>MU270009.1:1713400-1755900 GCA_021432705.1 Caranx ignobilis | reverse complement strand
TCGGCTCCGGGTCAACGGGGGATCCAGAAACATTTTAGTCAACTAGATGTAAATGTTTTCCAAATTGATCCGGCCACAGTTGCCGGCCCCTGGTTCCTGCTGAGGTGCTAATTCCTGCTGATACTTCACACGTCCTTGGAAATAAAACAACAAACTTTTGTCAGTAGCTTGGAGGGAAATGTCAGAATAAATCATGTTTGTCTGTTCATTTCATTTGGTGCATCAAGAAAACACACAGCACAAGAGTCAGAGCTGCGTTCACTCATTCACCTCTGGTGCCTGTGTGAACGGCAGCCTCAGTTTCCTGTTGTTATCCTACAGGTGTCTCACCTGGTGTGTGGTTCTTCTTCTTCCTCTGCTGCAACGCGTGGTTATTTAAGTCACTGCTGACTTTCTATCTGACCACTCTCCTCTGAGCCCTGACCTCTGACCTCTGGCATCATTCTCTGTAATCCTGAGAGATAGCTGTGCTTGAAACTGATATTTTTGGACCATCTGCCGTGGCTCAGACCCCATCTCATCACATGGTGCTGGTTTCTGCCTTTTATTCATTGTTTTCCTTCATTACTGTCATTTTATCGCACAAGAGTAACAAATGAACCTTGAACCTTGACCCTGATAATCCCCGTACATCAGTCTTTTCTGAAATACTCAGGCCTGACTCACCTTTCCTGTTGCTGACTTTGACTTTCAGCAGATCATCTTCACCACATCTACACAGCTCAACGCACTGAGTTGCTGTCAAATGTCTGCGTTTATAAGCAGTTGAATGGGTGTCCTTAGGAAAGTGGCAGGTTCATGCTTTGTATCTATGTTCAGTTCTTCATGGAAACAGATAGAAGCAGAACAGATGAACAGGAATCTGGATTACAGCTGATTTCCAGATGGTGACGTTGTGATTTTTGCTTCTTTTACCTCTTGTTTCAACAAAACCTCGATGTTCCTTATCACCAACAGAAAGTCTGATCTGATCCTAAACAGAGACTCTGGCTGCAGGACAACCCCCACCCCGCCTGTCTCTGTCAGTGCCCCCACCACCACTTTATCACCATAGCAGGTGATAAAAACACCACAGGGTAGATGTGGCAAATGTCATCATGTGTGGGAGGCAACCATGAAATGCCAGGACGTATCAGAGTCCTGCTGCTCCGTCGATAATAGTTGATGGAAGCTCTGATTCATTTTTTAGTTTTACATCTTGTTCTGACCAAACCAAACCAGACCAGACCAAACCAGACCAACCAGACCAACCAACCAGACCAAACCAGACCAGACCAGACCAGACCGAACCATACTGAACCAAACCAAACCAGACCAATGCAAATCGAACCTGATCTCCCGAGGACCAGCTTCAGTCTAGTTGATGCTCAGCACATTTACTTTTTCAGGTGTCCAGCTGGCGGTGTAGATCACTCCTGATAAGTGCCGGTCAGCATCGATGAGCCCCCACCATGACAAACAGCTCAGAGACAAAGAGGCTGGGGGGCCAAGACCTCCACACTCTTCCCTTCAAGAAACACATTTTACCTTCTTTAATAATTGATAAGCAGCTAAAGTCCAACTTTTCAGCCAGAGGGCTGAGCAGACCTTGGCGTCAGCTACCACACACCCGCAGGTCGTGTGTCGGAGCTCTGCAGTCAATCAATCTGAGGGTGAAAGGTGTGTTTTGGTTTCCAGCAGGGGGGCTGGGGAGGGGTACACCATTTTGTTGTTGTTAGAGATTTCAGATCTGCTTTAAAAACAGCAAAGGTAATGAAAGATTGACTCTGTCCTCCACCTGTAAACACACCACACCACAGTTCAATGATGAAACACAGACACACGCCACACCAACATCTGTCTGCATCTGGTTCTTCTGCCTGTGTGTTAAACACCAGTTTATCCCTCGAAATCAGACCTCTGATTTTCCACCAGGCTGGTTAACGTGTGAACCCAACCCCCCCCCACACACACACACACACACACCCCTGTGTTCTCCTGTCTGTGTTGTATTTTCCAGGCTAATGTGTGAAAATCACCAGTTCTTCTTTTGCTGTAACCCCCCCCACCCCCCCCCCCCCGCTGTGCAGTGGCCAAATAGGAAAACACTCGCACTCACACTCACACACTCCTGTGTTTTTCCTGCATCTCCTCTCTCAGCAGGACGCCTCTCCTCCTCGTCCATCTCATGTCATTATCTTCTCCCTCACTGACGACTGAGTGGAGCTTCCCTGCATAACCAAACAGGAGCGTAAACACAGGCGCTGTGCTCGCTCTCCCCTCTCTCTCCATTACTGCCCATCATCATCGGAGCCGCCTGCCTCACTTCTCCTCCTCCTTCACACCTTCCTCCTCTCTTTTGCAGGGGTCACTCCATCAACACTCCATGATCTCACTTCTGCACAACACTGGTTCGAACCCAGCGACCTGGAGAAGGATGAACAGGGGGGATAATGTTTGGATGGGATGTCTGCTGGTTTCCACGGTGAGTGTGATATTTAAGGCTGAGCCCACTGAACAATAATGAGACTGTTAATCTGGTTTTGAAAGGTCTGTGTTGTGTATTGTGTGCTGTGTGCCCTTTAAGCCACGCCCACCTCCAATCTAATCCGATCTCTCTGTCAAAAATTTGATTTAAATCTCTTTTGCAAGGAAACGTTATCAATCTAAACTGAACATAAGTGACATTTGAGTTGGACATATTAACATGTTTTCATGCTGAGACGTGGATTTGACTGACAGGAAGCAAACGTCTCATTCAAATGCTGGCCACCAAACCCTGTCACCTTTTCCCGTCCACTTGAAACCAGTGAGACCAGTCTAGACAGGAACATGAATACAGAAATATCCAGAGGACAATATGTGTTGCTGGAGTTTCCACTGTTACAGTCAGAGGCTGATTTAGTCTGTTACACATTCGTTCCTCCATGTTATTGAGCTGTGTCGTGTTCCTGCAGTGGTGCTATTTATAAAAGTCTGATCATTTCTTCTTCTTCTTTTTTCATCACGGCTCTGGTTTGATGTTTGTTTTACAGTGTGGGAATCCCAGCCACTTCCAGGAAGTGAGAGAGATGGCCGCTCATCACCAGCAGAGTATCCTGGGTTTGTACTGAGCACATTCTTCTTCTTCATGTCTGAGAACAACATTAAAAAAAACACCCTCTTGATCCGACCCTTTGGTTTTGCTTATTCATTAATTAGAAGATTGTGCCTTTGTCAAGACGGGCGTCGGCGTGGGTTGCCGTGGAGGCGAATATTTAATGAGGCGATGAATCAGATGGCGGCCTGCTCACAGAGGATCACATCCAGAGCAAATAGCAGCGAGACAGAGGACACATGCCCTTATGAAGAAAAACAAACAGGCCAAGGAGGCAGAAAAACCAAAAGGGTCAGGTGGAAGTAGAGCTAAAGAAGTTATCCAATAAAACCCAGGATTTAAATATCCACGCTGTATTTACATCTCCATTCTGATATATGTCTGTGTTTGCATTTGTTTGCGTTGCCTGCATGTGGTGCTTAATCTCAATGAGATGTATAATTCAGCACAGGGAAGGTGACTCGTCCTCGTAGCCAATCGGCTGCAACCGGGGCAAAAATTGGAGGATTAAAATTTAATGGGTGAATATGACAGTGTGTCCTCCTGCTTTGTGTCTTTGGAAAAGAGGAGGAATACAAATCAGCAAAAAGAGAGAGAGAGAGAAAGAAAAGGTGGGAAAAGGTCTGAGGGGAAAGATTAGCTGCAGTCGGTGCGTTCATGGATCACAGGAGAGAGGAGGCACCTGAACGCACCTCCTCATTAACATAAATTAGAAAATGTACGTTTTATTAATTTGAACCTTGTTCAGACTTACATGGACTAACTTTAACTCAGACCGCTGGTCGTTCAGGGTTTAACCCCTTAACAGCCACTGAGCACAAAGCAGAACAACCCACAGGCCACAGACTTCCCAGCATGCATTGTGTGAAACCCTGCAGAGCTGCAGTTAGAAAAACGAAAACAGATCCTGATCCTGTAAAGTTGCTGTGAGTCTTTAATACATCTGAAGGTTGCTTCTGCTTCTTCTTTTTCTTTTTCTTCACAGGAACAGAAAAACAATGTGAACTCTGAAGGTTCGTACTGAATTCAGCTCCGGCCTCCTTCCACTCAGGATTCATCAGAGGAAACATGGAGCAGCCTTGGATGTTTGTTTAGGGACCGAGCGGCCTCAGCAGCTGCAGCTGTACATCCTGCATGATACATGTCATCATCCTGCTAAAGCTCCATTGAATTCACATTTGCACCCATTTGAACCAACCATTCAATGCTTAAGCCTCAAGGTGAATGAACTTAAAATGATGTACAGTGTGTTTTATCTCTTGGCGGTGGGACATTAACAGCTACAGACATGTCACTGCATTATTTTCAGATCGGCCGATTCTGCTTAAGGAGACTTAAAGGAAGAGGATGAGCAGGGGAACATTTGAATTCTGTCTCTTTGCATCCAATTACGTTCAATATGTGTTTGAGATGCAGATTTATGCATCAAATCGAAGGGTCACGTTCAGGACAACATGTGTGTGTTTCTGAAGTGTTGTAAAGTCAAATCTTCCCAGTTTGACCAAAGCAGCTCCCAGTGGACGACGAGATGACACCGCTCAGTCTCCGCAGCCAAACTGTGATGTGTGTGTGTGATGTTTGCAGCAGCAGTAGCTCCCCTGTGGATCAGCAGTTTCAGGTGATCAGTAATCTATTATGGATTTGCTTTTAATAAGAGCGTTTCGGCCGTGTGCATATTGTTTCAGCTCACATCAGTGGACTGGTGGATTCCCTGTGGGTGACAATTAGCTCACAACAAGCACTTGTATTCCAGGCTCAAGGGACAATTAGCGAGCAGCGAGTTAGCGATTTGTCATGTTTGCAACACAATAGCATAACACAACCACCCACTGTGGAATTGGTTGAGTTATGAACCTGCCATGTAGATCCCCCATAAGTCGACACACTCTCTCCCTCCGACACACACACACACACACACCCCCCACACATACAAATAAGTGTATAAATAAAAATGGTGGTGCTGGATACATGAGCCTGCTACAGGCCACTGATCGGATGACAGGCCAATGTAAAATCATTAGAGCCCTCCTCTGCACAAAGGCCCAGACCCTCAACAACGCTTAAATAAATATGAAAGAGTGGGGGGAAAAAACATGGCTGCAGGAGCGGATCTCCTGTTTTTATTCATTTTTCCCATTAAAATTCATCTTTGTGTTGATGACTTGTGTAAAACTCTGTGTGTGTGTGTGTGTGTGCGTGTGCAGACAGCATTAGCATTCATCGCTGTCGCAGGCGACTGTGAGAAAATGTCAGACAGACAACGTTAAAGGTAAAAACGCCAGAATTGCAAGAGTGTCAATCGGAAAATTGAATCAGAAGTTGATATTGTTTTCAAGCCTCTCGAGGCGAGAGAGAGAGAGAGAGAGAGAGAGAGAGAGAACAATATGTTTATATCTGCTGTTTACCTGCAGACAGACAGACAGTCAGACATTCAAACACAGACAGACAGACACAGAGAAGTAGCATCATTACTTTGATAAAAGTCTTGTTGTCCTATCTATCTATCTATCTATCTATCTATCTATCTATCTATCCATCTATCCATCTATCTATCTGAGCAGGTGCTGAGTGACCCCTGCAGGGTCACATGACACCAGCTGACGCACCTGCAGCCAACAGGCAGTCGTGTGCATGTGCTGGGTCTGTGGAGGAGGAAGCTGCAGAACCTGGAGAGAAGCCACAGACACAGGGAAACGACGGACAACAGACGGACAACAGACGGACAAGTTACCCGAAGAGGAAAAACAAACAAACAAACAAATGTATAGGAACATCGCTCACGTGACCGGAAAAAAACCGCGCGAGATGACAATATATGGACCACAGGAAGTGCTTTGACTCTGTTTGGGCCAACGCACACACACACACACACAGAGACGCCGGAGGAGCTGCAGACTCAGGTAAGAGGACATGACGTTGTGTTCAGATGTGTGTGTGAATGGAAGCTGCAGCTCCAGGTGAGGACAAGGCGGTGTATTGATTAACGACGTAGAATGAACGGAGCACAGTAGAAGCAGGTGTGTGTGTGTGTGTCTCCGCGCTCTGCGCAGTGACGGGGCCGCCGCGCCTGTGTGTGTGTGTGCGTGTGTGTTGTGATGAGTGTGTTGGTAACTTGCTGTTGTGCTGTGTTTCATTGTGCTGCAGTGTTACTGAAACATGGGGGGGGGGGGGGGGTCCACTGTGACGGCCTGTTGTGCTGCTGCTGGTGCTGCGGTGTGTCGAGCCGAGCTGGGGGGGGGGGGGGGGGGCAACCTGCTGTCTGACCTCGTGCTGCTCTGAGGTCAGATCTGCGCTTTGTTTGTGTTTGGCAACAGACTATGTGTTTCAGTTTCTGTACTCTCTCTCTCTCTCTCTCTCTCTCTCTCTCTCTGTAGTGACGGATGGATCAGGGTGAGCAGGATGGAAAACAACTGGCCTGTGTGTGTGTGTGTGTGTGTGTGTGTGTGTGTCATCAGGTCAGTTATCTGAGTGATTGACAGTTGACATCCAGATCCCTGAGATATCGACCACACACAGACTGAGACAAAGACACACACACACACACACACACACACACACTGTTGTGTGTTGTGGATTTTTTTGTTTTTTTTTTGCTGCTGGATGTTTCACAGATGTTGTTGAGTCTGTGTGTGTGTGTGTGTGTGTGTGTGTGTGGCTCAGCTGTGTGAGGAGTTTGCCTCTGATTGGAGGAGTGTTATTGTTGCACAGATTTCCGTCTCTTTAAGGTTTTCTCTAAAGACGTGAGCAGAAATGTGTTTTTCCTCTGAAGTCACGTTTGATCCCGCGAGATTCTGTGAGATCTCGTCTCCACTGTTAAACCGTTACTACCCTGTGTCCTGTCTGAGACATCCTGTGTGTGCATGTGCTGGTTGAAGCTGTCTGTGTGACTGTGACGCTGGTTTCTGATCAGTTCAGAAACCATGTGTGACAGTAGGACTCCCTCCACCTGTTGGAAGCTGCAGGTAGAGTTGTGTTGTTTTGATTTCTTCAGGGTGAATCCACACACCTGCAGGAACGTGATGTGACCTCATCCCTGTGTCTGCGTCATGTGACTGTCGTGAGCGCCATTTCTCTTTCTGTGATGAATTTAAAGACAATTCGATCGACTCCTGAGTTAAATCCAGAGTCCTTCACCTGCTGCATCTGGCCTTGTGTCTGACAGCAGAGCATGATGCCGCTGTGTGTGTGTGTGTGTGTGTGTGTGTGTGTGTGTGTGTGTGTGTGGTCATGTGACTGCAATCAGTGTGTACTGTACATCCAATCTGTCCTTCCTGTGTCAGTGGTCATCACTACAGCAGTTATGTTTCCAGGTCAATGGGAGTTGAAGATCAAATAGGGAAAATACACACACACACACACACACACACACACCTGCGGCAGATACACCCCTATGGGATCAATTTATTCAGCCTGCCACGTCTTATAACACATTACAGCTCTGTGCTGATTGAATCTCCAGCTGAATCCAGATCAGCCATAGTTTTAAATTCCCTTCACATACGAACCCTTCGTGCTTTTTCCCCCTGCGTGTGTGTCTGTGTGTGTGTGTGTGTGTATATATATTTATATATGGATGACTTGTGGTGCGTCTTCAAAATGCATTATACACGTGGGCCGAGTTCTGCACAAAGTTCACATTCTCCATTCTGTATACCAGTATTGGATTTGTATCGGCACAGAAAAACCAATTAGCTGTAGAACTGTTTTATCATCTTGATGCCAAACCTGCAAAGACTGACGTTACAAACAATATCCAGACGTCCACGGACACACTGAGACGAGCTCAGCTCATCACAGTGAGAGAGGTGGAGGGCTGGCTCGTTGGTCAGCGCAAACATATTGATCACATGATGTGGGCGGCTGAGGACATGTGTTGTCAGTGTGAGAGGCTGTTGCATGGGAAGAGTGGAAAACAGTAGAAACATGAAGCATTGGTAAGGTCTGACTCCGCCCCCTAGCTGCTGGTTAGTTCCAAATATGGGCAAAAAGGTGGGACGAGTGTGAAGCCGTCACGCAGAACTTTAAGCCTTAAAAAGATGAACACGCATGACGTGGACATTTTAACATGGGAGGAGCTGCAGGTCAAAGGTCGCTGATGATCCTCAGGAGACAAACACAAAGAAAACTCTTCCTGTGACACCTGGACCTGCAGAGTCCACAGTATCAGTGTATCTCCGGGGGAGGGAGGGGGGCACTGGGCTGCTCATATCAGCGCCAGTAATTTGTGCCATTACCGTCCTTCCAGCCTCCGTGTAAAGCCAGAGTCGTTTGTTCAAGGTGAGTTTCACCACTGAGCAGCAGTTGTCCTCGCAGCTTCAGAGGGGATTTAGAGCCAAGGAGAAGTTTAGTCTATTCAGTGGGAGCACTGGATTTACACACATCAGTGCACTGGGAGTATGGGGGAGAGGAGGAGGAGAGGGAGGAACAGAAGGGGGTGAGGAGGAGGAGGAGGAGTAGGAAGAGGGTGTGGGGGTGTGGAAGCTTTCAAATGTCAAGTCCAGGGAGATTAACAAGTGAGTGAGGGAGGGTTCGATCCCCACCTCTCTCTCTCTCCTCTTCTACATCCTCCTGGTCTCTCTCTCACATTCTTGTGTCATTCCCCATCGTTCTTTTTAACCCCCCCCCCCCCCCCCGCTCGCTCTTTTCCTCTCTATCTACGCATATTTTAATACCCGTACAGTCAGTGAAGCGCCGGTGTGGGGACTCAGTGAATGAGAAGGGAAACGGGAAGGGTGAATAAATTTTTAGAAAGGGGTTAGTGGTGGGAACAGAAACGTTGGTCTCTCATTGTTATGCATGATAAGTCTGGCAGAGTGAGGAGAGAACAGAGGAGGAGGAGGAGGAGGAGGAGGAGGAGGAGGAGGGCTCAGACCAGGAGCTCTGTGGCTCATCTATATATTTATTTATCCTTTGAAGGGAGTGTGTGACGGACTGATGGGAGTCATCAGAGCAGCTGCTGTAAACCAGAACCTGAAGACCAGATAAGAGTGTTAAACGCAGAGTGGGACGTCACACGGTCCCAGATGAACTCCTCCTAAATGGAGATAAAAATTATTGTGAGTAGGGGGGGGGGGCAGTGGTCGATTTGTCTTGAACCAGCGCAGACATGTCATCACTTCAGAGGGAGGACAGACGGGCGATAAAATCAGCCAGTGTGCAGCGTGTAATGATTCCTATCTGCAGCTCCACGTCGCTGCCTGTCACTCTCATTAAGGCCTTTTAAACACGTTAACTTTTACAGCTCAGACCGACACAAGTTCACACACACAGACCTCACTCTGATGGTGGGCGGGAGGATTCGTGTTTCTGGTTCACCGAGGCCAGAGGAGTTCAGCTCGCTCTCGCTGCATTTACAGGCCTCGTTGCCCACGTTTCACCTTTCACCTCTTTGTCTCCATATTTTGTGTTTTTCTCCTTTTTTGCCGTTGCAGCCCCGCCCACCAAGGTTCTCGCATAGCTGTTCACTTCATCCATTAGTGGACTGGCCTTTCCCCTCTGGAAACCATCCTCCTCCTGCTCTACATGTAATTACTGCAGCACACTGTCCCATGAGGGGCCGCTTACCCTGCAGGAGCTCTGACAGGCCCGGGGGCCGTTGGGGCGTGTCTCCATCTCCCACAACTTTTATGGAAGTTAAACAAGTCCCTGCTCTCGGGTGGGTGCTCCGAGCAGCCCTGATAAACTGTTGGGTGGAGCTTGAGGTTAGGAGGGACAGGGGACAGAGACTACACAGTGACACAGCTGCACAATGACACAACAGTCAAAACTATTGCATAATGATAAGGTCGACTCAGGAGTTCAGCCGGTCCTCCTCCGCAGTGACGCTCCTGTAAAGTTCCTCCCCCACCTCCTTCAGTAGGAACTTCCTGAGTGGGAACAGGGCTGTAGAGGTCCAGTGTCCCTAAGAGCTGCCGTAGGTCGTCTGTCCTGGACTGTTTCACCTCTGTAAATATAAATGAGAAATCTCTGTATATTGGTGGAAACAGTTTTGTCGTCATGTGTGGTGTCATCACAGGTTTCAGTGATGTCACAGTGATGTCACGTGTTACTTACCCTGCTTCTACGCTGACTCTGTGCTGCAGCGATGCTCCGGCAGCCAGGAAGGATGATTATAGCGAGCGGACGTGTTCGAGCGGCTGTAAGAGGCCGGCAAATGGGGAGATGCATCTGGCCAGGGCTCATCAGCTCTGGCCCTCAGACCCGACCTGGCACTTGGTCCGACGCTTGGCAGCTACTTTATGTACTTCGACCTGACTGTGCCTCTGGAAGATGCAGCAGATGAGGGTTTGGAAAAAAAGGAGAGAAAAGCTCCGGCCAAGGAGGATGAGCCAGACATGTGTGTGCTCTCTCTGGTGGAGGGTGGAGGGGGGTGGGTGGAGGGTGGAGGGGTCGAAAACTGGACTGTGCAGCTGCGTAAAGAGACTAATGTTTGGACAGAGACGTTTCCCTGAATGAGTCTGAGGAGAAGTGGACGTTCTTCATCATCATCATCACCTGTAATTCTGGTCTATCTGCTCTGTAGTTGTCTAGTCGCCGGCGTGTGAGACCAGCTCCTGGTTTTCAGGACTAGTCACTTGTAGTCACAGTGTTATTGATTGATTGTTTTATGCTCATGAGTCACGTCACAAGACAATACAGTTTGACTCTGAATCTGATCAATCATGGAACCAGACAGTGGCAGAAGTTTGAGTATTGATCATAGAGATGATCGATGGAATGAGGAAACTGAGAGCTGATATAATTAGCTGATCAATCGATTAGAAAATGATCCGTCAACTGTTGTGATCATTGATGCTCTTCTTTGTGATGAGCTGACTGTTCTTGGATCAAAGGTCAGATGTTATGCTTGATGTTATCTGATAGATGAAATCAGTTATTGATTAAAAGACTGGTGATCAGAATGATCAGAAGTTTCAGCTCTGACTTCCTGTGAGATCAAAACTTCTGTGAAAGCAGTTGAACTGAAGCCGTGCGCTGTGTCTCAGCAGCTGAGCTTTACCTCCTCCGTTCTTCAGTCTCATGTACGAGCGTCGTTTTCTGAGATGAAACCAAAATGTGTGTGTGTGAACATGACTGTGTGTGTGTGTGTGTGTGTGCTCCTGTTTCTGTGGTGTGAGGAGTGAACCGTGCTGCTACAAAGGGAGCGTGAGCTCATTATTGAATTTGGAGGTTTCTTTGATGCACCGAACATCAGCCCGACAATGTGGAACACACACATGCACACTCACGCAACACACACACGCACGCACACACGATGCAACGTATGGAGCTCGTATAACCAGGACATTTAATTAATAATTCATGGTATGACAAAGAAGAGAGGAGCCACTGTGTGTGCGTGTGTGATGTGGACTCAGCATCTACTGTCACTGCCATTCAATCTCACACACACACACACACGGACATGCGCACACATAGTACACACACAGTACACACACATAGTACACACACAGTACAGTACATGTACAGTTGGAGAGGTCACCAGATGTGTTAGTGGTGGTTTTGTTGTTAGGGATGTAACACAGATGGGGGACAGTTGAGACACTCTGTGTGTGTGTGTGTGTGTGTGTGTTGCTTTGAAGTGAACAGTCATTAACTGGAAAATCAAGCAGCTTTGAAGACCTCAGACACAGAAACTTTAATGATATGTGCAATACAAAGAGTTGGATGAATGTAAATTGCCTCAAGATGGTTACAGCGTCTCACACACACACACACACCACCACACACACACACACCTCGCCATCCCCTCATAAACGTGAACGCTTGACTCCTTAACACTATTTTCTTGTGCTTTTATCTCACACTGCTGCTCTGGAAGGATGAAGTGACTTTCTGCTGTAGCTGCGTCTCAGACACACGCACACGCACACGCACACACACACACACACACACACACGGACCTTTGTCTCTCTGTGTCCTGCTGTCATGTTAAATAGCCTGGAGCAGCAGCAGGTATGTTTAGTCCAGGCCACTGTTTGCTACCAGGCTGTCTGCTCACATCGGAAACACACAGGAGTATGACACAAAGAGACGCAGAGGAGGAGGAGGAGGAGGAGGGAGGAGGTGGGGGGGGGGCAAGGACAGACCCAAACAGACAGCTCTCCCCTCTGTGTGTGTGTCTGCCAGTCAATCAGATGGATAACTACCCTGGTTACACTCACATCCTGTCAGCTGACCATTAAGACTCTGATGCTTAATGTTCGTTTTCACTAACAAACACAGTTGATGTGATGAGATGTGAGGCTCAGCAGGTCACATACAACAGGTCGCTGTCATCTTAGAGCCTAATGATGTGTAACGGTTGAAAAAACCACTTCAAGCATTAACTTTTGTAAAGTTTCTGGTTTTGTTGTCAATTGAAGGAACTGCAGCTTGAAGTGATGAATCATGGTTTTGACATGCATCGGCGTGTCTCGTCCTTCGTCCTCCGGGTCCGGCTCATATCAGTGATTCGTCAGATTGGGAGATTTAAACTTCTGCCTTCAGCTATTTTTCCAACGATGTAAATCCAGAATCTAAAGTAAAGTTTAGATCCTGCACAGGGAGGTGATTAGACGTCTCGTCTGGAGCCGAGAGACATTTCAACAGCTTTTTAAAAAAAAAACGGCGTTCATCACTAATCAGCCAATATTTGAGTGGAGGTGACGGCGGCAGCAGCAGCAGCAGCAGCAGAGAGGCCTGATAAGGGCTGGATCGGACTGATTATCCCATTCAAGGTGAAACCTGAGCTGACGGCGGCGGTGGCGGCGGGCGGCGTCCAATCAGCTCGACAGCAGCGGTGACACTGCCTGGCGGTATCAACAAACATGATCTCTAAATTAAAATCAGACGCTGTGGCCCAGCTGAATCGAATTAATTCCCCCCCTCGTCAGAGCTGGATTTCTGACGAACGTTACGTTTTCTTCTTCTATTAATACACACGACGTTTCTTCCTCAGACACGTGAAGGAGCCTGAGGCCGAGCGTGAAAACAGCCTCTCAGTGCTGTTTGTGAACTGTACAGAGGAGACGTGACCACGAAATCAAATCACACACAGAGACAGTTTAATGGTTTATTGGATTAACGAAGCCACATGTCGTAATTGTATTAACCAATAAGCTCCAGAGTCCAGAGCCCAGTTTTCGGTCAGTCCAGGGTTTGTTTGCAGGATATTTTGGGTGTTTCCTCAGAATAGATTTGACCCAGTTCTTTAAAAACATCTCTGTGTTGTTCTGTTTCTGACTCGCACCCTCTTTGTGCAGCGTTGAGTCTCACAGAGGTGTGATGTCGTGTTTCCACTGTTGCAGAATGCAAAGCCTTGTATTTCCACCCAGCGTGAAGCGTGCACGTCTCACAGCGCACACCTGCCCCCCAGGACGTGACCACACCTGCTCACACTGCTCTGCTGAAGTCCTGCACTTGTCTCATCACCCGTCGGACTGTGGAGAGGTGTGCTGCTAACAGGCTGCAGAAGCTGCGATTATCCAACAAGTGACGGCAAACGGAAACGTCCCAGAATGCCTCAGTGACAAGATGCGAAGTTCAACTGTAAACTCAGAGCCGCAGACAGGATTACTGTGGGAATGCAGTCAGTGCCGATAACAGTACTGAGTCCTGGGGTGTCATGTAGCTCACTGGGTTGGGCCGGCGCCCCGTACGTGGAGGGTAAAGACCTCGGTACCGTTCCCCCAGCGGCCCTTTGCTGCATGTCATCCCCCCCCCCTCTCTCTGACACAACAGCTCAGCATCTGCTCCTTCTACATGAAGACGAAAGGGCGTGGGATGTTGAGTCCTGACTCCCTCATCATGTGACCAGATGGATGTAAATCACCTCCTCTCTGCTCTCTGCTGTGTAACATCTATGTGAACATAAAGTGCAGGAGTTTAGGTTATGAAGATCTATGTCCCTCCTGGTTTCACCACCTCCCACTTTGCAGGAGGGTTTGTTTACGTGTCTGATGTCGAAATGAAACGTACCTCCCAGGCGTTATGTTATATCCAGAGTTATAAATGTCCACGCCCGTATGTATCTGCATCAACAGGTCAAACTCGCTTGAAAATAAACCCATAAATTCCAGGTCAGTGCTCATGTGAGGTAAAAGAAGGGAGGAAAGAAAGAAAAAATGAAACCTGCTCACCGGAGTCCGACCGACCGGCCGACCGACCGAGGCTGAAACTGAAGGGAACATTTTATATCTCTCTGTTCAGAGAGTTTGTTCTGCTGAAATCTGCGGAAACATAAAATGATGAAATAAGAAGTGAATAACGAAATGTGCAGAGTCAGCATTTCACCCCTCTGCCCCCCACCCCCCGTCCCTCCGTCCCACAGACACATCATATTACATCATCAGCAAATCCTCCGCATTGGATGGAGTCACAGCGGCTCGGTCACACACTCCATCCATTCTTCACCCACTCTGAATACAAACAGGAAATCTGCTGCATTTACATTAAAACCTAATGCTCAGTTAATTCCTGTTGGAATGAGCCCCCGCCCTCAGGCTCAGGCTCCACAGCTTCACCACGTTATATGATCATAATAAGAATCGAAAAGTTCAGTTTTACACATCTGTGTAATGTAACGTTGAGTGAAAGCTGTGAAACTTGTCACATGCACTGAAACTGAAACACACTTCAGTGTTACATGTGTTGACAGTGACGTAATTTCATCGACCTGCAGGTGGTGATTCATATCAGACGTGTTTCCTCCTTTGGCTGCGGCATGTTTTACAGGCTGACGAGCCGTCATTGGTTTGGATGAGTCTTCCTCTGCCAAACTTTACCAGTTGGGCGCGTCTCTGTTCTGCAGCTCGTGTGGAACAGGAACAAAGTTACACACGCGGTGGTTGTTGATGTTTGAACTTGGTTTGCTCTGATCTGCCTGCATTGTTCCGGTATAATCTTTCTTTGGAAAGTGACAGTGCTGAGGAATCTTTAGGATTAATTAACTGTGGCGTTTAATACCGCGGTTAATTGTGAGAACAAGTAATCATGACATCCTGAATCATAACGTGGGCACAAGACAAAGCTAGAGAGTGAGTGTGGAGGTCAGATGGTCCGTAGAGCCGGCAGCGTTTCACCCATCACAAACCGACCGGGCCGTGCGCTCTCTGTAGCTGCACATGCATCTCGTCACCTCTCACCTACTGTAGGTTATACATCAACCTGCTGGATCACATCCCTCTGTGACTCAGAGCCGCCCTGGTACCTGCCCCGCCTCCTAAACCAGAACCACATGCAGGCGCTAAACAAAAGCCCCTCTAACAGCAGCGCTGCAGGTTTGATGCCCCCAGGGCCAAAGAGCAGCGAGGACAATGAGGAACAGACACTGTTATCATTCCCTCATGTGTGTGTTGTGTGTCTCTTTGTTAACACGGGGGTACTTTCTTCACCCCCCCCCCCCCCTGAGGGCAGAGGTGGCAGAAAAAGGGGGATAATTTGGCATTCATTAAACCTCCCCTGCTCTGACCTATAACGACCCCCCCCGCTCCAGCTCCACTGAAACACACTCACACACACATCCAAGCAAGTGATGTACGATCACCGCCGTCATATAACCTCGGTCAGAATCTCAGTTCACCTGTGTGTGTGTGTGTGTGTGGGGGGGGGGGCAGGCTGAGGATGTGCAGCTGTGCTCGTCTCATTTGGCAGAATTACTGGCTCCTCTCAGGCAGCAGGAAGCTCTGACTTTGTAGAAAAGGTCTCAGATTGATTGTTGAGGTTACTGGGCCAGACTCAGGCTGGTTGTATATTCTGTTCATAAACGGATCATCTGTGTGTGTGTGTGTGTGTGTGTGTGTGTGTGTGTGTGTGTGTGTGTGTGTGTGTGTGTTATGTATTACTCCCTATAATTAGATTATCGAGCAGTTTATGGAGGTGCTGTGACTTTATTTGTTCGTCGATAGCTTCAGCTGCTTGTGACATTTTTTTATTTGCAGAAATGCATGTTGAAACACCTCCACCTCCTCTTCCACCTCCTCCTCCTCCTCCTCCTCCTGCTCTCTGTTAGCCGTTTTGAAGGGAGCAGACAGAGGAAGTTTCTCTCTGATGAACAGCTGGCCCCGGCTTCGCTCTGATTGAATCTGGTCGGCGTGTTTGAAGGGAAATTCAATGACTGATTCACTGATTCACAGGTAAAAATAGAAAGTCTGTTAGAAAAACACATGGACACGACTGAAGCAGGTCAAACAGGAAGAGACGTCGTTTTAAACTGGTGCGTATCTTTAAAACTGAGCCACTCACAGCAGACAGAAAGGGTTTGTTTTGCTTTTGTTTTACTTTTTCCATGAGCAGACGGAGGCAGGTTCAGCTGTTGCAGTGCATTATGGGATTCGTAGTGTGAGCGCTACACCAGTGGGCCATTAATAATAGAAATATGAAATTTGGTTTGACATGTGTGCCTTTATGTGGTCAGCTTCCTTGGAGTGGTTCATGTTACCCTGGTTGTCACTGTCACTTCCTTGAGTGGAGGAGCTAGAAGAAGCCGGATCGAGCAGGTAACGGTGCCTTTGGCCTTTTGTTTGTTGCCCGTCCCTGGTTCCTCCTGGTTCAGTTGTAGCCTCAGACATCTGCCTGTAAACACACGGAGCTAATCTACTGACGAAACCCAGTAAGTAACGAAGCAGTGAAGTTGAAGAGATGAAAGAATCTTCCTTCGCCTTCACCGCTCTGAGCGAGGGCTGTTAATGAGGTTATATCAGATCACCGCTCACAGGGTGTCACAGTTCACCCCAGCATCTTACAGGTGCTCAGACCTCAGACACAGTGTACAGCACATACAGCACATATACGTACAGTCAGAGCCAGGAACACTGAGACGTAATGAAAACCAGACTCGGATGCAGTCGGGAGTCAGACACAGAACTTTTTAACCTCGCTGACTCGGCGCGGCGTCGGTACAGCGACGGGGTCTGATTGTGCAGCCCTTCCACGAATTAGACCTGTAACCTCGCTGCAGTCATTACAATCAGACAACCCACCCACAGAGCAACACACGCTCTCACACACACACACACACACACACAGACACACACACACACACACACACACACACACACACTGTGCAGCCTCGACTTCGACGCTCTCTCTCTCCCTCTGTCTGCTTAACTTCCATGTTCCCTCTCTCTCTCTCTCCCTCCTTCTTTCTCCATCTGTTATGAATCACCATAATGAAAATGCAGTCTGATGTGCTCTCTTTAACACACTGAACCCATTGTCGATGGCTTTCCCTCTTTAACTTGCTGCTTCTCATCCAGCTGAAGCCGCCGCCCGCTCTCCTCGCTGCTGCACTAAAGTCTGAGTTTCTCTGTGAACCTGCACGGAGCATTGTCTTGTTTACGGCATTTACCTTGCAGCTTTGCAGCATTTTCACCGCACACATGAACCTGAGAGCTGAAGCACTCACTGATTCTCTCCCATCGTGCAGATTTCAGTCCTGGTTAACTTGGTGACACCTGTATGTGGTTTAGGCTGCAGGATTCTTGGGGCAAACTCCTCTCGTCTTCTTCCACTTTATCTGGGGCCGGATCGTGGGGGCAGGGACGTCCAGACTTCCCTCTCCCCAGACACAGCTCCTCCGGGAGGATCCCAAGGCCTGTCGAGTGACACAGTCCCTCCAGTGTGTCCTGGGTCTTCCCGAGGCCTCCTCTCGATGGGGCATGCCCGGAACACCTCCCCAGGGAGGCGTCCAGGAGGCATCCGAAACAGATGCCTGAGCCCCCTCACCTGGCTCACTTCGATGTGGAGGAGCAGCGGCTCTGCTCTGAGGTCCTCCTGGGTGATGGAGCTCCTCACCTCATTTCAGCTGCTTGTATCTGAGATCTTGTTCTTTCAGAGTGGGACCGTAGACTGACCGTTGAATCAAGAGCTTCGTCTTTACGCTCAGCTTCACTGGTACATCGACCGCATTACTGCTGCCGCTGCACTGCAAAGCAAACTATTGTCGTTTTGATAATAATCAAAAGAAAAGTTGGCCGATCATTTTTCCATCCCTCTGTGAGCAGCTCTGGTTTTCTCTGGTTGTGTTCTGCACACGGCGTGAGGCTGCCAGCAGCAGCAGCAGCAGCAGCAGCAGCTCCACGGTGAAAAGAGTCGTTACCTCGCTGAGAAGTTGGAAGTGTGCGGCCTGTCGCCTGCAGCTCTTCATCTAACAGCTCACAGTGGCGGCTCCTTCCGTTCCATTACTCTCTGCAATATTTCAAACTGATCTGCTGTCAAAAAAAAAAAGGCTCCATAATAAAGGTTCCCTCGTGTTTTCACCGGCTAAATGCTTTTAATGTGAAGCCGCAGCAGGAGGAAGTGCTCAGTTTGCTTTAGCAGCGACTTAATCAGTGTTTTTCCTGCTGATGTTGCCACAGATGTCCAATTATATAAAAGCTGTCATTAATGGTACAGTGTTGAAGTCAGTGACCCGTGGGCTCAGTTATCACTTCATTACCTTATTAAGGTGACAGATAAGGAGCTAGAGTGAAGAGATTGACACTTGAACACATCATTTCTTTGACAGTTAAGGCAGAACAGACTAATAATGGGCCTCATTAAAGAAAACGCATCGCTCTCCATTCCCTCAAAAATCCACTTTTATTCTGAAAGAAATCACCAAAACGACAACATTTATCACAAAAGAAGCCGAGACATTTCCAACTTTCCAATGGTCTTTGAACTAACCATGTGCGACTTGTGGTAGAAAATGGGTTTTAGGCTCAAAATTGTGATTTTTCTTTTCCTCAGAATTTATTCATTGAATGTTTTATTTAGAAATGAACAGGAACAGAGTTCAGTGAAACCAGATCATTACAGGAAGATAAATCCACACAAACCACGACTGAACCAGCTCTGATGTGGTCATGTTGTCCATCTATAGTTGTACTGGTAGATATTCTAATAGCTCCTGACATGTGGACAGGCCACGGTTATACAGACCATAATAACCACCATGTTTATTATTATCATCATGTCTTGTGTGGTTTTACTTGTGTTTTATTCTGATCTGTGAAAAAATGAACTGAAAACCCTCAAGTTGCTTTGATGAATATTAGAAGAGAAGTTTTGTTATAATTAGCCCACACTGTTGTTAGTACGTGATGAGTTCATGGACCGTGGGAGGTTTGAACAGGTCTGGTTTTTAAAGTCTAAAAACCACGGGACAGGTCTGTGAAGTGAAGTGCAGAGGAAGCAGACTGACCCCAGCTCAGGTGCATGCGGGTCTATTTGTGTCCTCCATGATGATCTATATCCTGAGCCTTATTCCAGTGACTAGACACAGGTGATAAATCCTGGTTAAACTTTGTCCTTCCTCTTTTCACAGCGAGACAGGGTGCATGATGGACTGTGTCTTTCTGCCATACAGTCCTCTATCCTCTCCTCTCCTCCCCCTCCCTCATTTACTTCATCTGCCCCATCCATCCCTCTTTTTCTATCCCTCACCCCGGCCTTTTTTTTCCAGCCCTCTCTCTCTCTTCATGCATCACTTGGCCACTCATCTCTCTTTCTTTTTCCTCCTTTTTCTCTCCTAAATCCTGCTTCATCTCCTTTTTGCTCACCTTCATTTTCCACCAGCTTTTTGGGTTGAAGGTGTTTGTGGTGACGAGACAGGAAATGCTCCTCTACCCATCCATCCATCCATCCACGTCCTGCAAGACTCAGAAATCCTCCCGACATGAAAAGGTCAAAATGGAAACGTGCAAAGTTACCGACTTCGTGATGATCCCTGAATCGTGCATCATGGAACCGACCGGTTCACAAACGCAGAACCTCATGTGGAGGTTCTCGTGACAGAAGGAGACGAACACTGAGTGGAACGTTTCGGGTGTGAAGTTGTTTTCCCTGCAGCTCATTAGCAGCAGAAACCACAGAAACCTTCACAGTAACTATTAAACATACATTTCCTGTCGTCCTCAGCCTCTCTATATCTTCTTCTCCTCCTTTGTTTCTTCTCTTTTTTTGCTGTTTTCTCCCTCCTCCTTGTCTCTCTTTTTTTTTTTTTGCTTTTTAGCTCACAGACACAACAAAACAAACTCTGGCCGTGGTCCAGCCGGGCTGGTGAAGGAGAAGAGATGTCTGTGTAACAAATGACAAAGTGTCAACACCAGGAAATAGCTTAGCTGGGCCTGTGTGTGTGTGTGGTGTGTGTGTGTGAGTTTGGGGAAATAGTCTGGCACGCTTGATTACGCTTCAGCCAGTCAGCCAGCCGCTACAGTCTGGCAAAGTTCGACCTTTCAGGGCCACCATAGATATAGAGACAGAGAGTGGGGGAGATAGGGGTGGAGAGGATGGGGGGGGGATGAGATAGAAGATGAAGGTGACTCAAAACGAATAAACACAGATCTGATGCCGCGGACATCCACACAGTTCACTTGTGTCTCCAATTTAGGGTTTGGCTCTGACAGCTGGCCTTTACTCTCACCTGAACAAAATGCAATCCACGACCCCTGAACCGAGTCGTGCCGTCCGAGAACATCTAGAGAAACAGAGCTTGGCATCAATCACGGCTCTCGCACATGAAAGAGATGAGAGATACGCCTCTGAGGTGTGTGTGTATGTGTGTGTGTGTGTATGTGTGTGTGTGTTTTAGTATTTCTCTCAGCCAAAGCCTAATGACACAAATGGACCGTCCACCATTAGAGAGGCATAAATCTGCATCAGTAATCTGTGGCCTGTCGGTGCTGCTGACAGTTAGATCTGATCCACAAGATCCATTTTTCTCTGTCTGAACAGCATCTTATGAATCTGGACTTAATCATGTAAAATACACGACGTCTTTCTCTTTATATTCTTGTTTATCTGAGTTTTGAGTCTCTGCAGGATTTTTATCAGCTTTACATACAGATGTTTAAACACCTGCCTGTGTCTGAGTTCAACAGGAGAACGCAGACCGGTTCCCAGGTTGTTGTCTGATGTGATATCTAACCGGGTTAGAGCGGTTAGCCTGGGTTAGAGAACAAGCAAGAACCCCCCCGGCCTTTAACAAAGAGGGATAAAGAAGGACGAGTGGAGGAGAGAGTGATTGAAAACAAGAGAGGGAAGATGAATACACAGAGTCGGGGCCTTAGCCAGCATTAATTGTGCTGAATTATTCAAGTGACTACTACATTTGTATGCTGTGTGTGTGTGTGTGTGTGTGTGTGAGTGTGTGTGTGTGTGTGTGTGTGTGAGTGTGAGTGTGTGTGAGTGTGTGTGTGTTTCCCTCATGGAATTCGTGGAATCCACTCTGTGTCCTCCAGAAGCAGCTACTCTTCATTAATGAGAACTGCATGCATGTGTCAGGTTGTATTACACACACACATACATGCACGTGCACGTGCACATCAGTACATCTCTCATACATGTAGCTGCACGCTGTGCTGCTGGACACTGACACACACTGATGTGCTGCATCATGTGATCACACTCTGACATCGTCATCTCCCATTGATCAGATCCTGCTGCTGCTGCTGCTGTTTGCCCTCCAACGCCGACTCGACTTAGGTTTTCCATCCGTCTCTGTCTCTCCATCTCTTCACCTCTCTCTTTCACCCACGTTAATGTGGTTTCGGTTTCACGTCTGTCAAACAAGCTTCTTCTGCTTCTCCTCATTCTCTCTGCTGCAGCAGATTTTTTTTATTATTCTGCAAGGTGCATAATTCAAAGAGTAAAATTTGGCCTTTTCCAAGAAAAGTATTAACCTCCGTCACAAACCTGTGCACTGGCATCGTTTGCAGCACAGCTGGAGCTGGACGGTTTCCAGTCTGGTGGCTACAGGACTGGTGCTGGTTTGTGCTGGATGAGTGGAAACCAGCACCAGTTTGGCTCCACAGCTTGTTTCACTCCTGTCCAGTCTCCTGTGTCTCTGTGGTCACACACACACACACACACACACACACACACACACAGTGTTTCTGTCGGTGGTTGTCATCCAGTTACTATGTTGACCTGAAGTGAGGTGGTCCTATAGTTTCTATTATGTCGCTTCCATTGCAGTGAGAGCTGTCGTCCTAAAGCAATGACCATATAGTTCTATCCTTTTCTGTTGATACCCTGCTTTTACCTGAAGGTGCCTTGAATCTAAACTCACAACAGTTCTGGATGAAACATGTTCATGTACGGAGACCGTCGTAAAAACACAGAGAGTCAAAGAAAAACTTCCCACAGTGTCCAAAGTTTGACCAGAGTGTGTGTGAATATGTGCATGAAGGCTTCATTTAGGTGAAACCTGTGGAAACCCTGAGTTTAAAGTCAGTCTTTGTCAGTCATTGTCCTATAATCAGGTCAGGATGACTGATGCTGCTGTGCTGCTGTGACAACATCTGTATTTTACAGCTGTAACACCGGTCAAAGGTCACAGCTCTGTCCACCTTCATCTTAAGAGCGAGTCGCTGCTCCCAAATGAAATATTGAGATGTTGGAGTCTTGTTCACAAGCAGGTGAAGGAGGAGGAGGAGGAGTGAGAGGAGTGAGAGGAGTGAGTCTGAATGTTTAGATCCCAAAACCTACATTTCCACCCTGTGGTTAAAAACTACGAGTCTGTTAATGTCCGTGTCTGAGTTTGAACGAAACATCTCAGAAGAAAGAGTCAAACTGAAGGTAAAGACACACAACACATCACCACACATTCATACAGATGTTATACAGATGTTCACTCATATGCAGACGCTCCATCACTGAACAAGGACACACTGTTGTTTCCTTCAGTCATGAGCTGAGCAGGGATTCTGGGACTTTGGATCTCATTTCGTTTTCTGGTTCAGATCATAATCGTGTGTGTGTGTATGTGTGTGTGTGTGTGTGTGTGTGTGTGTGTGTGTGCATCGTGTGGTGACTATGGTTTAGTTACGTGGTTGTCATGGCGGCGAGCTGGTCACGTTGTTGTCTTCCAGGTACAGACGGACTCTCTTCTCATGAGATGTGGATTTTGGCGTAAGCGCATGAATAATTTGTGTCTAATATCCCTCCTCCTCCCCTCAGCGATACAAACACACTTTTTCTCTGTCTCACCTCTCTTGAACTCCCCCCTTTCTCCACTTTCCTCTATCTCTCACTCTCTCAATCACAATCTCTCTCTCTTTTCTCTTTTCCCCTCCTCCTCCTCCTCCTCCTCCTCCGCCCCGTCACTCCATCCTGTCTTTTCTCCCAGACTTCACTAAACAGGCAAAGAGAAAATGGAAGTGGTTTATCACTCAGGTCCATTATGTTAGCATTCAGCAGATAGGGCCAAAGGACACCATTATTAATTGAGAAGGCTCTTTGTGAGTCTGTGTGTGTGTGTGTGTGTATGTGTGCATGCTTTGTGATATTTAAATATTACAGCATGCATTACTCTTCCTGCAGCTACTGTGTGTGTGTGTGTGTGTGTGTGTGTGTGTATATCCACTGTGTATCGTTATAAACATGAGATGTCAGCTCAGCTACATGTGCTACTGCGTGTGTTAGCGTGCATATCTGTGTGTGTGTGAAATCTTCCAGAGGTCATGGGTCAGATCTGAACGCCGCTGCATGAACATCAAATGTGTCAAAATCCAGAGGTTTACTGAGGCGGTACACGTTGTCTTCCAGAGGTTAGACCGCTCCCTCAGTCCACCAGGAGTTGGTGTTAAACATGTTGCAGGACTTGTCAGTGTTTTTTTTTTTGCTGAGAGTTGCTTGGGCATGATGCATGAACAAATCAACACAATGAGCATCAGAAGAGAAACACACACACACACACACACACATGCAGAAGACAGCACAGACAGTGTTTAACAACCATGACAATAAGCTAATTAACTGACACGTCATGAACTCCGTGAGGGAAACGAGGAAGATGATGCAAAGTGGTGACGATCTGCTGCTCAGATACTCTGGGCTCAGGGGGAGGAGGAGGAGGAGGGGGAGGGGACGACAACGACATCTTCATCAAGTCGACAACAGGATGAAATGAAATGTGTTTTCAGTATTAACATACCCGAAACAAGAAAATGAACATTTCCTCATTATGGTAATAGAAAAATCTGGTCTGCATTCTGTTCAAAACTAAACAAACAACCCAACTCTTCCTGCTGCAGATGAGCTCTAAATAAACGTCATGACGGGAGCAGTGTGATTCATCAGGTCAGATCAGATCAGGTGTCAATCGTCAGCGGCTGATCGATCGATCGCAGGCTCCATGTTGAGGCCTAAAGTTGTGAGAGTGGATGAACTGTGGTGCATGAGGTGGAGTCAAAGCTCTGATTAAAGCTCAGGATTTAAAAACAGGCAGAGAGCCGCTCCTTGAACAGACGCGGCTGCGGCTGCGGCTGTTTGACAATAGATGTGTCGCCTCTGTGTCGCCTGTTGTGTTCACACGTCGGTGATAATGCGTCAGTGTCACGCTCTCGTCGACGGCGGCAGCTCCGGGCGGAGACATCTGTTTGAATTCCTCCAACGTGTCACCTTTTAATGTATGCTGCTCTTAATTACATCGAGTGCGTAACGACATCAACCCCCGAGCTGATGCTGTGGTTGAATCTTAAACACAGCAAAGTGCAACACCTGCCGGAGGAGGAGGAGCAGCAGGAGGAGCAGCAGGAGGAGGAGCAGGAGGAGGAGGAGATAACAGGTGCACATGTGATCCATCCAATCCTGTCTGAAGCCCCTCCCCCTCCCCTCCTCCTTCCAGATGATGAACAGCAGCTGAACTGTGAGTCACTCGGCAGCAGACCCGGACGCTTTTAACCCCCCCCCCCCGGCGGGCAGCTGCAGGTCGGCACCACGCACGAACTCTAAATGCACTTAAGTGGGGAAGTCCTCTTATGAGACAGGATTCTACATTTTACAAGCATATGCTTCCTAAAAATAAACTCATTCCACCTTAAATATTGAAAGAGGAGCACGTGTGGACATCTGCTGAACTCTTCAGCTCAGGGGGGGTCACCACAACATACCTGCACACGTCCAGCCAGGGAGCAGGGTCAGACAGGATCAGATACGTTAGGTGGAAATGTATGCGAGTCCTTGCACCAGGTGATGTGAGAGCTGGGGGGTGTGATCCTCCCACAGACAGTGGAGATGCACCTTCGCTCCTTTGTGTGCATTGCATTATGGGACATCGGTGTTTTCAATGGCCTGAAACTCTGGAGCTGCTGTTGGGTCAGTGTGTGGAGCTGGGACAGCTCTGTCTCACTCTTCTTCTTCTTCATCCCTCCCTCTCCTCCAGGCCTTTGACTGTTCAGAGGATCTAGTTGAAGCGACTCTGACAACACTGATGTAGAGGGAAACACGGGGGGGGGGGGGGACTGACAGTGATTACTTGGAAAGGTGTGCATGTGATTATGGATGGAGGGGTGGAGAGGTGGAGAGAGGGAGAGAAGGATGGGAGCCCACGGTGTGTATGTACTGCAGCAGAGGAGGGAGGGTGGAGGGGGTGAGGGATGGAGGGGGTGAGACCGAGGCGTAGAGAAAGCTTTTTGCAACCTGCCACCAGAGACATCACAGTTTTTCTGCTCAGAGTGTTTTCACTCGTTAGGAGAGAGAGAGAGTGTGTGTGTGTGTGTGTGTGTGTGTGTGTGTGTGTGTGTGTGTGTGTGTGTGTGATGAAGCCTCAACATGTTAGCACCGCTGGGAATGCCTCCGCTCTCTTGTCCTCCTCTGCACTCCTCCCTCACTTCTTCCTTTGTTTCTCTTCTTTTGATGTCATTGTTTGGTTTCATTGCCCTTGACTCTTCTTCCTTCCTTCTGTCCTTACTTCCTTCCCTGCTTCCTTCCTTACTTCCCTCCTTCCCTCTATAACCATGCCCTTCCTTCTTTACTTCCTTGCATCATACTAGTCCTTCTTTCCTAGAAGGATACTCTCTTCTTTCTTTCCTTCCTTCCTTCCTTCCTTCCTTCCCTCCTTCCCTCCTTTCTTCCTTCCTTCCTTCCCTCCTCCCTCCCTCCTTCCCTCCCTCCTCCTTCCTCCATCCTTCCTTCCTGTTTAAATCACAGTGGGTCCACACTTGTTTGTTTCCTCCCTCTGGCTCTGAAGCCATTAGGTCCATATCTTCTCCGATTACACCTGAGTCTCTGTGACAGGCTGCGAACACTCAAAGAGAAGCTTCACTGTCAATAATGAATAGAGCAACATGCAAAAAGCAGCGCGATGTTTAAAAGAAAGGAGGGAATGAATAAAAGAATAGAGGTGTTTCTTTTTCAGGCCTCCTGCATCTGCCACAGTGAAGAGAGAGGAGGAGGTTGAACGCTGCCGAGTACTGAGTGCGTGACAGGGACACGCTGAAAGAGCGGCAGACAGAGAAGAAGAAGTTAGTTTGAGTTTGATGCCCCCTCCCTAAAGAAAACGCTGTCAGGTACCTGTCTGTAACAAGCTTGCTGCCACTCACCCGGGACTATTTATCAAACATCAAAAAACACACAGGATGAGGAGGGATACCTGAGCTCGCAGGGCCGTGGCGCTTCGGCAGACGGCAGCGAGATGTATCGTGACAGGCAGACAGATGGATCGACACACAGGCGACCGCCGGACAAAATTGGTTGGTGGGAGGTAAAATTTACTCAGACGTAGGTCACGTCAGGCGGCGCGGCGCAAAGACAAATTGTGTTTTTCCAACAGCTCGTCCAGACTTGGGAAGGTTTAGTGCACAGAGCACAAGCTGCTGTGTGTGTGCGTGTGTGTGTGTGTGTGTGTGTGTGTTTTACGAGAGCTGAAACTTTATTTCAGAGATGAATCTCTGCTGCTCTCCTTCAGGCCGGCTCCTCTGCTCGTGGTAAAAAGTGATCGATCGTGTGGGAAACAGGTGAAAAATAAAAAACTAACAAACGGACAAACGTCTGCGGCGCCGGTGGATCCAGGAACCGATTCTGTTTCACACTAAATGTTAACGCGACTGTTTGAGGAGAACGAATGATGACGTCACACAACTGTTATTAGACATAAGACACAAGACACTTCCTTCCTTCCTTCCTTCCCTCCTTCCTTCCTTCCTTGCTCACTCCTCCTGTCGCAGATATAATTGCCATGTGTTAAAGGTGGCAGAAGAGGCGGAGCCAGAGGATGAAGTCAGACGTATTATTGTGTTAACTGAAGATCATCACAGTGGCTCAGTGACTGACTCATTAACGTCTTATTTGCAGTGATCTAACTGGCCCTGGTTCAGTTCCATGTGTGTAACGTATCACGTACTGTACCGTGCGTTAACACACCTCCCTCTGGCTGTGAGGTGGTCCACACGCCACCAGGGTCCAGTCAGCTGTTGTTTTTCTTCTTACATGTCACATTTACTTTACCCCTGCTCCCATATGTGCCTACTGTAATAATCTCACCCTCCCCTCTTCCCCCTGTTCCCCTGTTTCCTCCCCCCATCTCACCAACTCGTCACCCCCCAGCCCACCTCTCTCACCCCCACATCTCACCATCTCTCTTCACTTCGGTCAAGGCCAACTCTTCTGGCATTACCTCCATGTGTCTGTTTTCTTTGGCCATTTGTACTCCCCCAGGTCCACTGCATGACCCCCCCCCCCCCCACACACACACACACACGTAGTATATTTTGACATACATTTGACCCTTAATGTGCAGTATGTATGATTCATGAGTCTTTTCTGTCCTGGGAACCACATGGGGTGGAAAATGGCATCCTCCTCCTCCTCCTTCCTCTTTCCCTCTCGCTCCCTCTCTCCGCATTGATAGAGAGATATGAATAATGGCATAACAGTGCAAAAGAGAGAGAGAGAGAGAGAGACAGCTGCGTGTAGCTAATGGAAGCTGTTGACTTTCATTAGGGCAGGAAGTGGAGGTGGCGCAGTGTTTGTCTCTACATGTGGATCCCATTCAAATCAGTTCACTTCTGTACAACCTCATGTGATCTGAGCCGTTTCTGCACAGCGGGAATCAGTCGCATATGGTTTCAGCGGCTGCAGGAATTCTTCGTAAAGAACTGATATCATAATGGTGTGTGAGACAAGTGCCTCAACAGAAGAGCTGATGTTACCTGTGAGAGGACAGAGGGGAGGGAGGGGGTGGGGCAGGGCAGCGTAAGAGCCGGTGCATTAAGCCGCACAGCAGGTCGGAGCCACCTTTTGAATCAGCAGTCAGTGTGATTGCAGGTTCACTCAAGTTCACTTCACCGTGTTTGACTTTGTGTTTCATCTCCGACGTGTCAAACCCCTCGGCCCGGGTAATTACCTGAGTTCTGGTTGCTATGCTAACTGCGCTCACACTGACTGTGTGTTACAGGACCAGATCTACACCTGCTCTGGGTTATGCACGTTTTCTTTTCTTTTCTTTTCTTTTTAGGGCCGTTGCCTCTGAATGCTTGTCTCTCTTTTTGTTTTACAGCTGTAACACTCTATCAAAGAGACTGAGCTTCATAACTGCTGCCAACACCCCCCCCCAGGTTCACTGCCTGAATGAGTGTTGTGTATCAAACACCAAATACTCTGCTGCTTTTAGCAATTTAACCTTCTTTTGTTGCTTCAAATGTGTGAAAGTGGTGCCTCTATACCGACCAGGAAACGTCGAGGAGGAAGGTGTATGATTACAAGTCAAGTGTAGATGATACTGAGCTGGTTGGAATCAGCTACAGTCATGGTATTTGTCAATAGTCTGATTGATTGTTTGCTGAACATCAGAAAAGGAGAGTTTTACCTAATGTGCAAAAAGCCTGCAAGGCAGGGCCTGACTTTCTGGGGCCAATCCTGTTGTTACCGGCCAACGCAGATGCTGACGCTGATATGACTGTGGAAGGATCAATAGTCTGGCTGATTGATCAGTTTGGCCTGAGTGTGAGGGAGTGATGAGCACAAGAGAGAACAACTCATCTTTGTGTTTATATGTTGATGAAATGATCTGAAAAAGAAGCGGCTGGTGATGCAAAGGATGTTGCTCCTTGGCCTCGAGGAAGAGGGGGGGGTTACAGTGGAGTGGGGGCCTCCATGACATTCAGTGTACACTCTGTCCTGTCAGTGCATGGTACAACCTCAAGGCTGCATGTTAATTAATTCTCCTGGACGTTAACAACAAATCATTTTTTTCCTTAATACCTGTGCTGTGGCAAAGATGAACAGTAATTATATCAGTAGCTCTTTGGATTAGCGGCTCTCAGCTGTGGGAACCGTACGAGCTGCAGGCGCCACGAGGCGAGAGACATGAAGGTCAGAGCCTTGGATGAACATGTAACAACACAGCATGATGTATATATGTATGTGTGTGTGTGTGTGTGTGTGTGTCCTGGATCCTGTCTGATTTAATTCAGTCTGTCAGCTGCAGGATCTTCTACCAGCTTCCCTCTGAATCGGAGCTAGAGGTTTAAAAGCCACAGCTTCAGGGCCTCCACACCTCAGGGGCCACGGCTTCGTATTCTCCCCAGGCTGAGGTCTTCTATCCTGGGAGACAGACAGCCTGATAGAGGGTCACCCATCTGGAGCCTCGGGTGCAGGCTTGGCTGATCAATAACACACACACACACACACACACACACGTTTCTATGACTTCAGAGGATGCTCCATTGACTTCCTGGAGATCCAAACCCTGAAGCTGCCCCTCACCTTAACCTTTAAATACACCCTTAATATAACCCTTAACTTAAATTTTAAGGGTTTGTTTCCTCCCCCTAAAATCCCAAAAGTGAGATTTTGGTCCCCACAACATGAGGAACACCTGAAACAGACACACACACACACAGACACACACTCGGCTCAGGGAGGACATGTTGAGCACACGGTGATCTGTCTTCATAGCAGCAGCATCTGCTCTTGTCCCTGTCTGTCTGTACAATGTATGAGTGGGAGGTAATTGCAGCGCACAACACCATCACAGTGACATTAACTCATGATGGGGATTAAGTGAAGTCCAATACTGCAGCAGTAATATTATCATTATGTTTTTTTCTCTTTCTCCCCCCCCCCACACACACTTCATCTGTATGTGGAATAGGTCTTGTGGCTGTAGCGTTATTGCATTATTGTCTCTTTGTTGTGTTTACTGCCAGATAGATGCAGACAGCTGGATTACTACTTTCATGGACCACTCACATGATGACTATCACAGTCATGGCAGCTGCAAAACTAAAATATTACTTTAAGTGACAATGTAAGTAAAGAAAACTCTTAAATATGAAAAGGGTGCAGAATAACCCACAAATATTTAAACATTACCAAACATTTTAAACTCAAGACCCGGCGCCTGCTCTTTCAGCAGACGGAGTATCCTCAAAGAAATAAAGTGAAAACACACATTAGCAGTGGTGTTATTTTCCCTTAACGCTGTTATGAGTAGGATGTGTTGCTGTTACATGTACTGGACCCAGATAATGTAATGAAATGGTGCAATAAGTGTAATGTAGTGTCAGCAGTGGTGCTATGAGTGTTAACAATGGCCCTATGAGCGGTGTTAGCAATGGCGTGATGAGTGTGATGTCGTGTTAGCAGTGGTGCTGTGAGTTTAAAATAGTGCGGCCGCGTCCAGCCATGCCTGCTTTGGTGTGTGTGACGACATGGAGGCGCTGGCAGTGTTGAGTTGAGTTTGCAGACCTAACAGTAGCTACCAGGGCGTTGGTGTTACTCATCAAACTTCTGCTGCCATCGAAGCTGTTTTGTCGCTGATTAGTTAAAATCCTGTCTCATTACTTCCCACTGAAAATCATCAAACAAAGGTCACGACCAGTAATCCAGATCTGATCTCTGCTCCTTTCAGTAACTCTAACAGATTACTGCTTTGTTATTGTTATTATTGTTGTTGTGTTTTTTTTTTTTGTCATAATCAGATTGGTGTAATCCTGCTCCATGTAATCCCTCACTCCGCGGCCCTGATGAGTCATCACATCCATTAAGAAACAGTCACACATATTACACAGCTGTTATCTTACACAGCCTTTTATCTTGCTTTGCTCTCAGCCGCTTCTCTTATCTTCATAAAAGCACGCTTTTATCCACTGTTTTGCTCGTAGCAGTGTCTTGGGGGTAGGATGGAGTGTGTGTGTGTGTGTGTGTGTGTGTGTCGTGGTGGGTATTCCCCTTACATCTTAACCAGGCTTTATCATTAGCGTCCAGCCCCCTGTATAGAGCTGTATGATTCTGCATTGTTGAAAATCAGCCTGTTATGTGGTTCTACAATGAGAACAACCTTTAATCCACTTCCTCGCTCCTGACTTGCTCTCGTTGGCCTCTGTAATCTCATCCCTCGCTCTTATCACATCCCTCTTGTTGCCAGTTGCACTATTTTCCTTCGGCAGCTATTTGTTTTGACCGGGGCGATAAAAAATAAGGACTTATCGTAGCTCCAGACGTCGATCTTCTCTGTGTTTTTGGCAGCCTAACGAGAACATCTTTATTTACGAGGTTTGGAAACTTGGGACATGCAGGCGGTTCGGTTGGCTCCGCCCACCTGTGTCTGGATCTGCTCGAGGTTTCTGCCTTTCAAAAGGTGTTTGTTCTAGGTGTCCAGGTGGGATCTGTAAAGTGCGTTGAGTTAACTTCTGTTCGGTTTGATGCCTCATAAATACGCCACTTTCTGAGGTTCACAAACATCTGTGGTCATTGTGAGCTGGATTAAAAGCTGAGATGTCAACATGAGGATGTAAGATCATGACCTGCAGCCTGATCTCCATGTGCTCCATCGGTGCCATGGTCCATAAGTGCTGCTGCTGCTCTGGGTTTATTCTGGTGCCGCTCTTCTTTCTGCTAAAGGAACAAAGACCCAGTTACATCGCTTTATACGTTGGCTGTTAGCACGTTAGCTTGGAGTTCTCCCACTTCCTCGCTGTTGGATCACAATGAAGACGGAGTGTGTGGAAATCCTGGATGAGGGAAGTGAAGCTGCCTGCAGAGGGTGAGCACTGGCCTGAGGCTCCGAGGCAGAGCGAAGGCTGCAGCCTCTCCTACTGAAACCTTGGTTTGCCCAGTGCTCTGGTGACTCAGCAGAAAGTTACACATAACCGCGGCCTGTTGACCCGGTACTGTACCGAAAACCTTGATCCAGACCCTGCGTGTGTGTGTGTGTGTTTGTATGAAAACATAATAAATGATTCTTCCTTATCAGAGCTCTGTTTATTTCTCACTTGACCATGCTGCACGTCTCCTGCACAAATACCCAGGATATAGATTCCTGTTCTTTTTACCGCAGGCTAAATCCTGTTGTAGTGTTTGTTAACATCGCCATGGAAACAAGTAGAAGAAAGTGTGTGAGAAAAAAAAGTGCCTTGAAAGGCAAAGGCTTCACCGGGGCGAAAACTCAGCAACAACAATCTAAACTTTTTGGAGGTCAGAGACGGAGTCGGGGGTTAAACATCACAACGACCTGGGGAGGTCTGGCAGGTCCAGTGGACGAGGAGGTCGTTAACCTTCAGCCGCTCGTTAACCGACAGCGAGCCGCCGCAGCCGCCATGTAGTATAAGTGCAAACATGAAGAGGTTTGTTGCTGAAACACGCCGAGCTGACCCGCAGCTAGATGAAGATGGATTCATAGACGAGATATTCTGGACGCGTCCAGTTCAGTTCAGACTTCTGATGCTGAAAGTTTCCTGCCGATGTGCTCAGATGTTACGTCTCACATCTGTGTAGATCTGTCGACCAATGAAACCAGATCAGATCAGATCACTTCATCCCGTGTGGTGCTTCCTCATCTCGGCAGCGCAGTGTGTGTGTGTGTGTGTGTGTGTGTGTGTGTGTGTGTGTGTGAGAGCAGCTTGGTGGAATTCTGGTCATGTACATCTGTGTACATGTGTGTGTGTGTGTATGCATGAGATAATGTGTCAGTTTGATGTCACTACCAGTTGATCTGAATGTCACATTGCGTCGCCAACATGCAATAAACACCATGTATTATTTACACAGTGTCTATATATATATATATATATATATCCAAGTGGCTGCTGTCGTCTGGTGCGCACACACACACACACACACACACACACACACACACACAGTAAAATACCTGTGGGGGTGATGGAATCTAACCAGGCGTGTAATCTGAAGATTTCTACCAGAGGAATATTCACTTTTCCATCAGGCTGTTGCTTCGTCCCTCTGTTATCACCATCCCTCCGTCGGCTCTTTCGCCTCCTCCTCCTCCTCTCTCTCTCCCTCCTCCTGCAGGAGCAGACGCTCTCACTGTCTAAAGTAAACATCACCAGATGGAAATGGACTTATTCAGTGTGTGTGTGTGTACTGTAAGCCCTCTTCTGCACCTCTCTCTCTCTCTCTGTTTTTTTTTACTTATTCTGCACCATGCACCTCCCTCTCTCTCACCTTGGATTTCCTTTCCTTCCTAAAAGCAAATATCTCTTTCCAACACACACACACACACACTTTAATGGACCAAAGGGCTCCCATGTGTCCGTGGGGAGAAAGCCAATCGTCCCACCGTGGTATTGCTGCTGCCGTATGAAAAATGTATGATAGGATATGATACAAAGCAGAAACTCATATCGACACAGTTGTGAATTAATCATTTGGTTTTAAACGCACTAAATAATCTGCCAGTGGCTTTAAAGTCTGTTTTCTTCTTCTTCAGCTTCAACCTGCTTCAGTAAATCTCTCCTTTTTCAACCATTTCTCACTTTCTCTTCGTTTAGGCACCGCTCCATTTTTGTTAAAGTCTCTTTATGTTTGCCCCCCCACCTCCCCACCTCCCTCTCTATCTCCCTCTGGAGCAGCAGCTATGACTCAGTAAACACAGGCCTGATCATTCTGCCCTACCAGAGAGAGAGAGAGAGAGAGAGAGAGAGAGAGAAAGAGAGGAAGAAAAAAAAACGATTGGCAGCTTCCGGTTTGAAATATCATCAATATTTAATTAAGCGATTATCTTTTTAGGACACAACACAGATAACGACGGGAAAGGAGCTTAAAAAGTTGGCTCCAGTTCACGGATAATCCCCCCGCCCCTGCAGCAGTGTTACTGTCCGCCCACCTGACCAGACTACAGCCCCACACATAAAACCCTGCAGGACCACGATGAGTGTTTTCAGCTTCGGTCCTCCATGTTCCTCCTCGAAGACCAGCAGGTGCAGCACAGAAATCACCCCCACACCTGAATCATGACGTTAATGTTAGTGATTTATTTACTGGACATGAAGAGATCATCCTGTTGGTTTGTTCATCATCAATCAATCAATCAATCAATCAATCAGTCCCATCAGTCTGAGCAGCTGATCACAGCAGTACACATCTTCATCATAATGTAGAAAACGTGCAAACAACAACTACAGCATCATTTCCTCACAAACCTTCTGTTAGAGTGACCTTGTGACCTTGGCCGGCGCGGTGGTACAGTGGTTCGCACTGTCGCCTCCCTGCAAGAAGGTTCAGAGTTCGACTCCCAGGTGGAGTTTGCGTGTTCTCCTTGTGTCTGTGTTGGTTGGTTCTCTGTGTGTGGGGCTCTGTGGCTGGAGTAGACGATGGATGGATGAATCAGATTGATATGATTTGAACGTGTTGTGAAGTGGTGGTTGTTCCTGGTGTCAGTGATTTGAGAGTTGGACTTTTCATGTAATTCAAATACAGCTTTTGGGTCTTTGGGTAGATTGTGACTTTCGTTCAGGTTGAACTCAGCCAGTCAAGTTTCTCTTGTGCTTAAACCTGAGCGAAGCAGAGAGCGGATGCGGTTTCTCATTCAGGCCACGCACATCCACGCTCGGTGAGAAAACAGGAAACTTTTTCATGTGTGTTCTCCATCATCAGGTCAAAACGCCGCGGTTTCCCGTTTGTGAGTATAAACAGTGAAAACCAGAGTTTAAGGTTCCTGAACATCACAAAAACACACTGACATCAGGTGTGTGACCTTTGTTTACACTGAGGTCTCTCAGAGCTCGACGGTGTATTCATCCAGGTTTGTGTTAATGAAGGTCCTTATGAAAGAGATCTGCTGTGTATGATGTGGTGATTGGAAACAGAGGGAGTAATATTACTGTTCATAAATACCCAGCTACACGTGGACACGACCTCTGAAGGACTGTTGGTGATTGAATCAAACAAATCAAGAGCGACTTTCTTTGGTGTAACAGTGAAAAGATTCAGCTAGAAGACTCAGTCAGTCAGGCAGCTGTGGGTTTCCTCTGAGACTAATTGTTAATGAAGAGCAGCTCAGGTAGCGGCAGGGTCAGGTGAGTCAGGTGAGTGCGGTTGTTGTGCACAGTGTGAGAACAGTGAGACTAATCAGACGAGGAGCTGCACACACTCAGGACGTTGCGCTGCAGCTTGAGGACAATATTATGTGTAAACAAAAAAGTCACCTTTGCTCCGCTCAAGAGCTTCCTCTCCAGAACTCAGCTGTGCATTTATTACCTTGAATGAATATCTTGACAGACCGAGGCCTTGAGCCAAACATATGAGCCGAGCTCCCACTCTTCAACAGGAAAGGGACAAAGCGGCCCTCAGCCACCACTTATCCTCCCACACAGCCTTCCCTGAGACACCTTGAACAGGCGGAGCACATCACGCAGACCACGCTCTCTTCTGCTGAGAGAGTTTACTGTCGGCCTGTGATTGGTCAGACACGCCGGGGCGAACTCTGCAGTTCGCCTCCCAAATCGTAAAACCCCGATCGTATAGATTATAGATTATGTCCCGTCTTGGAGGGAGGCTGGCCGGCTGCGATTATTTAATAATTGGAAAAAACATCCTGGAGCTCTTTTCTTTCTTTGGTTGAAGTTGTTCAGCTGCAGCTTCCTGGGGGCCGACTCCACTGTGTCTTCACAGTGTTGTGATACAGGCTGGGACTGTAGCTTTTTCTTTGGGAGGCCATTATGGCTCTTATATTGAACGATCAGCAGGAAAAACAGATCTCTATTAAGCCCGCTGGGATTTTAATAGCACGACTCTTTCAGAAGGATCCGGGGCAAACCACTAATGCTGGTATTCAAAAGCCAAGTATGCAGGCTTAAGTGGCCGCCCCGGTCCTTTCACAGCTCCTCTCTGCAGGGTTCGAGTCACAGACCCAGATCCATGTAATGTGATCAATTTATCTCCTTTTTACAGTTGTAATTCACTTGAAGGTTGCGTGGCTGTCAACAGGTATAAACAGAAACACTGACAAATTATCCGTCTCTGGCTTTTTGTACTTTGCAGACTACTTAGTTTGTGGCTCTTCCTCCACATCCGCCTCCTCCTCCTCCTCCTCCTCCTCCTCCTCCTCTGCTGCTGTGCTGCATTAAGAGCCTATTGCTTTAAGAGTCTCCACTGCTGGAGAAGCTCCTGGTGCACTGGAGCTCCCATTAAGACACACCAACTATTATATCTGTGTTGTTGTTGGAGGTGATATATCAGCAGCTCTGAATAATTTACCAGCATGGTGGAGGAGGAGGAGGAGGAGGAGGAGGAGGAGGAGGAGGAGGAGGAGGTGGAGGAGAGCAGTGAGAGATTTAAAGGTGCTACACACAGAGTGGAGAGCTCTCATCTGTTTCTCTCCTCCATAGAAAACGATTGTCACTTTCTACATCCCCATCTGTCTCCATATCTCTTCTCTATTTCTCTCTCTCCAACTGGCTCTGAGAGCGAATCATACTGTCTGCATCTCACACACACACACACACACACACACACACACACACAGCGTTGGAGGAATCGTATATCACCGTGGGTCGGGATCTTATCGAGCTAAACTTTGATTTGTCGTGTATCAAACTATTCCGTTATCTTAATTATGTTCCCAGACGCTTCCGATTGATAAGGCTTATCTATTGATGGAGATTTGTTGATAAGGATTATCAAAGGTTTGACAAAGAGGAGGGCGGAGTGTGCAGTAACCTCTGTGTAAGTGGCTTTGCTTCCTGATCTGAACGGCAGCTCTTCCAGGACCTCCTCTCTCCCTGCAGCACCTTTACCTGCTCGGTGTTTGTTCTCCTGCAGCTTTAAGCTCTCGTTTTCTTTGTTCTTTATATTATTTAAATCCAGAACTGAACTGAGGTCACTGAGGTCACTCACTCACTCACTCACTGCTCACTTTTCATTTATTTATATATAAACATGATGTAATTTCAGCTGGTTGGAGTTTCGTAATCAAAACAACAGCAAAAGAAAAACAAAAAAAACAAAAACCTATTTTTAAGGACAAGATAATGAATAAAACTTTTATTTCTTCATGTCTTATTTGACTTGACACTGTGATTACAGCACATGATACATGATATAAAAATGTAAACACATCCCTGAAACCAGGGATGTGTTTACATTTTTATATACTGACAGAAGCACCTTGAATTTCATCATATTGATGCTCTGTGTTGATACGATGACAATAGAGCATCTATTCTTTTCTAACACCAGCTCTCAGACTGCTGCAGAGTTGTCATGGTGAAATAATCCATATGAAGGTTTTATTCTAGTTAAAATCCAAGTAAGTGACTAATATGAATAGAATGGATCTGTCCGTTATGAGGATGTGGACGACCTCATGTGACCTGCGCTCAGGAATCAAGATGATACTTGTGATTGTGCACTCAAGTCAAGAGGCTGCTCATCGTTTACATTTATTATGTTTCCTCAAGTCTCAGAGAGAAAAGTGTTCAACGCTCAAGGTTGTGATAAAACACACTCTGTACATTTACAGGCCATTGTCACTGACGAAGGAGACTAAAGAACAGAAGAAGACAAAAATCACACACACACACACACGGTTTACACCTGTGTCAACACACAGAGGCAGCAGGTTCAGTGTGAACTCTGAGTTTCTACATCTGTTCATAGAGGGTGCTGGCAGATTGAGGAGGCCGTGGTAATCAGATGAGAACATCAGGTTCACTGCTCCGTGCGCTTCTTTAAAAAAAAAACATAACAGCCAATTAACTCTGAGCGACTCCACTGTGTGTAATTAGCTGTGAAAAGGCAGCGTGCCGAATAAAGGACACTATTAATTACAATTATCATCACTGATCCTGTCACGTCTTACATTTATATATTTATATATTCTCTGTACTGTTTTGTGTATTTTTCAAATTCCCACAGTGATACAGAGAGATGTGCTCAAACATCTGTTCATCATGACGTCAGGGATGAAAAACATTTAGATATTTGGGATAAAAGTGAGGACGTGTGTTTGTTCCACTGCCACAGCCGGAGTCGCCCATGCACATGATGTTCCTGGTCGATTTATTTATATGTCAGCTGGCTCTTTAGAAAGCTAATCTACCTACTGTAGCTTCAGACTCAGACTCAGACATAGACGACATCTCTCCAGCCATGTTAATTCTTTCAGAGACTAAAATAAGACCAAGTGCAGTCTGTATTCACACTGATGAGATGAACTCAACTCCTCTGGGCTCAAACTTTATTTAAATGAACAACTGAGCAGAAGACTTCTGTTTATTTTGTTGTTACAGCTCTTTATCATCTGTGTGTAGTATTGATCTTTTATTATATAAGTTGCAAATATGAACAGAGGGTTTTGGTACCAGACTATCAGACCGTCTTCTGGACCATCAGATGTAAAGTGAGGTAAACAGACTCAGAACCTTCAAACCTTATTGAATGTAAGGTAATACATTACAATGTGAAAGAAACTCATGAGTTTATAAAAGGAAGACACTATTGAGCTGAGAAGTCTTTCATACCAAATACAAAACCGTGTCCATCACTGGCCATCACTGCTGGAACGTGTCTCACAGGCTCAGGTTGTGTAGCTGCTGACGCCCGGAGCAGAGGTGATTTACTGGACTGGATTTAATCTGCTGATTGTTGAGGTGCTGCACGAGGAGAAGGGAGATGATTTTATATAATTGCATTTATTATATCATCAAGTTGTAAAAGAGAGGAGGCTCCAGGTTTATATATGAATTAGTGCGTGTTGATTGTGGTGCTGATGTCACGATGCTGGAGCATGAACACACCTGTATGAGCAGCTGTGAGTCGACTCGAGCAGCAGCGACATGAGAGCATCACATGTTGAGGAGCAACAACAACAACAACAACACTCGACTGTCTGTTGACTGTGGCTTTACACAATGCGCCTGCCGCTGCCCGCTGCCCGCCGCCCGCTGCCCGCATGCATACATACATATAAGGCTTGTGTCTCAAAGCTACTCATGCGTGGGTCAGTGGAAAAGCTCCTGTGTAATGAAGCAGAAAGTTTAATAAGGACTTTACACGGCAGAGATTTGATTCCCTTTCTCTCTCTCGCTCTCTCTCCCTCATGCTGTCCTTCTCACTCATGCATACCTGCACACACCATTTAATTTAAATCCCACCCAGGTTGAGCGGTCAGGGGGGTGAGGAGAGACGGGGAGGGGGGAGGAACATGTAATGAATATTGGGACATATATTAGCTGTCACAATGGGATGTCCACTTTCACTTTTTCATCTTCCCACTCGCCTTTCTTCAGGGTCACTCAGGCCTGCAGCCACCCCCCCACCCCTCTCTCTCTCCTTTGAGCCGGAGCTGCTGCTCTGCCTTCGACGCCCCCATCGTTACTCTCTCTGACTGACTAATACGAACCGGAGGAGCACACACACAGAGCACAAGCTGCACACTGGAAACACAGTGATAACTCACTCTGACCATGCAAACATGTTCAGTTTGGAACCAGAGAGGCTGCAGAGCAAAACATGAGGAATGTCCCTGCACCTATGGATCATCCACACACCTTGATTTTTGCAGACTGTGCTTCAGGAAATAGATGTTGCATTTTCAAATATAGTTTTTCACCACAAGCCAAACTGCATCCACCTCCACCCGTCGTGTTGCGGTGGCACCAGAGACCTCGATACCCCTGAATACACGTTATTGTTTAAATTAGATTTGTTTTTTAAATTTACCTCGTTACTTTGTGGTTTTGTGAAAGGCGTCGACTCCTCTGGGTCACCGTTTGCACATCGCACAGCGCTCGATAGGAATATGAGAGCCACACAGAGAGAGAGAGAGAGAGAGAGAGAGGGCTGGAAGGATTGTAACCACAGCAGGGGCACTTGTCTGCCATCACTGAGAGAGATGAGGGGAGGTGGTGCAGGGAGAACTGAGAGAGGCTGGAGCTAGGAGGAGGAGGAGGAGGAGGAGGTTTTCTTGAAGCCCAGTGGAGCGTTGATGTGTCTCTGTCCAGCTGAGAGCAAAGAGATAGAGAAGCTATCTGCTGTACCAGGGGGGTCTGTGCAGGAGGATGGAGGCTGGAGTAAATGAAGGGAAGGGTGGGATGTGGATGTGAAGATAAAGACCAACAGAGACAGAACAAGGGATTAAGAGGAGACTGCTGAGATAATAATTTGCTCTCAGCGCTGTGTCTTCATTCGATGCCTGTAACAGCGTCCACCTGTAACACACTGATGCACACGATGCTCCGTCTTCTCTGAAACATCACAAACAGGTGTGTTCACACTCTGCTTCATGATTCATAATGTAAATATCATGTTTGTGTTGCATTTTATTTGTTCAGTTTCATCATTATGACGTGTCCTTGGGTCACAAGTGCTAACAAATGCTTATGCATGAAGGTCAGAGGCTGAATCTGAAGACCGACTGTGTCACATCAGCACAACTGGTCCTGTTTCAGAGGTGGTTCCCATGATTCACTGCTGCAGCGTATGAAAACAAACAACACAAAGAGCCACAGTTCAGCAGCTGTTAAATCCAGAGGTGTTAAAACCTCCAGCTGCAGCTGTGGGTGAAGCTCTGGGGTCACTTACACCAGCGTGTCCCAACCAGGGCTACATGAGCACTTTGCAGGGGTCACGTGGAAACATTGATTAAGATGATAAGTAAATGGTCATTTCATGGGCCCATTGCTAAAATGGTACGTGTGCCGCCACTAGTTCCCCCCTGGGAGACACGAACCTGTGGCACAACTCTGTGGAATCACACCAAACACCAAAACAGCCAAACACAGATGAGCTGCAAGCTGTTGCTCTGGACTCAGCCGAGGGTTCAGGAGAGCTCGCCAACGACTCGTGGTACGACAGAAAGGCTCAGGGTTATCAAGGCCCAAAGGGTTGGAGCCACTGACTGACACAGTGTTAAATTTGTTGTTGTTGTTGCTGTTGTTGTTGTTGTTGTTGAAGTTGAAGTGACCCAGTTACAGTTGTGAAGTCAGACATGGTCATGTTTGAGCAAAGAACCGTATTGTTTTACTTCGATATTCAGTTCAGCCGTACTGAACCAGCAGCAGCCGTTCACCACCACGTCTTTTTACTGTGGCAGCAGTTCATGGTGACTCTGAGTTCAACCCCCCCCCCCCTCTCTCTGTGTACTGCAATTAAATGTATGTTGTGAACCTCCCCATTATTAAAACATGGAGATTACACATCCTGAATGGGCCCCTCTTATTCTTCATGTTAAAAATTTAATGGGGAGCAGACAGGAAGGGATGAGAGGAAGGAGGAGATGTGTTGGCAGGGGAGAGGGGTTTGAAGAGGCGAGAGCCGAGCAGCTGGTTTTAAATACACTACCTAGAAGGTACATTAGAGCTATCAATAAATCAGGAAATAAGAGGCTGCTGTAGAAATCACAGAAGAAGAAGAAGAAGGTGCTCTGTCGGGTTTTTATTGTAGCTGCTGAAAATAGCTGAATATCTCCTTGTCCCACAAAAAACCCCCCCACAACCTCTCATATGAGGTCAAGAGGACTCAGGTCTGACTCCTGATGTCTCCGTCTCTGTGTGACGTCGGCATGGCGACAGAAAGACCACGACCTGTTTGTTCCAGTCTTTTACCACAACATTATTACAAACTTCAAATCCAATTACACTTCAACAGCCCTGTGATGCTTGGATGGGTCCACATTCAATTATGAAGGCTTCATGCTTTATTTTAAGGTGGTCTGGACTTAACTAGGAGGCTTTTTGTTTTTTGTTTCCCCAGAAACGACGATGCAATTCGACGGAAAACGGAGACAAAGCTCCATTAGTTCAATTATTGTTGCAGATCTTGCCTTTATGAGCAGTTCAGATGAATTAATAATGATGAAGTTTATTTATAGAGTCTCTTTCATTACATTAAACGCAGCTCAAAGTGCATGAGGAGGAGAGGAAATGATGATGATCATAATAGAAATTGCACATTAAAAGCAGCAACAAACAGTAAACAAAGGTGGTAAAAGTGGTAAAGTTCAACATCAGGATATGAAAGTATAAAACAACATGGACAGTTCAATGAGTTGAGGTTTTGAGCTGCTCCTTCAAATAACCAGCAGAGGTTTCTGGTCTAATCTGTAGCAGGGGGGGTGTTCAAGATCCTCACTGCATCACCACCAAACTTCTTTCAGTGTAAGAGGCGAGTGTTAGCCTACGTGATGGTTTGGCACAAACTCTGAAAATCAATCTGACAGAACAGCGCCAGGTTTGGCTTTAGACAAAGAGTCTGAACGATGTTGGACACAGTGCAGAGTCATGAAGGAGGAGGAGGAGGAGGAGGAGGAAGAGGTGGAGGTGGAGAGTCTGACATTTTATTTAAAGCAAACTGAAGAAAAACGGTAGAAAAGAGGGAAAGAGGGAAGTCTGGGATTCCTGACGAGATCAAGAAAGTCAGGAAGTGGAAGGCGTGTGAGCAGAAAACACTGGACAGAGGACGACAGGTAGCAGAGACGGAGACAGGGGGAGGCCGGGAC
>MU270009.1:1255900-1708400 GCA_021432705.1 Caranx ignobilis | reverse complement strand
GAAGGGTCGAGAGAGGTTGAACAATGCTGAGTGAGATCCAAAGAGAGAGAGAGCAGGAAAAACTCCTCCAGTTAAAAACAGACCAAACTGAATCACCTGAGCTCCTCCTTTGTTCCTCGGAGCCCCGCTGACTGACTGAGAAGCTGCCGCCGCCGCCGCCACCGTGCCGTGATAGACTTCAAGGAAATAACCCGTCATTTTCCACTCAGCAAAATCATCCATTACACTGCAATCGAAAGCGCGGGCTTTATCTGTCTCAAAGACGCACACACACAGACAGGCGTAGAGCGAGAGATAGCAGGGGAGAAAATTCAAATATATTAAAATATGCTGCGGAGACAAAGAAAGTGCACGAGGGAGGCAGTGGGTTGCAAAAATCAAATCAAAAACTCAATTGAGTGGCACAACAGATAGATATACAGATATAATTTGGCTGATTTAGTTTTGAGTCATCTGCGATTTTGGCAGTCACAATAAATATGAAGCTATCAACAGGCCTGCTGTGCAGTGCTGATCAAAGAGACTCAGCCCGCTTCCTCTGGCTGCTCCGGCCTTTGAAATGGTGGGAGGATGAGTTAATAATCACATACGGCTCATGGCCGACAAGTTCAACACATATATAAACAGTGGATACACACTTTTAACTTTTAACATGGACGGCCCAGGCGCTGGCTCCTGATGCTGGTTGATGCTCTGTCGAGTTACCTGGGCAACAGAATCCAAACTATGGAGGTGTGATGTAGACTCCTGTCACCAAAGGTGGCGACTGTCTCTAATGAGATAATCACACTCTATATAAAGGTGGCATGATGGTACAGCTGACATCATGTAATGTGTCGGTCTCTGCAGGGTGGAAAACCTTCAGCATAATAGAAGGCATATCTATGTGTTTTGTCGAGAGAGGAGCTGCACGTCCCACACATTAAGTGTTAAAGAGCTTTAAAGAGCACGCTCTCAGTTTGAGGTGGCTCTCAGGTAAACCTGGGAGCAGTATGGTCTGACCTTCTCCCTCTCTCACCCCTCTGTTTTCGAAACTTTCCCTCTTCTCGCCGCTCATTTACGTTGCTCTCTCTTATATAAAGTAAATGTCACATAAAATGACCTTTTCCAAAAGTGGGGCTGACCTGCGTTTCCCGCTGGTTTCACTGTTGCAGTGAATGGTGAATATTGACATTTGGAGCCAACTAGGGACTAAATGTGTTGCTGAATCTATGTATGCCCCTGGAACCCCCCCCCCCCCCCGGTGTTCACAGACACACACACACCTGAAAGCTTCACACATACACACAAAAACACAAGTGCCATGAGGTAACACCTATATGCTCAGGTGGTGTGTGTACAACAGACACACACACACACACACACAGAAGCACAAAACCAGAAGTAAACATGAACAAATGCACAGACAGGACTCAGGCTCCTTCCTTTTTTGGACTGAGCTGTGTGTTTCAGGCTCTGATCAGAATCTCAAACCTTCTCCGCAGACACACACAATGATTGACAGCTGTCACTTTTAAAAAAAACACACATATATATCAGTCTCTCACACACATATATATGAGTCTCTGGCTTTTCCATTCCCCAGCTGTCTCCCTGTTCACACATCACCCTCCTCTCCATCTGTCTGTGTTTCTGCCCGTCTTCCTCGCCTCCTCCTCCTCCTCCTCTTCTTCCTCCTTTCAGGACTTGGTGTTTTATAAAAACTGCACACTCATTGTGTGACTTTTTTCTTTGGATTGTCAAAGAGTTGTCATTGTGTTGTGTGCATGTGTGATGTGTGTAATCGCTGCACATGAGTGTGTCGCCTCGTCATAGTGGAGTTTACAGCTCAGGCTGTTGGTTTGGGTTATTTCAGGAAGGAGGGACTGATGGAGATGATTTCTCACCTTGTTGGAGCAGCGATGCACTGTGTGTGTGTGTGTGTGTGTGTCATTGCTGCAAACAGTTTGAAGAAAGTTTCACAGTTCAAAAACAACACAGTGTGTAACGTTACACTGACTCTGAGATGAAGAAGTTGTTTTTGTACTTGGACTGTTTTGAAGTATTCGACTTGCAATAAAAGTGAAGGATGAAGATCCTCCATCAGCTCCACCTCTCAGCTCCTTCACTTCACCGCTTGGATTCTCAGGCGCGGAGCACCGGGGTCTCAGAGTGACGTTCACACCGGTGACGGCTGGAGAGCTCGCTGTGCCGAGGAGAGCATCAACAACTGACTGTGTTGCCTAGCGACATAGGGTTTGGTTTGGTTTTTTTGTCTTAATATTTCTGCATAAAGTCTGGACACCTGTCGTGGTGTTTGTGAGTGCATCTGTTGTTTGGTCCCATTTTTAGAAACGAAGAGAGAGACCACCACACACACACACACACACACACACACACACACACACACACTGCGTCCTCCAAAAATAATCACACAACTACAACTTCAATACAAAAACTAAACATCACAAAGGAAGATTTATTTCAGGAAGCAAAGTTAGTTTTAGCTCAGTGTGAACCTACTTCATAAACCGCTAACGTATCCTGAACAGTCTGCTGGTCCTGAACACACCACGTGGTGTTCTGGTGCACGATAAAGTGCAGGACACAGGGAAACTCAGCTTTAATTCCTGCAGTGTAATCAAAGAGATGAAACCACTGTAAGTCAACAACAGGAGAAAGGGTTACACACACACACACACACACACACACACACACACACACACACACAGAGACAAGAACACGTCGTAAAAGCTCAAAGTTACAATCATGTTTAGTCTTAAACTCTGCTGGATCTGCTGTGACAGGAGAGAGGACAGGAGGGTCATTTCGTGGCTGTGGCTGCAGAAGCATCCAGGCTTTGTTCAGGAGACGTTATGTGCTCACAGAGTCGAGCTGCTGCTGCTGCTGTGGATGTTCACACTCAAAGCTCCTGTTAATCCTGCCGCCTCGCACACAGGTGACGTGCTGTCAGACGAGCAGCCTCAGGTTGTGTCTGTACACGACAGTTTGGAACCTGCTGGCCTGAAGCTGTCTGCTTTAAAACCTGTGCGATACATCAATGGGACTTTTTAATGACCCCACTAACATCCCTCACAGCCCGGTTTGGAGAGTGCTGAGTCGTTAGCAGACTAAAGATTTGCCCCCCCCCCAACTGTCAGAGAGTTTAGGTTTTTACGTCCGTGTTTTTGTTGGTCTGCAGTTCCAACCACTGATTCGTCTTTAATCCACTGCTCTTGTGTTTTTCCAGCTCTGCATGAGTCCCAGTTTTCTCCAGATGTGTCGGCTGTCTGCCGCATAAATTGCCACCGTTCTTGTGAAATTGTCAGATACATCTAATCGCCATGTACACACATCAATCCAGAGCAAAAAAAACAGAAACACCTGCATGAGTGGCATCGCATCCGTGATGAGTTCACACAGAGACTGTAACGTTCCCGTGACTCAGCTCTTCATGTCGAAGGTCCCACCAGCTCCAACATCTTTCGTTTGTTTCCTATAAAGTTCCCAGATTTTACGTAAAAAGAAAAAGTTGTCAGGTAGCAGATTTTTCTTTTTTTCTCTCTGAGGGGAAAAAACCGAGGACAAAAGAAGCTGCGACAGCTGAGGCTGCAGTGATGGAGGATAAATGCAGGGTGGTTTGGTTCTAGTGGCTCCGCGTGTGAATCTATTTCAAAGTTGAATTTCTCTTTTAAGTAGATGGAGCTGTATCTCTATCTGCCGTATAAAACAACGATTGTCCATTTCAACAGAATGGCCCCATCAAGTTTTATAGGTAGTGTATCATTTCTTTTTATGATATTGCATCACAGCCTGCGGAGCGACTCCGGCTCATTCTGCTGAGATGAAAACAAAAACGGCTCTCTTAGAGAAAAATGTCAAAATCAACAACGAAACGAAGGAACAGGAGTCTGGTGAATTTCCTGTTAACACACACACACACGCATATTTGTGCAGTGAATAATGAAACAGTGTGTGTTTGTTCTCCTCACATGCAGCCAACAATGAACTATTCTCAGTCTTTTCATGTTCACTGCTGCGTCTCATGAGCGACGCTAAAATTGTTGAACAATTGTTGATCTGTCTGTAGATGTGTGTGTGTGTGTGTGTGTGTGTGTGTGTGTGACACACATGATCAGGGCAAGTTAAACTCCATGTGCCATGGCGCTGATGTCTCTGTTCTGCAGCTGATATCATTCCTGTGAAAACACAATCTGTTGTTGTGAAACTGAGATGTCAACGAAACTTACTGCACGAGGGTGAGGAAAGAGGGTGAGGGAGGAGGAGGAGGAGGATAAGGAGGTGGGGGGGTGAGTCAGAGAGAGATAGAGAGGGAGGGGTATGCAGGGTGGGAAAGGATGAAAGTGGAGACGACTCTATTTTACCTTCTAAGTGAATATTTTAATCATGACCTGAAGAGAGACATCCAAACACTCACAGAGGTTGTGTTGGAGGAGAATTCAGGAATAAAGGAGTGAGAAAAAAAAGATTTAGTAGAATATACTTTCTAGCAGAGTTGGTCCAACATCACTTCACACTCCATCTGTTCCCCCGTGTTGATTCTGGTGAAATTGAGAAATCCTGAGCACGGGGCGGGTCGTTGTTGTGCAAAGTTAAATCCAAACAAAGAGAGAAGCAGGCAGAAGATAGAGAAAAGAGATGAGATGAGAGGGAGGAAAGAAAGCAGGGGAGTGTTTACTTTTACCAATTGGCCTGTCAGTGCTTCACAGCCCATTTCTGTCTGCTGTTGACTCTGTGGCGAAATGCTGGAGGAGGAGGAGGAGGAGGAGGAGGAGGAGGAGGAGGAGGAGGAGGAAACTTTTGAGCAGAGTCTCCTCTTGGGCAACACAACATCTAAACAAATCTTAATGCCATCAGAGCTTTTTCACAAAGCTCAGGGCTCCACAAAGGTCGAGCGGTTTATTTCTCCTTTGATACCAATATATTTCATGAGATTTTGCAACGTTATATCTGTGTTTTGATTGGGTCCCGAGGTCGAGGGAGGAAGTGTTTGCTATGCATTAGGGAGTCAAGATCAACAACATGCGATTACAGTAAAGACAAAGGTAAACGGCCAGTGCTGCTTTTTTAGGTTTTCTAAGAAAAAGGGGAGAAGAAGTCAGAGACGTTGATGTTTGAATGTGAGGTAAAGTAAAAACACAAAGTCAGGAGTCAGTGAAAATGTTTGTCAGCGACACAAAAGCAAAGTGAATCTGCAGAAAGACGACAAACGTCAGCTGCTTCACTTTCTCCTTTATCAGTACAAATGATCCACAGTGTTTGGTCTAAGTAATGACAGAGTGAGTGGGAGACAGAGAGAAGGGTAGGGGTGGGGGTGGGGGGGCAGAGAACATGAAGATGTTTAGAAATATAGACATGTGTGGTCACATCACATCAGATCACATTAGGTCCGAGTTGATGCCGTTCCAGTTGAAGCGCAGGTTGTTGCCGTTCTGCACAGACGCAGCAGAACGAGCCCTGACCCCGAGAAACTGGCAGTGTCAGCTCCATCTCATCACGCCGACTCCTCCGAGTGGGGGCGGCCGGGGTGGAGGTGGTGGGGGTGGTGGTTGGACCTTGAACGCAGCCCAGTGTTGGCTGGAGTTCATGTCTGAGGTTCTTTCCTTTCCTCATCGCATTACACATCTGGAGGAGAACGGTAACAAACTCAGACTGTTTGACAGGAAGGACTCTGACCACAACACGCCACTGATGTTAGAGTGAACCACTCAAAATCATGTTTGATACGCAGCCTGACCCATCTGTCAGGTCTGTCTGACTTCTGCAACATCCCCTCAAACATTTGTGATCAGAGACTGAGACAAGTCGAACCATAGTTTCATATGCAATGACCTCATTTGTTGTTGTTGTTGTTGTTTTGGTTGACGTCATGTGACCCGGACACTCTGCTGTAAACACCAACAGGTCTCTGTGCACCTTCCCACCTACACACATTACAAACCTGTGTGTATCTGATCATTAGATTGTTATGACGTCACTGACGGGACTCTGTGTGCTGCAACTTTATTTTCATAAGCACCACACAGGCTTTGATAGATGGACGTTCAGACCGCGCAGCGTCTCGGAGATGACAACTGACTCTCTACCTCAACCCAGTAAAAGCCTTTTTAAGTCTCCTCTGAGATTAATAACATCGGACAACAGACTTAATGACAGAGCCTAATGAGTATTTGGGGTTCAGGCTAAAGTAGATCCAATGACTCCGGCTGCATGTACAAAGAAGTTTTTGCAGCAGCTCTGGTGGGCTTGGGGTTGCAGAAACAGGGCTGATTAGGAGGACTCTGGGTAAGGTAATGGCCGCTGAGGTAATATCCACTCGACTGGTTCCATTATTTGCGAGGAAGAGTCGGAGAGAGGTAGAGGAGGAGAGAGGAAGAGGGACATCCAGAGACAGCCAGTCAGAGACAGAGGGTGATTAGGGTTAGACGTGGTGCCACAGAGAGCCTGATCTATAGAAATGGCCTCTTAGCGTGTGATGTATGAGGCACATACACACACACAAAAGCACACTCACCGAGCTGGTGATGGTCGCTCTGTGCTGCCGGTAAGGCTGGGGAAAAAAATAACAGGGGTAAGCAGTGTTATATATCTTTGTGCCAGTGTTATCAGGAAACATTGATATTATATCGGCGTTACCGTTCCCCCCACATGCATTCATTCATTCTGAGTCGACTTACACACACTGCAATTTTCTGTTGCAGTCGGAGCTCAACTGTGATACACAGGTTTTTTTTTTTTTATTCTTCTGCTGCTGCGAGCTTATTGCTTTTAGAGGATCAATTCTCTCTCCCTGAGAACACGTGAAAAGTTTTTTGTTTTCCCCTCGCAGGGTGGATTCTGTTAACTAAACTACAGACTCAAATCATCCCCACTGGAGTAAATATTGTATATCCATGACTATCTGGACTCTGTTCTCCTGAGAGTCTCAGAGCGCCGCTGCTAACAGCAAAAACAGCAGCCAGAGTGGGGAGTAAATGCATCTGTGTGTGTGTGTGTGGAATTTGCACCTGCTTTGGTTTCTGTTTTTTTTAGTATTTATGAAATTGCGTGAGGTTGTAGCAGGAGAACACCTGGGACCAAGGCCTGCAGAGGCTGATGATGTGGCCTTCACATGCTGCAGGACAGATGAGCTCCAGTGCGTTGTACAAGGAGAAGTCTCACAGTTAGCAGTTCGGTTAGTGTTGATGCAGCGGTGGTCGTAAAATGACAGTCGGTGTCGGACACCTTGCAATGCTGAGAAGGTGAAAGTGTTAAAGAGGAACTGTGCATGTCTGGTCACTTCTCCGTTGTTCTGCTAACCCTCCTCTTGGCCATGTGCATTTGTTTTCAACGAATCCAGGGGAGAAACCAAATCCATGGAGCGGTGGACAATGTTATTTATCATATGTGTTACGACGTGTATATCTGTGTGGTCTTATCTGAGATTACAGGTTACAGGGCACGTTTGTGTTGCGATGCTACTGAGATGAGAGGTGGGACACTGGGGCGGAGGCACTGATCTTGCGAGGTTGGTTTTCAGCCAAGAGATGCTAGGTGGACGGCAGAGAGCCTCCATTCTCCCTGTAACAGGTCATTTAACCATCACAATTACTCTGAAGCTGTTGAATTAAAGTAAAAATCCTGCAAAGTTCCTCTTTAAAAATAAGTGTGAAACCAAAACTCTCCTGCAAGAGTAAAAACCTAACGACCGGACGCTGTGCAGCTTTTTTTTTTTTTTGGCTCAGGATCACACAGCCCATTAACGGCTGCTATCAGTGACAAAAAGGCCTCGTAAAGCAGGAGGTACCAGTGATTTCTCACTAATGAATTATCTCCAATTTGGCAAAAAGAACAACAGAAATGTCACATACAGCTGCCAAAACAGCTGCAAAGCCACAACCATCCACGCAGCATCAAAGCCACTGACACTAATGGATTTAATTAAGCTGTTTAAAAGGGAAGTGTTGAGCCTGGGCGCAGTGTTTACATGAATCTCAACTGAACATACAGTATGTATGACGTGGGATACACATCCATTTATCTGTGTGACTATATGCGCTTGCACTGTAGGGAAGCATTTTGCATAATGCATGAATGCTACCAGGTCTTAGCATTTACGCTCGCTTCGCCCTCGTCCTGCTGACGGAGGATAAATGCAGCGTTTCAGAGCAGAGAGAGAGAGAAAGATGGTGAAGCGTCACGGTGCCGCAGGTGCTGCTTCGTCGTAATGTCGGCTCTTCCTGCGTGGACACAGTGAAGCGTGTGATGAGGCAGCGAGATGCAGGAAATATGGACGAGGATGGAGAAAATGACTTAAAAGCCGAGGGTCTGCATCTTTATGAAAATGGACCATTATGTGTTGAATTACATGTTTGTGGAGCAACAAACTGAGTGAGTGCTGTAGGAGGAGGAGCTTTGTGTTTGCGCGACATCTCGAGCTTTCAATCCCAGTAAACAAAACAATAATTACATTTACATCCTGTTTTTTGTAGCAGCACGAGACGTCCCGTCATCACTGAGGTATGAGCTCTGGAAGCAAACTGCAGCCATTTCCTGTGTCCTTTGTGAAGACAGAGAAAGGCCGAGCTGCAAAAAATACAAATGGTGTTTTGTCCTGGAGGGCTGGTGAACGCGTCTCGTTACGACCAGCGACGGTCACAGCAGCTAATTGAGTGCTGACGTTTGTGTCTCCAGCTGCTAAGTCACAAGTTACGTTTTTGTCGTGGTCGTGTGTTGAATGTGTGCTGCGTTCAACAGCCTGCAGCAATCAGAGGTTCACCACCAGCTGAGAGGAGCTGCACAAAATCAACATCAGAGCTCATACTGCGTGTGTGTGTGTGTGCAAGTGGAGAAGTGTAAACAGAGGGAGGAAGTGGAGCTGGGTGATTATAGGTCTAAAAATAAAACCTCAATCACATTTGATTAATAATTTTATTGTTTTTTTTCCCCTTTGTTAAAAACAAACTACAAAGGTTGATGGACTCAGAGCTGTTCATACGGCACCATCGCGTAACTGCTAATGTTAACTGTGAATGTTAGCTGCTAATGTTAGCAGCTCTGTAGCAGAGGTTTGAGGACGTCTCTGATCCTCTGCAGGTCACAGCCTCTTACAGACGTTACAGAGACAGTGGTTTGTTCAAGGTCAGACACTAAAAATCCAGCGGATCAACTCCAAATGACTGAGGAGACGCTGATCTCCTCACTGTTCTCAGCTCCTACTGCCATGTTGATGTTTCACGTGCAGCTAAAGAGACGTCAGTGTTACAGTTCATGGAAGCGGTGGCAGTTCCATACTGTGTTTACTAGGCCGGTACAATACCAGCAAAATGCCTGATGTGCGATGACACAGTAGAGAAACCAGTCAATGCGCTGTAGGACATACACCAGGCCTGTGGTGGAGCTGTAACACTGCCACGTGCATGTTGATATCGCGAAGCCCTAGTGTTTATCCAAGTTAAAGTAAGAATTCAGATTAATAGAAAAATCTATGTATTGTCCATTTATTTATTGCTAGACAAAAGTGAGAGCGGCCAGAACATACCATCAGAGACAGAGAGGTCAGTCAGAGGTGAGGTTCGGTTTTGAAAGCTCTGCTGGTCTGATGAAGAATTCCTGTCCTGCCTCAGATGGGACCCGGTGTTTGTTTATTCTCTCCAAGACAGTTTGTGACTTCAAACAAGCCGCCGGCCGTCCCTGGCTGTTGTGTGGAGTGGAGTGAAATGACCTTTTCGGTCGGTCCAGAGTGAGTGTGCTGTGGTGTTGAGGCTGTGATAACTTCACAACCTCCTAAATTTGCCTTTAAAGACAGTTCCCAGCTGCGGACAGAGATAAGATAGAACAACTGCTGGCTCTGAAAAGGCCAAAAGGTGACGAGCTTGATTGTTTTCAATGGACTAAGGTGCAGTTTATTGTTAAAAAGTGACACAACAAACTGTCCTATCTAGTACTATCTGAGCAGCGAAGGTCCAAAAAGGCTTCAGTCTGTCTGTAGCTTGTATAAAACGACACACGTCTGGGTTTCAAAGTTTGACAAAGAGTGAAATTTCACCAGTGCTGCAATAACAAACTAGTTTCTCCTGCAGAAAAGGTGCAGTGTGGATTCAAAATGTGTTGATTTGGTTTATTAATTGAATAGACTCATTTTATCTGCATTTTTTTAAGTGTACGTCTCTGAAGCCACACACTGACCTCCTACACAACAACAACACAACAGCAGCGTCGGGGGCTTGTAAATGAAATAATGAAATAACTAATCAGATTATGTATTTGTGTTAGGTGTAATCTTTTAATCCCTAATCCAGATAAAAGACTGTACAATCTGATAAATCTGATACTGAACCCTCTTCTCTCTGTTGTTGTATTATCATCAGATGAAACTGGATAATGAACTAAAGCATTTGTGAGAGAGAGAGAGAGAGAGTGTGTGTGTGTGTGTGTGTGTTAGAGGTTCACACAGGGGATAAAAGCAGCGACTCAAACAGGGCGACAGAGGAGCTTGACAGTTTAAAACCTAAAAATAAGACATGTTTAATCTTGTTAATCACATGTTTTAATGATGTTTGTAATTGAATAAGAAACCAGCGGCACAGATGGAGAAAGAATAATCAGGTGAGAACAGAAGAACAGAAAGGAAAAAAAAAAACATGTTCAATCTGTTTTCTCTTGTTAATGAAACAGTGAAGAAGAAAAATGAGGCATTAAATATTGAGGAGTTCACATGTTGTTCACATGCAGTGATGATAAACCAGACTTAACAAACCACTCAGTTAAACTAACTTTCTTTTAAGTATATGGTCTTTTAGGCCTTTAATTGATATTGATATTAATTGATTGATGATTGGTGGAATTGAACCGGGGGCCACGGCAGCGAGGACTACAGCCACGGCGTCTGGGATGCCTGCTCCACTCACTGAGCTAAACGCCCCGTGTCTGAAATATGTTTCTCTGGACTAAATAAAACACTTGAGTCGGTGATCCGTCAGAGGAAGCTTAGTTATTTCACGGAGTTCAGTTTATGAGTTATTAGAAACAAGTGTTTGCTCTTTAATTTATAGACTGAGATGAATGTCTACGCACCTGCTGATAGAGCTGCTGCAGTTCAACACGGGCATGAAGGTTGTAGAGAACAGAGTTTCTGTTGTTTTCTTCCAGAGAAGAGCATCATGTCGTATCTTATTGTATTGTAACGTATTGTGTCCTGTCGTATCGTATCATATCGTATTGTATCGTATTGCATCGTGTCGTATCGTATCATATCGTACTGTCTCCTATCGTATTGTAATGTAATGTGTCGTGTCGTATCATATTGTGTCGTGTTGTGTTGTGTCGTATTGTATCGTATCGGTGTTTCATCCACATGGTAGCTGATATGATATTTTTTGAAAATGGGGTCCACAGTGAACAAATCTCAAAACACTGTCCTTGCGTTTCTCGTGTGTACAGCAGAAGAACCGCGGTGGGAGCGCCCCCTTCTGGCCCCAGCAGACACGACCAGTCAATCAACGTTCTGAGAAATGGGCACAACAAGTAGATAACAAGGATAGCGAAGTTTGGGTCGATGGGTGTTTGCTGTCCATTTCCTCCAGTAACTAGGTGTTCATTATTGTTGCCATGGTGATGAGGGGCACACCTGCTGCAGGTATGCTCCCACTGACAGTACAGTAGTTGACTTCCTGTCATCAGCATGTTCTCCTGCGTTGTGTTTCCTCCTCAGCTGTAATAAAAGAAAGCCTTTTTGCAGTGTTTAAATTTACAGATAACCTCATCGGCTCCCTGTGTACTGCAGCTTATTTGAATAAAGAGCGAAGAACGAGCCTTGTTGCCCTTGAGCTTTTCAAATGAATCTGATTACTTGAATTCAGTGACAGGTTGATACTCAAGGCTGCAGCTCTCAGACTGATCTGTGTTAATGTACGCACCATCTCCTGTGCTTTGTTCCCTCGGCTTCTCACATTGTGCCAGTCAATGCGTCGTCGCTTTTTTTTTTTTTTTTTCTCACTGTGCCGTCGGGTTTGTCTGGGAGAAAATGAATGAATCATTTGCAAAGAGCTGCTGCCTTTTTCATCCTCTTCTTCTTCTACTTCTTCTTGTTATTATTTAATTTTACTTTTTTCTTTCCTCCTCTTCCTCCCTCCTCTGTCCAGGCTCTTTAACCTCTCCCCACTCTTTCTTTCTTTTTCCTCCTGGCCTACGCACCGTCTCTCCTCTGCCATTATTTTCAACTTTCTTTTTATTGACTCATAAAACCAAAGGGTGGCCAGTTAAAAAACCACATTATGGGGCTGGTGAGTGCAACACTGAGCTTTGACACAGGGATGACTTTTTTTTTTTCCAGCTTGCATCACTTGATTAATTAGGCAGCAGGAGGAGGAGGAGGAGGAAGAGGAGGAGGAGGAGGAGGAGAGAAGCCTCTGGTCAGCACGGCTGCAGCGGTGCATGCTGGGGCCAGGCGTGGTTAAAATTTATGGACTCGCGCTCGTGCTTAATTATTCAACAGAAAATGTCGCGGTAAATGTCACGTAACAATATTTAATGCACATGTAACATTTGCTGTTAGAAGGGCGGAGAAGACGTACGAGAGGCCGGTGGAACACAGAAAGGTCGCAGGTTCAATCCCCCGTGACGTTAACGTCGTCTCGTTTTTCAAAAACCATTAACTCATTAATTCAGATGATGTAAGAGTGAGGATTTCATCACTGTCCACCTCCATTTAACATTAACCCACCCTGATGTAACGGTGTTTTAACACCGAGCTGGATGAGCTTTCTGTGGCTCCGCCTCTGATCCACTGTCAAATACATTTATAAAGTATGAAAAGACAGGAAACACAATAAGGAGAGAGTTTTTGACATGAGGGGGAGGAGAGTAATACAAGATCTGACCTGGTGTCCTTGTTTGTTGGACAAAAATATAATCACAAAGATAGAGTAAGTTTGATTTGACACGAAATGATGATGTTAATGAAAGACTGGGATCATCTTTGGTCTTAATGTCGTCTATAATGTCTTTAATGGTTGTATTTTAATACTAAATAAGTGGATTCAGCTTTTATGAATCAAGTGTTCTCTCAATTACAATCCGTGAGGGATGTCAGTGGTTCATTAGATCATTTATAAAGTGGAAATTAACCATTAAAAAACGAGCGTGAAACATTTATAAGCTTCAGACTAATCAGTATCAATACTGGAAGAATATTAATGATGATGTAATGCTTAACTAAAGCTCAACAGTGTGTAGTTATTGTAAAGTTGTTCTTGTGTTTAGGAGATGCAGTCCTCCTCCTCCTCCTCCTCCTCTTCCTCCTCTTCTTCTTCCCTGGACTTAACAGAACCAATACACAGTGTTTTCATGATCTCAATGCACAAAAGCTGTATTGTCTTTAATGCCTCCACATCTCTCTATTACAGCACTAGTAGAGGGGTCAGGCAGAGATGGGGGGGGGGGGTGCTGACCACACAACATGAACACACTTCTTCTTCCTCCTCTTCCTCTTCCTCTTCTTCTTCTTCTTCTTCTTCTTCTTCTTCTTCTTCTTCTTCTTCTGTCTAATGAGCTCTGCACACACACCACAGCTCCACTGGACACATGGCTTCACATGCTGCTCTCTGCACTCACAGGTATTTACTCAGAGAAGCTGGAGAGACAAAAGAGAGAGAGAGAGAGAGAGAGAAAGTGTGAGATGAGACCCCTGGTTAATTGTCCATTGCCCTGGGAGTCCGGCTCAACCCACGGCTCATTAGCTCAGAGTTTCGACCTCGACTGACACCGGCTCAGACGACTGCTGCGTTTTATCCCCAGTCTGCTGCTTTTTTTTTTTTTTTTTTTTTTTTTAACAAAGTCATTTATGTAATTAAATATTAGCAGTTGTTGTTTTATCACTCGATGATTAGACCCGACGGCTCAAACACCAGCAAAGATAGAAAGAAAAAAAAAGAGCAGCTATGTCTGCAAGTGCAGTGAAAATGAGTGTGAGTGGATCATTAAACACTGAGAGTGTGATGGGTTTCACTTCACTTCACATACGTAACAAAGAGCTCAGTAGAAACACACAGGATGTGCCGAGGTTTGAATTTCTGATTGTAGTGGAAGTTGTTGCTTATTACGACTCCTCCAAACTTCATGAGAAGAGGCTTCCTGGATCTTTGTCAGTGTGTCAGAATAAAACCAAACCCAGTGAAAAGCAGAGAACGACAGGACTGACACTGTTGGAGCACGTAACATAACATCTAATGACACTATATTTATGATGATGCCTACATGATGAAAAGATCGTGGTGCTTCTTACGTCTGCAGAGCCACAGAGAGACAAGTAGTGTGAGGAAATAAAGCATTTGAGACGATGGGATCTGAAATTAGTAGAGCATCACAACAAAACTGGGACGACTCAAGTCCTGGGTTAGCGTTAGCACAACTGCTAATTAGAAGCTAACAAACAATGTTTTTGACATTAATCAGAGCAGAGGAGAGTCTCAGACATCTGAGGAGAGACTTTCAGAGCTTCAACATAGACAGATAGGTAGGTAGGTAGGTAGATAAGGATCTCTTCCCTGTGTCTGTAAACTCATTGTTATGCTGAGCTGAATCACTGTGGACTTAATGGCTGCCATGACGGTGGGAGCAGAGACATTTATCAAAGTGAAAATGTGAGTGCGTTTTCACTTCAGACCGAGAGCAGAGGAAGAGTAAACTTTGTGAGGTGAAGCTGCACGGTGCGAGATGATTGGTGGTCGAGCCTCGGCGCTGCGTTTACTGTGAACAGTGATGCGTTTTGTGAATGGAGTTTTCTGTTCCGTCTTTATTTAGTCATTTCCTTCTTCATGTCCAGAGTGATCACTGTGTGTCAGATGTTGGTGTAAATACTGTAGGGACGTATTGATTTCTAGTCGCTCAGCCGTGTGTGTGGTGAAGTCTCTATATCGTTTGGAAATGACGCTGCAGGTTCGGAAACACTCTGTGCAGGAACAGGAAACATAAAGAATCCTGAAGTCGTATCAGACTGTAGTTTGTTACCACACGGTGCTGCTGCTGAAGGGAAACCACAAATCTGTCTCTAAATGTCGGCTTCATCAATACAACAACAACCTGGGAGGCTCAATTATTGGGAATACAAGGTCAGAAGTCCTCGTATGTCAATGAGGAGGATTCACTGCTCTGCTCTTTTCACTGATGACGTCCAAAGGTCAGTCGACCTTTGGTGAAAAAAACCCAAACAAGTGTGATCATATTTACAGTGTGTGAGAACAGACTCAGTCTTTGATGACACTTTTTTTTCCCATTCACGCACGATCAATATCGTTTTTGACCCATCTGGCTTCAACATCGTCTTCCATCTTTCTTAACAATGCGACACATTTCACTGTGCGTCAACACAGCACTGTGTTCAAGTGAAGACAGAGCAGCCACAGAGAAAAGAGGACGCCGTCGTCGTTCTTGGCGTTCTTAGATATTTGTTGTCTCACCTTCTGGTTAAACACTAGAATGAAGGAGGAGGAGGAGGAGGAGGAGAGGAGGGAAGAGGAGGTCTGAGGGAACCATCAGGACCAGTGAAATCACCATGAAATACCATCAGACACAGAGATGAATCCTCCCTGTGTCGGCCTTCTGTAGTCCCAGAGGTTTATTCTGTTTTCACTGTAAACCATTGATCAAGTCGTACGGTATTTTCAGTTTCTAATTCCACTCCTTGTCATTTCAGTATTTAATTCACCTCTTTCTGCAGCCTGATTATTCCTGGTCAGAAGGTGTGCAAAGGAAAAAAAGAGAGAGAGAAAAAATCTTTTAATTTTCATTTTGTGTAAAAATGATCCTCCAGCAGCAATAACAGGGAGAGCAGCTCTATCTTCTGCTGCCATTCATTTGACCAGAGCCTAATATTCAAGTGAAATACAGTCTTGTAGGTCGTGTATAATGGAGCGTGACTCTGAATGGAGACAGAGGACAGATAATGAGTGTGGATGAGAGTGAAAGAGAGAGAAGAAGAAGAAGAAGAGGAAGAAGGTGGAAATGCAGCAGCAGCAGCAGCAGCAGCACTTCAGGAGTGAAAGAAGAGGTCGATCGTTGAAACGTCCGCTCTCATTCACACCCCCAGGTGAGGGGGGGGGGGGGGACACAAAACACAGGAGAAAAAGAAGAAGATCTCAAACTGACTCCAGGAGAAGTTGGAGTGACGGATGAGAGAGTCGACCATGTGCACGTGTGTCAGAGCGAGAGTGGTGTTAACTACAGGCTGAGAGGCGGTGCCTGGTGAGGACTGACTGCCGTACAGTATCTAGGCCATCATAAAGAACCATTAAGACTGGCTAATAAAGAAACTCCCCTCAGCCCCGAAAATGAAGTCATCACAGCAGTTAGAGGACGGCCTGAGGCGGGGGGGGGGGGGGGGGGGGGCAGGGAAAATGAAGAAGGGAAATCAGGGAGATAGAGAGAAGAGGTGGAAGACGGAGGAAGTGTGTGTGTGTGTGTGTGTGTGTTTGAGCAGCAGAGAAAAGACGGTGAAAGAACAAGAACAAACCGTCCCGGAGGAGCACTCATCCAGGATCTAATATAGTCGTATTCCCTCTGTATGTCTGTTAATTACTTCCTGCGCAGCCGCGGCGGTGAGGAGCAGGAATACCTGGAAAATGAACTGCGAGCCGAGCGCCACTGTATCTGGGTTAATTACTTTATCTGTTCTGTGCGACGACAAAGATGCTCGCTCCTCCTCCTCCTCGCCAGCGCGGGCGCCGACTGCCCGAAGCGTCTGCTCAACACGGTGTCACAAAACACGTGAAAGTGAGTGAAGATAAGGGAGGAAGAACTTATCACGTTTATCAAACGAGATGTGTGAAGATGTGGACGAGCTGTGAGCAGGAAGGTCCTGGTTCTAGGTTCGATCCCAGGTCCAGGAGTTTGCATGTTCTCCCTGTGTGTCCAGGTTCTTCAGGTTCCTCCCACAGTCCAGAAACATGCACATCATCCACAGGTGTGACTGTGTAGTGGCCTGGTACCTGTGCAGGGCCTCAGATCTTCACCGCTGGTTAGGGTTAGGTTGTGTTTCTCAAATCAGCCCCTGACTTTTCTACAGTAACGTTCGTAGATGCATAAGCAGGAGAGGCTTAGTACAGGCCTCCATCCTCGCGCCATGTCTGCTGGGCTTGGCTCCGCCCCCTGCGTACCTCTGATTTCACCTGTTTTTCATCTTCTCTGCTTTGTATCGTCCTTTCAAAGCAGAAAAAAGTGTTTCTGTTGTGATGCAAAGATTTAGATTATAGAGATTTTATCAGTTTATCACCATCTCTCTGATCTAAAGCACAGAGCTTTTGTTTTCTTGTTGCTGACAAAAAACCCCAACGTCTGTAAACACTGATTATTCATCATTCATCTTCTTCCTGAACGCACACCTGAACAGGACGTGAACCTCAGTCTCGGTCAAACACAACAGCAGGATGATGTCACACCTGAGATATTTCTGTGGTGACAGTCACGTCGGCCATATTGAAAAGCCTCTTTTGATCATTTCACCTGTTCTGATGAGAGCGGGCCGCTTGATTGTGACCGACCCCGCCCTCCACTCTACTCCTCTGTCATAATTTCCTTTCATTCATCTCGTCCTCTTCCTCTTCCCATGTTCGTTCCTCAGCACCCCACCCCCCCCCCCCCACCTCCTCCTCTCCCTGTCAATGAGAACTGATCTAATACACAACAATACGCTGACGACAGTCTCCGCAGAGCGCGACATGAAAGAGAGCGAGAGCATGAAAGAGAGACAGAGGGAGAGTGGGAGTGTGTCTTAACAATGCTCCGTTTTATTATAATGTCAAACACAAAGGACGGCGGGGGGAAGAAAGGGAGATATTACTTTTGGACCAAAAGCACATTAGACACAAGTCGATTTCATGGCGGTGGGAGGAAAATGTCACGTAGAACTTAATTTCTTCTGAGCTGACTGGTGCGTTCAGCTTCTCTTCTTAAAACACAGGGTGTAAAATTAACGATGCTTCAGTAAAAGACACAGAAACGTGTTCATTCATTGAACAGTTAGATTTTCTGTGCAGATGAAAACCGGTCAGATCAGGTTTGTTTCAGAGAGTTGGTGCCGACGCCTCAGCTCCTCTCCTCTGTCGTTAGACTGTGTTAATATTCAAAACACTGATGTTTCCTCTTGACCTTCAGACGTTTGGCATTGATGACGTCTGTCTTTGGTCGTGGAGGGATTTATATCAGCTGGAAGATTCGACTGCCCCTGATGTTGTGTGAATGCAGCACAGACTGCGCCTGGGATTGAAATGCTTTCATGGCTTTTCTCCTGCAGAGAATCTACCAGCCAATCAGAGAACAGAGGGAGTGGCTCAGAACCATGACGCTGAGGTCATGCACTAAGTTTGAAGTTGTACTTCATACATGAATGGTGGCAGATGTGAATAGATGACAACGGCTATGTGACCGTCTCTGTATTGAAGGACCAGTCTCACCATCAGTGGGTGTCCAGACTCTTGGGACCTTCGTGGTTGAACGAGGCTCCACCCTGTTCGGCCGAATGGCGAGACTAAGTCTCTGACTCTGCTGATTATTTCTGGTTGTTCATTTTAATTGGACGTTATATAATCCTGGATAGAACTCAAAGTTGTCTCCCGTTCCTCACCACAGGGGAAAGTTTTGCCTCCGCAGTCACGATCAGATGTTAACGACTGGTTTAAAGGCAGATCCAATAGTTTTAAACTTTAAAAGAGTATCCACCAATCAGGACGTAAACGTGGCCAGTGTGGGAGACTGCAGGACCAGGTTAGGACACTGGATTTTCGACTGTGTGGAGACAGATGTTCTGTGTTGTCTGTCTTATATAGAGTGTAAAAAGCTGCGTCTTCACCACAGCGACATGTTTGAAGCTGCTGAACTGATCCCTGATCAGTTTCTGTTGATGTGGTCGTAACATCTCAGCAGCAAACTGAGAACAAGCTTCAGTCACACTTTCACACTGATGTTAACACTTCACAGAGGAACATCTGGATCTCCTCATCCTCCTCCAGAAGCTCTTTATACATTTATCCACTCTAGTTTTTTAAATTCCTCTTCTGGGAAAAAAAAAAACCTTGTTCTTGTGGATTCCCTTCAACGTCGCCAATCAAACCAAGTTTTTGTCATTCTCCCAACCCATTCAGTTCAGTTGGGACTTTGTGGCCCCGCCCACCACCACCACTAAACCAAAACCTCAGATTCCAGTCATGTACAATCACTCCAGTGTGTATCACATGTAAATAACTTGAAGCTTCATTACACATATTACATTTCATGGACATGAATCTTTGACCAAAGCTCTGCTCTCATCAAAACTTCGGTTTCTGTCTTAAACCTTTAAAATCTCAAGTATCTGACAAACGGTGTGTGTGGACAATCACGGCCGGACCACTAAACACGGAGGCGGACAGTTCTTTCACAATAAAGTACGGGCCTCTCTTCGCTGGCGGCGTTAGTGAGTTGACTCCACAGACCAGAGCGTGTTTCCATCTGGATGCTGATCCACTGAGGTCTCTGAAGAAAAACACTTTAATTCTTCACTGACGTGGAGATAAAAAATCAAGCAAAGTAATTACACAACAGGTATTTTATCTGTGGTCACAGGAGGAGGAGGAGAACTGTGGAGGGTTGAGGTTTTTCCCTCCTTCCTTCCTGAGTTTCTCTGATTTGTGGCAGGAGAGAAAACATCAGGTCATGTTTTCACGGTCGCCACGGAGATAAGATAGGATAAGAAATATTACATGGATAGTATTAATAGAACAAGTCCTACTCCTACGGGTTGTTGGGAATGTTTACTGATGTATCATTTAGAAAAGAGGCGTGTCGAGGAAAATAAAAAAAAGAAGAAGAATGAAAAAATAAATAAAACCTCCGTTGTTGGAGGTGAAGAGGGATCAGGAGACCAGGAGCTGCCGACAACCTTTATAACACAAAGCCAAAGTAAACTAGAATCAACAAATGCACAGACACACACACACACACACACTCACAGCTGCAGTATGACTCACAGCTAAGACAGAAAAACAAAAAGCCGCCGTCTCTTTACCTTAACAACACGTCCTACTTCATCCTCTTTTATCTACCAAAACACAAATATGCTTCAGTTGTGAGCTGCTGCTGCTGCTGCTGCTGCTGCACCGGGCCGCCCGGAGGACTGCGACTGCACCCACATCCTATATCTGCTCTTAATTCTAGACTTGAATATATTGCATCGGTGCAGCAGCAGCTCCGGCTCTTATAGCAGAGAGAAAGAAAGGCATGATAAAGACGCTCTCTATAAGGGTCAAAATAATATCCTCCAGCCAAACACAAGTCAATAGTTACTGCACATGAGGAAAAACAAATCCCTCAAAGAGAAGGAGAGACGATGTGCTGTAAACTCTGCACAAACAATAAAGAGCTCGGTGTTTCCAAAGACCTGGAGGTGGCCCCGGTCACAGCTCAGACACTGCTCAGACTGAGGAAAACACTGGAGACATCATCATTTCACACCCAGCCCTCCCCCCTCCCCCCACCCGAGGTCCTCGCAGGTTAAAGGAGGAGCGTCTGCGCGAGCGGCCCCATTCGTCAACCGACTCATTAGGTAATGAGCTCGTTCTGTAGACACCCATACATCCTCGTGTCCCAAATTGATCGTTCAGTCCTCTTTTGCAAATTACCCTACATTATGAGCCTGAGTAACGGCCCTGTAATCCAAATGATGTGTTTATTACCAAGTAGGTCATGTTTTATATGCAGCCTGATTCCTTATTGGCTGCAGCTCCACGGACGCTCAGGATGTTTCTACTCGGTGATCAGGTCGTTGTGAACGCTGCGAGGTCATTTTACATCATGCACATTCACTTTTTGTCTGATGAATAGACACCAGTGTTCAGAAATCTGTCAACACTTTCTATTCTGTTAATCATTTCACTGTCTCCACCTGTCGACTCGACCTGTGGTTCCTTAGTCTCCCAGTTCTCCCACGGAGCACAGTGGACACTAAACTTGTTGTGGTTTCTCGGGAGTTTCCTGAACTGTAGTGAATCACCAGACATCAACACAGACGTTCAGTTTGATTCATCACTCACAGGATCATCATCATCATCATCATCAGCATGAGAAGCTAAAGCCAGAGGACCCACTCCTCCAGTGTCTTGTTCAGCTTTGTCCTTCGTCCGGGCTCTGGGGGCTCAGACAGGAAACGCCTTAATTCTCCCTAAGCACCGTGCACCACAAACAAACTCTGGAGCACAATCGACTGCCTGAATGAACACAAAGCCTAATCTTGCATAACCAGACGAGCGTCTCATCAAGTTCAGTGAGTTTGAGTCGTTCCAGGACAAAAAAAAAACACAGAGCAGGAGAGAGAGACTTTGTGAGCTGCTGATGTAACTTAAACCTGGAGAATAATAATACGGACGGCAGCAGAGAAGTTTGTTTGCGCCCAAATAAAAGAGCCGATCAAAGGCGACGGTTCGACAGGAAGGAAGTGAGAAGGTTCGACAGGAAAGGGCACGAAGTGGAAGCAGAGAGGAGAAGCACAAGAACGTGACGGGAGGTTAAAATACACACAACAACAACGGCCACATCAGGTGGTATACAGATATTTGGTGCATTTCAGAATAAAAGCACACAGGGTTTTGGTCTAAATGACTTTGTTGCCGTCGTCTTGTGGTCACGATGGTGAACACATGGTTGAAGCGGACTGTGAGCTCGCTCTTCTGTCCTGCTGAATACTGTATGTAACTCCCTGTCATTGTTGTGACATAAGGAGGTTTGTGTTGAATAGTGTGACACTGTGAAAAGGGGACACCATGCAAAAGAGGAAGAGACAGTCTGAGCAGCAGGGAAGAATATAGATAAGAGTATTTAGCCCATTATTTCCATGGGCTAGGTCAAAATGAATAAGAGTCAGTGAGAGAATGAAAAGTCGTCTTCAAAGAGCGGAGTCGACTCGGCTATTATTCTCTGTCGGAGAAGTGACACTCGGCTCTAAGTGCTCTGCTTTAGGATGGCCTTGGGAGGTTAGAACCATGAATGTCAAAGTTGATTTCACACTCTGTAACTCTCTGGACTGTGTGATAGATGTGGCTGCTGTGCACGCACACACACGCCAACACACACACACACTCTGCGTTGACACGTTTCTGTACGCATGCCAACACACAGACGTGCAGGGGAGTGATGTCTGCATAAACACATGGACACACACACACACACATGGAGGTGCATTTAGTGTATACACACATACACATGCATATATTCAACCACACACACACACACCAAGCAGAGATTATCCAGCATTAGAACCAAAGTCAAACACCATCATTTGTATATATGTAGCTTCCCAGGAAGTGGAATATCTCCATCTGTGAACAGCTCTGGTTTACATCACATGGTGATTTGAGGCCGTATCAGGTGGAGTCTGACACCTGTGGACACAAACAAACAGGAGGAGAAATGAGGAACTGTTCCTTTAAACCTGTGTTGTTTTTATTGAGGATGCTGATTTCTTCACTGGTGCAATGATTCATTCTGCAAAGAGGCTGTTTTCGTTTTGTCAGGAAGACAAATGGACGTGTTGTTGGTGGTGATGATGATGTGTCGACTGTTTGGTGAGAGAAGGAGGTGGATGCACAGCAGCTGGATGAGATGAGAAACTCAATCTCATCGGATCAAACACCAACACCTGGGCATCGGGGCAGCAGTGCACCTTTAGCTGTGTGTGTGTGTGTCACTGGCTGCTGATGATGAAGCGTCCGGAAGTACAAATCAGGGCAACAGAAGCAGCTCCTGCACTAAATCCTATTTAGAAAATGACACTTTAATGGTAGAATTGCACAGATGTTTCTGTCGGCTCCCCGCCGCGGCCTGCGTGAATGAGTGTTTATGCACGACGGCACATCAACGACGAAGTGTGTAAGGCTGCTCAGTGTGGTGGTGTGACTGTGAGGCAGAGGAGGGCACATGGTGAACAACACCCTGAGGTCATGAAGAAGACATAAAAATCTATTTTCCTGACTTTTGGAAAGTTTTAGAAAAGACTTTACAGTGATCGTTGAAATGAGGACGGAGGCTCGTCGGTGTGTTTTCATCTGTCGAATCGATGCCTCTTAAAGAGAAAAGTGTTGTTTTTCCTCCGTCCTGCACGTCGTAAACAGTCAGCGGTGTGGTGTGTGTTGGCTCTGCCTGCGGTGGGAGTTTTGGTAAGTGCTTAGTCATAAGTGCTGTTTGCTGATAGTAGCAGATTACTGCAGCTAGAAACCAAAGTGCTCACTGTCTCTCAAATTATCAGCACAAACTGTGGTGGAGGAAACGGTTTCCTCCTCAGCTCAGCTCAGGCTCTGAGTTATCACTGGTGAACATCAGTGGTGAACCTTCATACGGACATGTAGAGCTCAGTGTTTCCCCACAAAGCTTGGATTGAACATAATCCTGCATGTGCTGGATGATTCAGGTTCAAAACGCTTCACTGTTACTCAGAGAGTGGACCAGAGGAACCACCAAGAGCTGATCTCAGAACAGACTGTTGCTGTGTGTTAAGACCATCCGTTTAAAAAAGGATGAATAAAGAGGAGCTGGAAAAGAGAGAGAGACGGGCCAATGTCCAAGTTTAAAGCTGCAAATTTATGAGGAAAAAACAAAAAACTCACACATCTTTACTTTGCGAAGGTTGAACAGATGCTGTTGTTTTGCTTTTCCCTGCAGTCTGAGATTTCATTACTTTTTTTAGTTGGATTTAACAATAAGGAAACACTCATTCTCACCTCATGTCATTATGTGTCTGTGCTCCTCCAACCCTGCAAAGTGCAGAGATGTGTTATCCTCCTTCAATGAAAGGTAAACACACATTTTCTAATTTGCTTTTTCACATAAATTTGTGACTTTAATCTTGAAAAACTCAAAGTTTTAAACTCAGAGGTTTAGCACCGTATCACAAAGTCTGCACCAGTTGTCAGACTTTCCATTATCGTAGGGTTTTAAAGGATTTCTCCTCCTCTGTCTGTCAGGTGTTTTTGCCTTTTATCTCCACCTCAGAAGAAGAGGTTCACTGCTTCGCTGTTCCAGAGCTTTTGACCATGTCACACTTGCTTCATCAGGATCGTGCTGGAGTTTTGCTCAACAGGAGGAAAGTTACTTTTGGCCTTTTTTCACTATTGCTACTCAGCTCAACTCAATGTTTTTTGATTTTGCACCAGGGTTAGTACCTGGTAATTTTTTTTTGGTAATGCCTCATCGGGTTCCAAGCGAGCTGAGCCGTTACTAAAATGTGACATCAACCGACACCCGGCCACTGATTGGCCAGGTGTCGTCACTGGAAGAGCTGTGAGCGCACTGATGTGTCCTGAGACTGTTGTTGTTCTTTCAGTCGAGTGAAATGTGCTGTACTTAAAACCACACCGTGGTCCGTTGACCAGGTGCAGACGACCCCGCCCACATTGAGGAGTTACTGTGAAGTAATCAGTTGTACTGGAGTCAAGTGGCGGAGGAGGCATTTGTTTTTGGCTGATAAGCTGCAGGGTCATCAGGTCAGAGGAGCAGATGAGACGACTCTTCTCAAAGTGAAACCTTCAGTCATTGTGACTGCGCAGATTTGGTTTCGTAACAGACTGATTACAACATTCTTGTGGCTCTTCAACTCAGACTTTATTGAGTGTTCCCACAGAGTTTATTGGAACACGTCATGTGACGCCTGACGACCTCATGTTCACATCCACATCGTCCCCATCGGCCTCATTACGTAGGAGGCAGGTTTGAGGTGCAGGTTCCCAGAGAAGGTCACAACAGATAAAAACTGAGCAGCGCAAAAGAGACGCGTGACTCAGCGCGACTCTGTGACCCACTTCCTGCTGACACACGCGACGTGGTCACACTTGACATTTTGCGGGTGAGATAATTTCTAAGCCCCTCGCAGCGCAGATATTATCTCAGGAATATGTCACGTAGCGGCAGTGGCGAGGAGGAGGAGGAGGAGGAGGAGGAGGAGGGCCGCTCGGCTCGGCCCGGCTGCTGACTAAGGCCTGAGACGGCGAGGGGCGAGAAGCATGCACTGTTTCTGAAGATACATTAATTCTAATTCCTCCAGGAAACACTGGCATCTTTATATGCACACAGCATTTTAAACACCAGCTCACGTCCTGCTTGAGGCCATTTCAGGATATTTCGGGACACGGGCTAAACCTAAAATTACAGCTATTACCATGAGGAGAAAACGACACAAAGCAGGGAAGCAAATTGGAAATGAGAGGAAGAAGGATCAGCACATTCCTGCACACTGTGGAGATACACTGTTTTAATACTGTGTACGCAATCAACAGTGCAATCCCTGTTAAATTTGTATGCTGTCATAATGTGTTTATTCACTTTTGCATCAGTCGGGTTTGGTTTTAATCATTTGTCAATTTCATAATTAATGTTGTTTTGTACCTGAGGAAACAGCAGCAGCAGCAGCAGCAGCAGCAGCGACTGGAGAGCTTTTTTAAACCAAACACATATTCATGCTCCAGCTTCAGCAGCTCTTTGATATCACAAGGAAAAAGGTAAATTGCCAGAAGAACAGCGTGCAAGTGAGACAAAAACACAAGTGGTGAAATACAGACGCGAGGAGGAGTTAATGCAGGGATCGTCCAGTGGCGCTCTGTGGCCTGCTGATCCAGATGCATGACCATAAAAACATCTGGGTGGCTGAAGTGACGTCTGGGTGGGAAAGATGTGAGTGTAGAGCCGCGATGGGACGTGACGCTGTTCCTCAGGTGATGCAGGTCGTGATCGTGCGGTGTGGTGTCTGCGATCACGGTGGTGCGTTCACAGCTACATAAAGGTGGGGGATATTAGAGCGCTGCAGTGCATAAAGCCCTCATTACAAAGATGGATGCACATGTGAGAGCTCAGTGGAGCAGAAACCATCAGCTCGGGTCTTCAGAGATGTGCAGGAAAGTGATCTGAGTCATCCCTCATCATGTGCTCCACAAGTGGGTGAGTGCGTGTGTGTGGTGAACAGGTGACCCCTGCGCGGGGGGGGGGTTCACTCACATGGTTTACTTGCTAGTCACCTTCAATTCTGGTTTTAGTCGTTTATTCTGGTTTTAGTCGACTACAGAGCGCAGCTGGTCGTCTGCGGTGGTTTCAGACCATCCTCCTCCTCCAACTCTTATTTTCTGCCTCATTCTTGTTGATTTCCTCTCCCACTGCTTTAGTCTCCTTCTCTTGCCCCCCCCCCAACACCCCTCCTCCCACTCTCTTTCTCTCTTTCTGCTCCGCACACACACACCCCACCTCTTCCCCTGTCATCCAGAGGCACAATGCCACTCTGCTTGTTTCAGTAATAGGATGGGTCCATTATCTGGCTGTGTGTCTCTTCAACAGGCGTCTCCTGTCATACATTTTCCCTCTCCTCACCTTCACCTCACGCAAGAGGGAACGGAGCGATGGAGGGATGATTAGAAAGAGGAGAGAAGCGACACAGAGAGAGAGAGAGAGAGAGAGATAGGATGATTGTGTGAAAAATCACAGTGAGACCTCCTCCTCCTCCGTCTCTCTCCATCTTTCAGTCTGTTTCATCAGTTGATTGCCCCTATCAGAGAGACTGAAGGAGGCTCCATCTCTCCGTCTGACCGTCTCAATAATGCTGCTGCAACTTGATTAGCTTTTCATCACCAACTATGGCTTCCACTCCAGATTTTTTTCCTCTTCCGTCTTTCTGCCTGTAGCTGTTATTTAACCAGGGGAGTTGCCAAAGATAACATCCTGATTTTAAAGCCTCAGCTCCGGGATAAACTGTTGGAGGAGGGAGAGAAAACAAGACACACACCTGAGACACAGACATCACTGCAGGCGACTTCCATTCATTTTAACAGCACCTGTGCTTTCAGTTCCTGTTGAGCTTCTCAAGGAAGTGGTTGTTGTTGGTGCTGCTGGTGCTGCTGGTGATGGAGGCCATGTTATGTGTTTTTATTTGAACACTGACGACTGACCTGCAGCAGGAAAAGATCAGTTTTTTCTTGATTCACCATCATATTTTGACTTTGACACCCGAGTAACTTGGACCAGATCTTTATGGTCTCAACTTCTCAGGAGGACCTGGACTTTCAGGGCTCAGTCTTCAGCTCAGGTCTGAGGGATGATCAGCCATGAACCGATGCTGAGCTGCTCCCATCTGGTCCGAACCGACCAGGCGAAGAGAAACTGTGGCACCAGGTTCAGAAAATCTACATACCAGTCATGGGTGGAACATGTCAGAGCACACACACACTCACACACAGTGCAGAGTCCAGTCAGTGTCCCCTCCGCTCACCATGTTTTGGCTCATCGCTGTGTTGTGTTGTGTTGTTGTAGCTGTAGCTGCTCTCTGTGTCTTTGGAAACCAGTGTGTATAATTTACTTCATCCCAGCCAGTCAACATGAGCCATGTGCCAACAGGCAGGAAGCCAGTCAGCTCCAAAAATCTGGACGGTCCTCCACTGCGCTGACCTTCTTTGGGAATCAAACCTGTGTTCACCCATTCACTTGCTGAGTCAGTCAGACAATGATTTTGGCCCAACCAGAGCCTGAACTATGAATCTCATGGTGGACTTCAGATCCTCAATTACATGCAGATATATGACGAGTTGATCCCTGCCAGGAGGCCCATTAGTCAGACAGCCAGTCCACCAACCCACCAGTCTGACTTATCTGAGGGGAATCAGCTTCCTCCCATTCATAATCAAATATATATAGAGTATGTCTCTCATTTACATCAGCAGGCCAATTAGGAAAACAAGTCAGCCAGACATCATGAAATATATCTTCTTCATAGACTTGAAAGTAAAACAGTTCCACTGTAGTGTGTTGCTAGTTTCTACTTTTAGACCGTCTGTGACTCATCCAGTCGTCCAGTCAGCCAATCAGCCGGCCAGTCAGTCAATCGCTCGCTGTGTGTAGCCAGAAAACTGATCTGCAATATTGAGTGATTAAATATTCCTGGCCCCGACATGTTAAAACTTTTCTCTCTTTTTTTTTTTTTTTTTTTATTTCCTGGCTGATAAATCAGAGCCACTGAATTCTGTATTAATAATAATCACATCAGCCAGAGAGCCCAGAGTGACTTATGATTTTACAGATGGATTATGCTGCGTTTTATTGCTGTAAGTGAGCTGAGTGTGTGTGTGTGTGTGTGAGAGAGAGAAACACTCGAGTGCTGCACCCCAGCATCAGTGTAGTCAAATCACACACACACACACAGATTTATTGTTAATGGGGGCTGTATAATAGACATTCATTCCCAGCAACAGGCATTAGAGTGACAGTGGAGAGAGAGAGAGGATCAAAGAGGATCATTCGACATCAGCTCTGTTTTCTGTTTGAAAAATCTCTCACAAAACCTTTGTGGGATCTCACAAAAGCTGCAGTTGACTTCCGGGTCGCCGGGCAGGGTGCTGAGTCGGCTCATTATCAGCGACTTCTGGCTTCTTCTGTAATTTTGATTAAAAATATTGGACGTTGCTGGTTGTGGCATCTTCCCATGTCCCTCACGGGGCTCCGTAGGGTTGGGGTTGGAGTTTGGGTTAACAAGGAGAAACACAACAATCTGAAGATGTAGTGTTTGAAACAAAATCTGGGTTTATATCAGGATCTGTCACTTTATTGATCCTCAGGTCGCAGTCGCTCGCTCAGCAGAGAATAAAGAGTCAGAGAGTAGGAGGTGGGTTTTAAAGATCAGGATGAAGATACGTTTATACACAGTATAAAGGCCGGAGAGGGAAAATGTAAAGAAACGTGTGAGGATCTGATCTGATTGTTGTGTTTTCTTTCTCATTCCCATCAAAGCAGTAAGTGTGTGTTAATCTGTTCACTGTGGCAGAAGTGATTATTGATCAGTTTTAGCAAATTAAAATCTCAATAATATTTAAAATGAAAACAAGAAAAGACAAAGTGAGGCGCGGCAGCATGGCTCATCTCACCAACAGTGACGCTGGTGGTTGTTTAAAACCTGCAGCATCTTCTCACTTGTGTTTTTAATGTCACTGCTGTGAGTGGGGACTGGATGTTGTTGTTGTCATGGTTATGGTTGCACCTCCACCCGTTCCTCCTCCTCTTTGTTCTTCTTCTTCTCTTCCACTCAGTTTTGGACTGTGATGTTCATCCTGCTTTAGATTTTGTGTTTTCAGAGTTTCTCTCCTGTTTTCTTTGAGCTCATCTTTGTTTTCTCTTCACTCGCTCTTCAAGCCTGGACCACCTGCCACCTCCAGTCTACCCCCTCCCTCCATCATCCCCATAGCCTGCCGGCCTTTCACTGCCCCTCCCACCCCACCAACCCTTCCTTCCTCACCCCCCTCCTTCTTATCATAAATCCTCCTCACAAAGAACCAAACAAGTCGTTTTGTGTGTGTCACCTTCACTAATGACACAGGTAACCTCTCTCCATTTGACCGGCGGAGGCAGTTAACCCCGGGCACAGTATTGGATTGTGTTGATCATGAGTCCATTGACAGCTGCAATCAGTGTGTGTGACGTGCATGTGTATGTGTGAAGGGGGGTCAATAGGTCAGGCAGATGAACGGATTGATATTAGTGCTGTGCTGGTGTGTTTTACTCAAAAGTCACTCCACATGTGTTTCTTCTCTCTGTGGCTCCACTGACACTGATAAAGAAGGCTGTTGTTGTTGTTGTTGTTGTTGTTGTTGTTGTGTGTTGTTAATATCACTCGATGAGCCCTTTTGCCTCTTTTCACCATCTGCTTCTTGCCAGACAAACTTTGCAGCTCGGCAGATTTTTCACCAATCTGGTGATAAACATTTTAACATACACACAGAACAGTTGCTGCTATGTTTGATTTGTTCACAGTAATTACAGGAATATTTAAAAGGAATGAGTGATGATGATGATGATGACAATGACGATGATGACGATGAGATAGCTGCCTCGCTGCCTGTTAAATATTCTCCTCACACAAAAGAAGGTGTTTAAGCTGTAAACAATGTTGTTGGGTTTCTTTCCCAGTCACAGAAGCTTAATATACACTGGGACACACACATGACTGGGAGCTGGCGTCACACACTGTTCCTGTGTTCCCTTTACCACAGGAGGAAGGAGCGTGAGCACGATTCATGATGCTCGCGCTGCCAGGTCTCTCTGCCAGCTCCTCCACTATGAGCTGAGACTTCTCACACTGTTGGTGCAAAGTTGACACTCCATATATACTCTATATATATGTATATATATGTATGTATGTGAGTGTGTGTGTGTGTGTGCAAGCTATGAATCATAGCCTTTTGTGTGGAGATGACAGTTTGGGAGCTTAGCAAAAGGAGGAGGAGACGAATGAGGAGGAGGAGGAGAGTGGTGAGGGGAGGAGAAGCCTCAGGACACACAGGGAGCTGTATATATCCTCCTTCCTTTATTCCTTCTTTCCTCTCCTCTGTCCCACACACACACACACACATGCACACAAGCACACACACACACTCTATCACACAGTCAGTCAGTCACTCCCAGTGGACACTCTCCAGACGAGATAAGGCTGAAAGACAGACAGGGGTCATAGTGTATTAGCTAGCCACAGGGCAGGGTGTGTGTGTGTGTGTCTGTGTGTGTCTGTGTGTGTGTGTGTGTGTGTGTGTGTGTGTGTGTGTGCGCGTGGTGAACAGAATAAAATGGGCCCACAGCACAGCAGTAACTATACTGACAAGTATTTTCCCAGTAAAATGTAGAATCTGAGCAGAAAACTGAACTGAACGTGTGTGTTATTAATCTTCTCACTGACTCATCAGCTCCTTCACTAAGAAGCTGAAACACACTGTGATTAAAAAGCTTGACCATGAAACCATGTGACCCAACATTCAGCCTCAGACTCCACAGAGCTCCAACCTTCACTTCCTGTCTGAAAACGTTGCCTTTAAATCACACGCTGCAGAGTCGTCCGTCCGACACACACGGACCTGCTGCCTCTGAACATGAGGAAGCTGCTTTGTATGCTGGCACCTCATCTTCTTCCTGCGAGGGTTTCACAGCAGAGCGGTGTCATCATGCACCTTCAGCCTCTGCTGCACCACAGAGGACGCAGAGGTGCACACACTCCCTGTGTTTGTGTAGGAAACGCAGCCGCTCAGATGACACAGCGCTGTCGACGCTTCAGATTGTTATTATATTGACAGCATGTGCAGAAGAGCTCGTTTGAATGGAGCCGGTCCATGCATGTAGCAAGCTTCACGAAATCATCTATATTCATGTTTCACTGCAATGTAACGACCTGAGACAATCAACCAATCACAGTGCACCTTCCTGCTGTTTCCCTTTGTGTTGTTCTGAGTACAACAAGCTCCGGTGCAGCCTTCAGTCATCTGATAAGCTTTTAAACACACACACACACACACACACACACTGATGCAGCTGCACAACATGTATTAGGCCTACATCTCTCAGGACTGTCCCTCTTCTCTGAGGTGTCTGTTCAATGCTCGGCGGCCATGTTGACTGCAGCAGTAAAACCTCAGTGGATCAGAGGACCGGACTAAAGAGCACCTGCTGCTCTGACACATTCACTTTAATGTCACCAGGACTCGTTACATCAGTCCTAAAAGAAAACCATCGTCCTGATATTTCACATTTATTTGACTTGTCAAATCAAAGTCGGTGTGGACGAGCGGGAACAGCAGAGTGGTCAGTCATCTCTCTCTTCTCTGGCGTTGTTCCAGTTAGGGAAGCTCCTTTATTTCCCAGGAGGCCTCTGTGCTTTTGAGTTCAATTTTAACGGGATTGTGAGTCTTTGCAGCAGGTTTACAGGGTCAGTGGGGTAGTGTGACGCAGTGGGAGAGGGAGAGTATACTGCAGCCGTTACAGTAACACTTTATTCTTCCATTGGAGTGAAAATTTGCACATGATTTGTCTGATGAAAGAGGATTTACAGTCAAAGGGAAAGAAAACTGAGCAGCTGAAAGAGAAAAACCTCCATAATTACATGTTTACATCAGTCTGTTGGTCTGTTGGTGATTTATAATCCACTGTCATCATCTACTACCCATCCAGTGCAACTTCACAGTTCAGAGAAATAAGTCTCCACTGGGTTTCTGTGTCTTTTGCAGTGGCTTGCTTGTGTGCTAATAACATGCTATGCGCTAATGTCTGTGTGTGTGTGTGTGTGTGAAGATAGAACGAGACCTGAACTTGAACACACATGGTGTGTGCCCTCCTGGTGGACGATGGGTGGGCAACAGAGCTGATTAAATAAGTGGCAAACACAGTATACTGTAAGTCCTCTGACCTTTGACCTTTGACCTTTCTCTCAGATTTCCTCCTCAGTGTTTATCCACATCATGTCCATGTTTACTTATGTCTTACTCCTAAAAGCAGTTTGCATATCGGGCCTCGGTTGTCACGGTTACTGCAATAAACACACACTGTACCGACAGATGGGTTAACTTTAAGAAAGGATCATAAACTTCCTGTCCCCAGCGTTTCAGCGTCTCTGTCGTCACGGTTACCACAATAACACTATGGTTCATGCCTGTTATAGTCACTGTGACCACTCGTTGTCGCCTAGCAACAAAAATTCTTTATAATTACATTAAGGTGAGTTTTGATCTTCTCCTGATTTTAATTGGATCGCCCATTAATTTTTGGCTGCTGATCCACTCAGTGTTTAGTCATGTAATAATTAACAGGGTCATTGAGATAATAGTTGAACACTGCTGGAAGGTTCTGACTGAAGGTCAATTTAAGTGCCAGTAAAATCACACACTTGTGGGAATCATTTTTCCTTCAGGGTTTAACATATAAATCTGCAGCGGCTTCAGACCAGTGACTGTGAACACATCGTAAATGTCACTAATAGAAATCTGAAATTTAACCTGTAGAAACTCCAGGTGGCAATAAAACGGCTTAACGGTGAACGGGTGGCGTTTATCCAAAGTGCTTTTACAAGCTGCTCTGAGCAATTCAGGGGTTTGGTGTCCGACTCAAGGACGCGGTGACGAGGCGATGACAGTGGCGGCGGCGGTGGCGGCTGCTCGTGCACGTGTCGGTTTGAAAGCTCAAGCACTCATGTCACTCGCTGATCCTCTCCCTTTCTGCTTTTATGGTGTGTGTTTAGTGTGTGTCCATCAAGGCTGCTTGATAGCCTGAGCTATGATAGTGTCAGTGTGTGTGTGTGTGTGTGTGTGTGACTGGTGATACCATCAGCATTCCTGCCTGTCTCCATCATCTTCTGTCTTGCACACACTCTTCGGCACAAGGACACAGAGAACTGCATGTGTATGTGCATGTGTACGTGCACGGACGAGCTCCGCCTACACACATTCAGGTCAATTTAAGGGTCCATTATGTGCGTGCATGTGTGTGTAATAGCCATGCTATTACTGGGGTTGAGTGCCGGACAGATCGGTTAGACGTGTGATTGATGTGTGTATCTCCCAGTCCCTTTGTTTGTGTGCCTGTGCATGTGTGTGTGTGTGTGTGTGTGTGTGTGTGTGTGTGTGTCTTTGATGACAAACATGACATATCTCAAGGTTAAACTGTTTTCGGCTTCACATGTAAACAAGACAATTAGATCCGTGATTGGTTGGGATGGAATGAGAGACGAGCTGGTGACCACACGGACGGTGATGCCTTCACTGCACAGGTCAACAGGCAGGATCAGCACGTCATCACTGCTCCAGGTTCTGATGAGACACTGAGAGGATTCAGGAAGTCCAGAGCGAGTCAGCTGACAGATTAATTACTGATCGCTTCTTTATCCTAAACCTTGAATACGTCGCCTCAGTGACGTGTCCCACAGGTTCGGCCATCTTGGCTGTACCTGACTCAAGGAATATTAGCTGTAGAGACCAGGCTGTAAACATTTGGACTTTTTGACATGGGAGTCTATGGAGACTGACTCACTGTTGGAAACTGACTCTAGTGGCTGTTAGAGGAACTGCATCTTTACGTTTTTGCCAAAGCCAGTTGTGTTGGCTTCATGTTTTAGCCTTGGAGTGTGTGTGTGTGTATTTGAGTGGTTGGTCTGATGCCTTAGTGGATGTCACATGATGCTGTGAGGTCATCGAGCTTGTTTCCTGGACGATTGTGTGAAATCAATAATAATAGTAATTTTTCGGTTCGACCAGCTGAGTAATTACATGTTCTTATTGTGCTTCTTCAAACTTTGATTATTGTGTTTTAGTGCTTTAAACCAACTGTAATTCCAAAATACTGAAATCACATTTAATAACTACTTTTATCGCTGAGATCAGAGAACATGAAAAAAAATCTAATCCAATGATTGTGATTCTTCCTGACACTGATAAACAGTGAGAGTGAGAGCAGGAAGTGAAACAGAGAGTTAACACTGCTGTGATCTAAAGGACGTTTACAACCAACAAAGCCTCCGTTTGTTCTCTGACAGATGGATTTGTTCTGTGAACTGTGTTTTTATGTGACATCTTACAAAGACACAGTCAGGATCTGTGGTTTGTGTTTCCTTTCATTCGCACGTTTTGCTGCAGAAATCAGATGCAGCCGAGACCCGATGAAACGAACCCAGAGGGTCAGGATCCAGGACGTGTCCACTGCTGAGGCTGCTCATTCCACACATCTGTCAAAAAACGTGTGTTTTTACATCCACGTCGAAGCATTTTTCTCCTTGTACTTGTTTATTTCCTAAACTTGAATCCTACTTCAACTCATCCTTGAACTTTTATATCCCGTCACTGTGATGATCCTCTGTGTCTCCTCAGTTAGCACACTGCTACCTCTGGCTCTAAGCTAAGCAGGGTGGTGGAGAGAAGTGCATCTCCCGTCAGTCCTATGTGCCAATCATCAGGTATATATTCAAGGCTATTGGCTACTGTGAGGATAACAGCAATCAATCAGCAATCAATATCTGTGACCTGTCGCCTAACTACCTGTGTGTTTTTACCGGAAACATGTGGACGTGAACAAACATGATTCTTGCTCCTACACATGAGAAAAACAATCAATTTTCTAATCAATTACTACAAAGATTGAGTATTGATATGTTGAATGCCTCAGACTCCCTCAGACTTTGTTTCATTGAAAATGCACACATGCAGCTGTATGTGTGCATCTGCTCTGCTGCATCATCTCCGTTTGATTATATTGATGCTGCTGTTTTATTGTTGCCTGTAAATGTTGGAGTTGGACTTTTGGGAGTGACCAGTAAACTCAACAGTTTCCCTCAGCTCCCTGCATGTGTGTTAGTTACTCTTTCTTTAACCTACGGTTTTGTTCTGAGCCTTGTAAGGACTCTTCTGTTTGGATTAATGAGCCAGAGAAGGTGCCGCCTGCTGAAGCAGACACTGACCTGGAATCAGTGTTGTCTCCATCTCTAGATAAAGGATGTGATTACACTCTGTCAGATCTGTTTCCACAAACATTATGAAAACTGTATGACACACACACACACACAGAGCTCCAGTGGATCCAGATGCTGCAGAGTTGCATCAGAACTTTTTTTTTTTTTTTTTTACAAGCTGTGCAACAACATTAAATTAGTGTAGCTTCACTTCACACTCCACTCTGATGCTCTCTGGGGGTGCAGGGTAATTAGGAGGGAAATATGAGTAAAGCCATTTAAATTTGTAACTTCAAAGGCGCAATATTGATGTAATTGCACCAATCTGTGGAACAAACACCGGGACGCAAATTACACATTGAATTCCTGCGACAGCACAGCACAGCGCTGCGCCCGTCTCTGCGAGGAACACGTCAAATGACTCTTTTCAACCTCCTACATCTCCGTCAGGTTGGTTGGAGTTTGTTCTTTTCCTAAAGCTCACAGCGGTGGCTTATATAACCGTTTTCTTTTCTTTACTTTTCTCACATTTAATTGGCCTGATACAGTAAAAAAGTGAAGAGGAGTCTGAGATGGTCAGGGCCTAAAGTGCCAGAGCCTTTTTAAAACACGAGCGGCTGCCACAGCGAGCTTCTGTTTGTCGACCCGCTCTGACGGAGCGCCCAGATTGGTCTTGTTAAAGTCTAACTGTTGTGACTCTGAGCTGCAAATGTCCTTTTTAAAGCTTAATATTTGTGACATTGAACAAATGGTGGTCATTTTAAAGACTAAATATTGCGACATTGAGCTTAAGTTGCTCTTTTCTAAAGTGCAGCTGCTGCAGCAGTGACCTTATAATGTGCTTTTATGCAGCAGAGACTGAGCCAAGCTTTGTCCTTATAGAGTTCACGCTCGGGGAGAGTCGGTCATTTTAATGCAAACATGCAGGAAAAGTTAGTTTCAGTCTCTCCTACAGTGAATCACTCATTATCCAACATCTATTCTATACTTCATATACATTTTCTTGTCTTTACATTGAATCCGGTCCAAGTGGAGCTGATTATAAATCACAGCCAACAACCTACAGAAAATCAATGATGTATAATTTCTATTCATCTCACAACAGGGACCAGTAAATGTTTTTACTTTATTATTACTGCAAATTATATATTGGCAGCCATTCATGTACCAAAAGAAAGAAACTGTATGTATGTGGTTATTTAGCTCTTGTCTTTCACAGAGGAAGCTTTGTCAGTAATAAATCACCCTCTACTGTCAAACACACAGAAACTCAGCAGAAAGTAGTTGTTTTTAAATGATTTATCTAATTACACAATGAATTTGTTTACCTCCTGTGGGGCTTATTACAGACGTGAGACTTACTCAGCACTTGAAAGACTCCGACTTTCAATGGAGGCAATTAAAAGAAGAGATGAATGACACAGAGTGAGTTAGAAGGATTTTTATGTGGAAGCTGAGCTGCAGATCTGGACGCTCCCACGAGGCCACAGCTGAGCAGGTGTGTGTGTGTGTTTCTGCTCCTGCATGCTCTCCTGGGTTTGGCCGAAATTGTAAATGCCAGCTGCAGCACCAATAACGAAGGGAGGGAGAAGTGTGATCGGCTGCTGACAGGTAAAGCCATTAGAGATGTTCAGATGTGCCTGAGAGCTGCAGGTGAGATTCGCCCCGAGAGGACGGAGCTTCATGTGTCGTCAGATTCAGACATGAAAGGTGCAGGACAATGAGAAAGAAGCACAGATGTTCTTCATCAGATTTCATTTATCCATCTATTTTTCATCATGAAGGAATGAAGCAGTGATCTACATGATGCAACCTCCGTCCAAATGAAACATCAAGCGTCTGTGGTTCAGTCTCTTTAACCGCTCTCACTGTTACGTAAAGACTGGTGCGGGTTTAATTTGCTCAACAGTCTTGTATGTATTTTTCTCTTTGTAACAGAGACATCAGAGCTGAATCTTCCCCAGACACTGTTCGCTGAGCTGAGGAACCATCTCCACTCTCCACAGTCTGTTCTGCAGCTCTGAGCCCTAAAGATCTGATTTAGACTTTTGCAACGTGAGGGCTTCAACATGTGGTGGTTTGGATCTTCTGGATGAAACATCAACTTCCTGCCTCTGTAGTCACATGACACTCAGCTATCCAATAACAGGCAGGGACGACCTGAGCCCAGGTACATGTGAGAAGACACTACACCAGCTGATTCCAGATGTCACTCACGTGTGCACATTTCACCCTGTGAACATGAAGACAATAACATCAATGTATGACATAATGAACTGCTAACTCGACCCCTTCAAACCCAGTGGCCTGTGGGCCATGATGCTTCATGCTGGGGCCTGTGGCTGTTAAGGGGTTAAATATTTAAACCATCACCTGTATGAACACGTCTGTTATTTCTGGTCTCAATCAAAATCTTAACTTTACTGATTGGTTTGAAATGTGTTTTTTACCCTGGAGGCTGCACATCTGGTTCATCCATCATCAGCAACATCATCAACATCAACAACAACAAACAGACGACATCATGTTTTAGCCTCTTGATGTATGAAGCTCTGTCGTCTGATCCCCGCCGATCTGTTCAACATCCAACGTGTTGAGATCGGCACGTTTCCTGTTTGTTTTGGCTTCATCAGAAGAAACTCGTGTCTGTGACAGACGTTTACACACAAACTCTGAGTTTCATTGTTCAGTTGAAAGCTGTAACCATCGAGACAACAGAGAGAGAGGAGAGAAAACACAGTTTAAAGAACAACAAAGGAGGAGGCAGACAATTAAAATGCTGCTGTTTAGCTGTGGATCCGTCTGAGTGTGTAATTACAAACATAGGAGCTGTGTATATTTCATTTTTCATGAGCTGAAGACATACGGCGAACAGCCGAGGAAACATAATCACTGCTTTGTGTAAACAACAGGAAATCACCTGTTTTAGCCGCAACGTGTTGGAGCGTGTCTTTGTGTGTGTGTGTGTGTGTTGGATAAGGCATCATCTCCGATGTGTGCGTTAGAGGCATGGTGTTAATTACTAGTCCGTCTCACTAATAGACTCAGAGCATTAATGCAATCAGCCTCAGAACCAATTAATTCAACATCTGCTCTGATCACATTTGCCTCTGCCGTGTTTTGATGATGTATCCACACACAATTATTCCCTTAATCTGATGAGAACAATTAGTCTTCTCGCCATGATGATGCTGTCTAATTATCAAATATCACTGAGCCGCATCACTCAAGTCCACACTTCTTTCAGCGTGTGTGTGTGTGTGTGTGTGTGTGTGTGTGTGTGTGTGTGTGATGGTCATGAAACGTGGAGTTCTGGGTTTGTTCACTCTGCTGTATAAACAACCGTTCGTCCTTCCTTTCATTCTTTCTTTTGTTTCCCTCTTTCTCATCTTTTCTGTTTACATTCTTTCTATTTCTGCTCTCTCTTTCTTCCCATAATCCCTTTGTTCTCCCCTTTTTCATCCTCTCTTTCATCCTCCTTTTGCTTTCTTCCCTCTTTCCTTTCCTTTGCCTTATCGCCATCCTTCTCCCTTCCTTCTTTCCTTCCTTGATGTCTACCATCCTCTGTTACTTCTCCTTCGTCCTATCTCACTCTTTTCCCACTCCTTCTTTTTCCCTTTCACTTTCTTTTCCTTTCACCCTCCTTCTTTTCTTTTTTCCTTTCATCACATCTAATCAGTGTTGGAGCTCACACACCTTCCCTCTGATTTAATTTACAGTTTATGTAAATGACTCCAACTATAAATCAAACCACAGACTTTGGACTTGACCTGGTGTGTGTGTGTGTGTGTGTGTGTGTGTGTGTGTGTGTGTGTGTGTGTGTGTGTGTGTGTGTGCAGACATGTCTCCAACATCTGCACCATAAATCACCATTATTCACCAGGTGAGACACACACACTGAGTGACAAACACACACCCATCACAGTGGTACGATGATAGGTGTGTGTGTGTGTGGTGACAGAGTGTCACCTATAGTGCCATAAGTCAGTGTGTGTGTGTAGCGCAGCTTGATTTAGGGAGCTAGTCTAAATGCTAAGTCTCAGCACTCAGTCACAGGCCCTGACAGCTGCTGTATGGGCTCCACTGGCATTAATCAAAGGCCAATCAAAAGGAATCTGAACTGTACAAACACCAGGGACTGTAAAAGTGTCATTATTACAGCACATCTCACTCTGCATCATTTATCTGCCCCGGACTTTAAGTCTTCATCCAAAATTCTTGTGGGAAAGGACATGAACTGAGCAGAGTGGGTGAGACAAACAAACACTGGGCAACCTGATGACAAAAGTACGGTGACCCTGAGAGGTCAAAGTGCTGCAACTCACAACACAATGGAAGTGTTTCTGGGGACACAGTAAAGTGAGGGACCAGTCTGGGGCCTTCAGTTGTTCTTCTTCTTGACTTTAGAAGTTGTGCAGACGGCTACCTGTCAGTGGGGTTTGACAAGAAGCTGAGTTTGTTTGGTTCATTAGAACGTCACTATCACATGATTCACATGGTGTTGATCACATGGACTGTTAGCTTAGCATTAGCCTTTAGCCTGGTCCCTCACTTTAGTCTGTCTTCCAGAAACACTTGTGTTGTGAGCTTTTACAAAACATGTATTCATATATATGCACCTGCAGAAGTCACATCTTCAAACTGGATGTGATCAAATTTAACACTGCGGGAAATCAAATATCGACAAATCAAGATAACTCATCATCATCTGTTCATTAACTCACACTGTGCTACTAGCAGCTGATAGAAGCAGTCATATTACAGGTAGATATCAGCTGACTGACGGCCGTTTACACTTGTTATTTATAAATCCCACTTTGTTGTTGCTGCTCTGCTCTACTGTCTTTACACTTTTTCCGCTTGCTGTAAAACCAGGTGCGTTCACAAACACCATCTGACCGAGTTTCACTGAACTGAAAAGTTCATTACGGAGCTCATGTGTGAATCACCTTTTCGCTCTCAGGTGCTGTTGCTGTTATTTTGTCCACCCGTCGTGTTTGCTAACGTGTCGGCACCAGGAGGAGGTGGCGGCTGCAGCAGCGTCCGCGGGGAGATGGTGTGTGTTTACTCTCATCCTGTTTATTCTCACACTGTTTCAAACGCTGTAGCACACACACACACACACGGACACAAAGCGTGACAAACAGCGTTGTGCTGTTTGCTGAGTCATCCTCAGGTTAGCATCGGTTGTGGAGAGAGGGAGAGAGGAAACATGGGAGATGGATAAAAGAGAAACCAATTTGGGTAGTGTCAACCATTTCATCTGCCGTTAACGTGAACCAGCTAATTACAGATTTGCATTTCCATCCAAACAGATTGATTGCAGCAGCAGAAGAGGGACAGCAAGCAGAGAGGGAGGGAGGATGGGCCAAGGATGAGAGGGAAAGAGAGAGAGACAAATGAGAACATGGGGAGAAAGAGCAGATTGAAAATGTGAGAGACAGACGAGAAGAGGGAGAGAGAGGGAGAGAGGGAGCAGGGGGGAGGTAGTTACAGTTGTCTGTGTCATGATGTGAATGGTAATGAGGCAGGGACAACAACTGGTACACCGGGTTTATTTGAAGCTTCTACAATGTGGACTACAGTGTGTTCCTCTGGAGGAAGAAGAAGAAGGAGAAGAAGTCCAAAAGCTCAGTCAGGGAGCTCATCAGGGAGGAAATGTTCTTACTCCAAACAAAACTACGCTTTCCTCAAGTTGTCCAAACCTCCCTGAGGCCTGATGTGGTCAGGGGGGGCCAGGAGAAGATGGGCAGTGGCTGGCCATCACTGCCGACCCGCCAGCCGGAGGGTGGCGTGGTTCAGGGTGGAAACCCACTACCCACTGACAGTTGGACGCCACCTGACGACATCCTCTCCTGGCTGAAAGCTACAGTCATTAACCAAGTGACTGAAGGATGGACTTGATCTTCCAAACAAAAGCACTTCTCTTTCTCCAGCCTGCAGCATCACACAGACCTCCAGACATGATCTCTGCAACTTCAAGTCTTACTCATGTGTGCAATTAGTCATGTTGTTCACTGGCCTGTGGGTTTTAAGGGGTTATTGAGCTCATAAAGAGTCGAAGCAGGAACTTGGTTCAAGATTAAAATCTTCAATATGTTGGGAGGAAGTTGTTCTGGTTAGGAAAAGTGAGCCGAGTCACTGGTTTTGTTCAGATCTGAGATCAACATCCACTTGAGCTGGTGCTATAATACAGCTGATATGATATTGGCCGCTGTTGATCTGTGTGAAGACTTTTCCAGTTTTTCTTGCAGATACTTTAGAATAAAACTCGGTGCATTCAGTTAATGTTTCAGAGCAACTCTATGAAATGTGGATAGAGGAGCCCCCACAGGGATCAGTGTGCAGTCGCCTGCTCGGACCTCTCTACATGAATAATATTTATTTCCCAGCTCAGCGTCGCAGCATCTTCTATTCCGTCAGATCCCACACACACCACTTCTTTATTTTAAATCTTGTTCTCGACTCCAAAAAAGTCGACAAACACAAGTTTTTGTTTTACAAAAGATAAACATGTTGCAGAAACTCCAGATGAAACCCTCCATTCTTCTGCTGCTGCCACTTTTTGTTTTCTCATGTTTTCACAGGATCACCTGAACAACACAGGTGATTGGACGGCTCAGTGGTGACTGACTGCACCGCTGTTGCCCTTGGTCTTGGTTTTTTTCTCCTTCACCTGGTTCCAAGGACGAGATGAACACGCGTCTTCTTCTTCTTCTACAGTTTCTATACCACAACAAGCAGCAGTGTGACATACACAGCTTCTGTGTAGCACATGATGATTCGTGGGGACGTGTGAGACCGTCCCATCGACGCTCTGATGTCGTATTAATTCAAACGCAGCGTTTCAAATCAAAGGCTTTTGTCAGGAATCAGTGAAAAGTGTGTTTCCAGTGGGAGGAGCTCACGTCTGGGCTTTTGTCTCGTAGCGTCTCGTGCCAGTTTCTGTCAGTTGAGTCTTGTTGAGTCTGAGTTCAGATTAAAAAGAGAAACACACACACACACACACACACACAGATGCGAACACACATTTTGCACCTCATTTGTCATGCAACATACACACAGCCTTGTAACAATAAGTTATGATCTGTGATGACACAACAGTCAAACTCAAACACACACAAAAAAACTTTGACAGCTTTTTGGATGTGCAATCACACACACTACACACACACACGCGCGCACACACACACACACCAGCTGGCAACAAGAGAAAGTCAAGTGGAAATCTTTGCCATGGGCTACAAACAATAAGAAACTGATTAACATTCAGCACTCTGAACGCAACACAGCCACACTTTGACTCTCTCTCTTTTGTTTATTATTTGTTTTCCACCCCCACCCCCCCATCCCCCCCTGCTGGAGTGATGCTTTCACAGCACATGACAGAGACAATAGGATGAGAGAGCGGTGTGTGTGTGTGTGTGTGTGTGTGTGTGTGTGTGTGTGTGTGTGTGGACGATGACTAGAATAGAACATAATGAGGTACAGTTACTACGTAGCCGAGATGACAGCGTGCAGCAGGCAGCAGCATCTCTCTCTCTCTCCCTCCGTCTCTGTGTCTCTCCCTCCTCATCCATCTGTCTCTCCCTGTGCTGTAAACAGATGTAGAGTACAACATTGTAACCACAATCCCCCTGGGCGCTCCGTGAGCCTCTCACTCTTGAAATCTATCTTTTTTTCCCTCCTCTCATCTCTCATCTCTCTCTCTCTCTCCCTCTCCCTCTCTCTCCTGTTAAGCCACAGTGGACTAGCTGTGGCTCAGGTGTAATTACGAAGCTGAATGATTTGGCTTGTAGTGCCATTGATGGGTTTGTTGCAACCGATGTTTTTTTTGTTGTTGTTGTTCGATCTGAAGGTATTTTCTAGGATACAGCAGTCCGCTCTGCTCCGGTCTGGTCCGGTCCAGTCCGGTCTGGTCTGGTCTGGTTTGGTCCAAATAAGAATCGATTGAATTCGTCACATCGGCCGAATAATGAAACAAGACTGTACAGAAAAAGTTGAGGGTGCTGTTTTACACCTTACTGCATGACTGGGTTCTTATTAAGGATGTGGTAAGTGATTAAAGGACTTCTGCATCCAAACACACACTGGTACACACACACACACACTGTGAGGCTGCTGCAGAGAGTCTGTCTCCAGAGGTAACCACGGTGACCACTTACATCCTACCTGATTAGATATTTATGATGAAAACCGAGCTGCAGAAAAAAGTTGATCTTCCATCATTTGGACTGTTTCCACTCCACAGCTTCATCAGCTGTTTCTCCTCCTCTGATCCACCATGTTTGTGTGTTCTTCATCAAAGTGCGGGTGTTTCTTACGTTGGCATGGAAATGGAGAACAGACTCTGTCCAACAGGAAGCTGCATAGAAATCAGGATAAACATTACAACCCCTGCTAGACGATAATCTTGGTTCCTGCAGATCTATGTGTGGTCATGGTTGTTTCTGATGAAACTGTGCTTGAGCAGTGTGCAGGATATTGAAGACAACATTGCCATGTTTCATTGCTGTCACTGACGTCAAGTTGGGAAATCGGAGCTCTGAGATGATACCTGAATTTCAGACCTTTAAGTTTCTGATGTGCTCCACACCAGTTCACCAGGTTGGTCACCAACACTCTGAGTTTCTAGCTGATCGTGCATTCGAGGTGTGAAGTCAGTCTAGGTAGATGTAATAGTTCTGGGTCAAACCTTCAGTTTGACTTGAGTGTGATACTTCAGGGTGGTTCAGCCACAGAGCAGAACAAAGACATCACTTTGTTCCTCAGGTTCAGATTAAACCTCCTCAGAGCAGAGAGTAGCTCTGTGTTGCTGCTGGAGTCCAACCTCCTGCTGGTCCTCAGATGAAGCAGGTCAGAGCTGTAGGGTGGAGCTGGTGGAGAGATGAAAAAAAGGTGAAGATGGTTTGATGTCAGAAGACAGAGGAGGGATCAGCTGTCAAACAACCAATCAGAGGGAACTCCAGCCTCACCGTGCAAACCCGGAGATGGTTGGTTTTACATCATCATCTGTGATGTCACAGTGACATTAAAACATCCTCCTGCTCCTGTCGAGGTGTGGACGTCAGTGATGGACCAGCTCACCTGCAGATATCTGATGATCTTATCTGGTCCGACTGACCATGGAGACCGATGTCTTCACTGACCCTGCCTGTCATTTCAAAGGAAAGACATCATGTTGCACTGTGCCCACAGTGTGTGTGTGTGTTTGTGTGTGTGTGTGTGTGTGTGTGTCCGTGTGTGCATGTGTGTGTGTGTGTGTGTGTTTCTGTTGGTCTTTAACAAGCTCAGAGAGGTTGATGTATGACCGGCCAGCTCCCATTCGTTCCCTGCTTGATCATGTTGATGGATTGTTGGTCCAAGTGTAGGTGTGTGTGTGTGTGTGTGTGTGTGTGTGTGTCCATGCTATAGATTGAAAGATATAGGGTGAGTTTCGTGGTGAATTCCCAAAGGCCGGAACTTAAAGAGCACTTGAAAAAGCAGTGACTCTCCTTGCGTGTGTGTGTGTTTGTGTGTGTGTGTGTGTGTGTGTGTGTGTGTGTGTGTGTGTGTGTGTGTGTGTGTGTGTGTGTGTGTGAGTGTGTGAGCTTCATGTTGGTTTCAAACCAGAGCTAAATTAAATAGCTGAGTGTCAGTGAGACCTCATCTGCTCTGTGTATTAACAGAGCCTCCATCTGCATACACTGTGTGTAATGAACTTTCACATCATGCACCACCTGCACTATGCACCTTTATGCAAAGCATGTGACAGTGCGAGGAGATGGTGTGTGACTTTTCCCATGGTGCACCTGGGTTTTATTGTAGGTTTCTCAGTGCTGTCTTCAGATCTCCAACGTGTGGTGACCTCAGCTGTGACATCACTGTCAGCTTGTCATGTGGATGTGGAGCGTTTGATTGTTTCAGTTTGATAAACACATACGACACTTCGTCCTGTTCTGAAGCTTCTTGAAACTCGTTAAGCGACGGCCTGAGGAGGAAGTGGTTTACGTGGCTCCTGTATCCCATAACAACCGTGCGATTCGCTCTGTCAGAAGTGGTTCAGTGCTTTTACTCGAGGACACTTGACGAGCAGTAGATGAACCCGTCGACTTCTTGAGGTTGAGAAGGAGACATTAAGTCAGGTGTATTGACAGGAATCAGAGTGAGGGGGTGATGGGGTCACACCATGAGTCCCGCCCACTGTGATCCTGCTGCTGTTTTATAACGTGGGAGAGGAGAGGTCAGACAGTAACTCCATATCTCCATCTGCAGTCTTGTCTAGTCTTCTTTAGTATGAACATGAATCATGGGGAAGTGCCAGCTCTGGTTGGATACTGTATGTTTCCAAGTGAAAGTTCAAATCTGACTCAGATTAATGTTGCATCTTCAATGTGTGTGTTGAGTTTCTTCTTCTTCTTCTTCTTGTCGTATTGACAGTGATAACAAGATGTTTCCAGGCCAAGCGCAGCCTCATCATTGATTATATATTTATGCAGCGTGTGAGTTGTAAAACAAGATGAACAGTTGATCGTTGATGGAAATCACACATCTTTTATAGTTCTACTCTTCTTTTCCAGCCCCTAATGAGTCTGCCCCCCCCCACCATCACTCCCAGACTCCCTGAGTAGTGAGAGGTCTGTTTATATATCCTCCATCTTCCCAAAGCGTAAAATCCTCATCCTGAACCTGGTGAGGTCGTGTGTGTGTGTGTGTGTTTGTGTTGAACTTGTTCATTCACTATTCACAGTAAACACTGACACACACTAAGTGCAGCTGTTTTGTGCTGTACCAGACTTCACTGATTAGAAGACGAAGCTTCTTTCCAAAAGACACAAACATTTCCTCAGACTGTTTTTCCAAAGAAGAGCTCATCGTCAACTGTGAAGCGTCTTGTCTTGTAAAAACTCTTGAGTCAGTTGCGTTCCTCGGCCGTACACTCACTCTCTCTCTCTTTGTTTGTTGTCTTGATTCTTGGAAGCGGTCACACTCATTTTCTCTGGCAGTTTGCATTCCTGTGTCTCTGAGCTCCTCGTCTCCACAATGTGTCACCAGTAAATTCTTGGCTGCGTTTACACACGATTCACAAAGTCTCTCTCTTGATTTTCCGCAGTTTTTGGACGACAATTTTGGAAGAATTTATTTTCTACATGAGCCGTAAGCAATCCTCAAAGGTCACATCTGTGGAGACTGACCAACTTCTAACAGACGCAGCGATACCAGGGACTGTGGCTGACAGATTCCAACACGTATCTGCCATTTGTTTTATTCTATCAACCAGAGATTTTTTTATTGAAACCATCAGTGTTTTACTGCAGCTGAATGAAGATACATAAATAGACCAACCAATTACTGTCACAGTAGGAGGCTGAAAACACCAGATGCAACCACGGATGAGTGGGAACAAAGTATTTTATTGGGGAAAAGAGGCAAGAAACCAACCAAAAAATCAGAAGTTTCCAAAAAACAACTCATGACGAACGGTACACAGAGGAGAGAACTCACCTGAAGGAGAGGACATGAAGTGACAAGGTTGATGAGACGAAGAAGACATAGATGATTTCCAGAATAAAACGGGAAAACTCAAAAACCAGATTCAAAGAAGGACATGACAGAGTGTGACGAGTCGGAGAGATAAACTGATGCTGTCATGAACACAGATGGAAGTTGCATCCTCAGTTTTATGTCTCTCCCACTCTTCAGGGTCAGATCATCCATTTCCTTCCTCCACCTCTTCTTCTTCAGGTCAGATGTCAGCCTGATGCCAGATTTGATCAGCAGGGGTGTGGTCATCATCGTGCACAGAGGAAGTGCAGAGCTGGACGACGGTCAGCAGGTCACTCAGGCTCCAGTCACTCTCCACTAGCTTTCATTTCACCGAGGCCTCTGTCACAGTCTGCTGACGACAGGCTGATCTCTGGCCAGGTCTTCATTTTTAGAGACTCTCTCATTCAGTCTGGGCCTGAGGACGGGTCACTGGTCTGGGATGAGTTCAGCTGTCACACCCAGAGAAGGTCAGGAAGCTCTGGATGGTTCTGGTCAGTGAAAACACAGGCGACACAAACTAACTGCAAACACACGGCTCCCAGTCGAGCCGTGTGTTTGCAGTCTTACAGACCATAGACTGTATATGACTCAGGCTCATTCACGTGAAGTGTGAGTGTCCCACTGTCCCATCATCAAGTCACTTTATGCCTCTCACTTTCAGTCAGCATGGACACTGACTTTTTCTTCAGAAATGACCCACAGTTCATAGCGATGTGAAGTCAGATACAGGAGATGTTGTTGGGAGTGTTGCCACTGAACTGCTCCCAGTCCCTGTTCTTGTCCCGGCCCCGATCACCATTCTTGTCCCGGTTCGGGGCTCGGTACCGGTGCGGATTCCGGTATGGTCCTGCTACCAGTTCTGGTGGGCCTGGTGCTGGTACTGGTCCCGGCACTGTCCCGGCCCCATTGTCCTGGCTCTGGTCATAGTCCTGGTTCTGTTACAACCCCGGCTCTGGTGGTCCTGGTCCTGGTCCTGGTCCTGTCCCATTCTTATCACAGCATCTGGACCCTTTCAGGCTTCACACTCATTCACTTACAGCTGACCTTGTTTAAGTCAGTCAGGGTTCAGGGCCTGAGAGGCAGGAGGGAATTGGGTCCTTGTGTCCCCGGCCTGGTCCGTCACATTGATGTCTGAGTTCCAGTCCGGTCTCTTACAGACCATAGACTGTATATGATTCAGGCTCGTTCACGTGAAGTGTGAGTGTCCCACTGTCCCATCATGAAGTCAGTTTATGTCCTCTCACTTTCAGTCAGCATGGACACTGACTTTGCTTCAGAAATTACCCACAGTTCATAGCGATGTGAAGTCAGATACAGGAGAAGTTGTTGGGAGTGTTGCCACCGAACCGCTCCCAGTCCCTGTTCTTGTCCCGGCCCCGATCACCATTCTTGCCTTGGTCCCAGTACCGGTGCGGGTTGTAGTTTGGGTTCCGGTACTGGTTCGGGTTCCGGGTCCGGTTCGGGTTCGGGTACTGGTTCGGGTACCGGTACCGGTTCCGGTTCGGGTCCCGGTTTGGGTTCGGGTACCGGTTCGGGTTCGGGTTCCGGTACCGGTTCGGATACCGGTCCCGGTTCGGGTTCGGGTACTGGTTCGGGTTCCGGTCCCGGTTCGGGTTCGGGTACCGGTTCGGGTACTGGTACCGGTTCGGTTCCGGTACCGGTACCGGTTTGGGTACCGGTTCGGGTTCGGGTTCCGGTACCGGTTCGGATACCGGTCCCGGTTCGGGTTCCGGTACCGGTTCGGGTTCCGGTCCGGTTCGGGTTCGGGTACCGGTACCGGTTCGGGTTCCGGTACCGGTTCGGGTTCCGGTTCGGGTTCGGTACTGGTTCGGGTTCCGGTTCCGGTACGGTTCGGATACCGGTTCGGATACCGGTACCGGTTCGGGTTCCGGTCCCGGTTCGGGTTCGGGTTCCGGTACCGGTTCGGGTTCCGGTCCCGGTTCGGGTTCCGGTACCGGTTCGGGTACCAGTACTCGGTATCGGTTCGGGTTCCGGTACCGATTCGGGTTCGGGTTCCGGTACTGGTACCGGTTCGGGGCTCGGTTCCGGTTCGGTTTCCGGTACCGTTACCAGTTTAGGTTTCGGTACCGGTTTGGGTTCCAGTATGGTCCTGCTACCCGTTCTGGTGGGCTTGGTGCTGGTCGTGCTCCCGGTTACGGCACTGTCCCGGCCCCATTGTCCTGGCTCTGGTCATAGTCCTGGTTCTGTTGCAACCCTGGCTCTGGTGGTCCTGGTCCTGGTCCTGGTCCTGGTCCAGTCCTATCACAGCATCTGGACCCTTTCAGGCTCTCACAGTCATTCACTTACAGCTGACCTTGTTTAAGTCAGTCAGGGTTCAGGGCCTGAGAGGCAGGAGGGAATTGGGTCCTTGTGTCCCCGGCCTGGTCCGTCACATTGATGGCTGAGTTCCAGTCCGGTCTCTTACAGACTATAGACTGTATATGATTCAGGCTCGTTCATGTGAAGTCAATTCAGTGGCGGAGCTTCAGGGGGGCTGGGAGGGAAGGTGTCCCGTGGCCCAGGATCCAGAGGGGCCCGTCAGTTTTTTTTTCCTTTAACGATCTGACCGTTGGTCTGGGCCTGGTGCGCTCGAAATTACAGCACTCTACAAATAACCCCCCCCCCCCCCCCCCCCCCCCCCACACACACACACACACACACACAGCACAATGCACCGCCACCCCCTGCTCAACGACATAGCAAACTCGGCCCAAATCAGCACAACTGCATTTAGGTGTAATGGGACCGATCACGAGTCCCACCCCCCTGTCCCGGCCGTGACTTGGTTCCTGTGGAGTTTGAAGCTGCAACAACAGAGACGTTTCCACTGCAGGAGCTTTGGGGTAATTTTGTGGAGCCGGGGCCGTTGGTGCATGTCTCCACCACTGGAACCGCCCACCAAGGACCATCTCCCTCCTGGAACTTTTACTGGGGCTGAAGGAGTCCCCCAGGTCATTGTCATTTTTAAAACCCAGTGTTATTTTAGAAAACAAATGTCTTCACGGACAAACGACCACACGATCATGTAATTATGCAAAGATCAAAATGGAATCTTTTAAACCCAGCTTTATTACAAAGGGTCTATACTGCTGGAAAAACAACAACAACGCACAACGACCGTGCAATGATCCCAACTGTTGCATGTCGCCTCGGTATGTTTCTGATGTATTGAGGTGAGAAAGTCAGTATATTCACCGCATCCTGGCATCAGCCTCGTATTTCTTGTCCGTGCTCCATGCAGCTCTCAGTTCTCTGTCTGCTGTCGCTCGTCTGGTTTAGTATTTTGCGAGCAGCGTCTGGGCGCTCGTCAGGCACCACTGTTCCTCTGCAGCGTCTCAGAGAGGTGAGCTGAGGTGTGTCGGGGCGTGCAGGCCATGCGTGAAGTCACAGAACATGAACACTGCAGGATCCCTGCAGGTCTTTTACAGGTGCTGTGGCACAGTGGCCTCACTGGGATTCACCGGGAATCTGCACAGAATCAGCCACATGTAAGACATTACATAGCACCAGAGCAGGTCCTTCACCGTTCATCTGCACTGTTGTTCAGGTTCACATGTAGGTTCAGGGTAACCAGGTGAGGACCCACCTGGTACCTCTCAGGATGTACAGCAGCCACATGAGGCAGCCTTTGATGGCGTCGTTGGATTTCCATATTTCCAGGCAGTGAGCTGTGCACGACATGCATGTTACGTCCCCTCAGCCTGTTCACTGCACCTTTACATCCCACTGTCATCAGCCACACACCGTCTCTCTCACACACACACTCACACACACACACACACACACACACACACACACACACACACACACACACACGCCTTCTCCTCACCTCTGCTGCCTGGTCTTATTCCCACTTTTCTCTGGTCTAATCCAGAGAATAAAAATGACACAACAGTAAAAGTAAAGTGAAGCTCTGTGTTTTCTGACCTCGATTCCAGATTAAATGTGGACGCCCATAAAAAAAAATAGATAAAAAAAAGACGATGACCTGCTTGTAATGTTGAAATGGTTTCTGCTCATCTTCTCCAGCTGTTTTTTTCCTGCTTCTCATAAAAGAAACTTTTTTTTCACCTTCATCTTCCTCCTGGGATCTTTGAACACAACATAAACACACAGTCGGGGGGCTTTCAGTTTGTTTGACCTCTTGACCTCTGTTACAACTGCATTATGTGTTTGTGTTTACTGCCTTTTATTTACTGTGACTCACCTCCATTTGTCAGATTCTGTTCACTGTACACAGGCTATTGTAGCAGGGCGAAGACTTGCAAGTATGAACAGCCCATAATGAACAGTCCGCTGCGTTTTATATATTCTCTTTACAATCACAACAAATCCAAACACAAATGAATGTGTTGAGAACAAGTAGGTTAACCATAGTAGCACAGCTCAAGGTTGTACGATGCAACCAAGCTTGGAAAGTTTGCGTGGAAAGTTTGGTGTGTCACCACATCTCATCTCATCTTCTTCCACTTACCCAGGGCCGGGTCACGGGGGCAGCAGTCTAAGTAGAGATGCCCAAACCTCCCTTTCCCTGGACACTTTCTCCAGCTCATCCGGGGGGATCCCAAAGCGTTCCCAGGACAGCCGAGTGACATAGTTCCTCCAGCGTGTCCTGGGTCTTCCCTGGGGCCTCCTTCTGATGGGACCTGCCTGGAACACCTCTCCAGGGAGGCGTCCAGGACGCATCTGAAACAGCTCCAGCTCCTCTCGATGTGTCTCTGCACGTTCTAATCTTTAAACATCGCTGCAAATCAAACACATGGGTTTGCCATTTGCCACAGGTATCTGTAGGTCCAGATGGTTTTCAGTGTTCCTGACGTGATGAAGTTACATCACCATGGACGTCCACCATGTCTTGATGGAACACAACGCTCTGCATTGTGGGTTGATTGTTGCTAGGCTACACAGAGTGTTGTATTCATGGTCTGCACTAGCCTAGTTTCTTGCAGGACCACGGTGCAGGCCACTGTGAGGATGCCTCTAGGCTGCATGTTGAGTAATAGGCCTGCAGTATACAGTACAGAGACTGAATTCATCGTTGGGTCATGTGTGTTATCTGACCTACAGGCCGTGGCCATGTTCATGTTCATGTTCATGTCGTTACAATATCATTTTATTTTCCCCTAAAATCCATTAAATTGATGTTTTTCCATCTTTTTTTTCTGTGGAGTTTTAATGAGGCTGCTGCAGCTGCTGTCTGTGCTCGTCACAGATAACAGATCACAAAGGTACGAGTCGCTTTTATATTAAACCACAATGCACTGATCTGGACGAGTGCAGATTCACACACAAAGCAGTTTTTATAATTACGAATTAGCCGTTAATGAGCGCCAACCATTCAGCCGCTGTTGGCAGGATGTGGCTTGTGCAGGAGACTTTGTACCCGGCTCAGCTCTGGAAACGCTTCTGAGCACTGGGCTGGGTCCAGGTGGACCCGCGGCGGGGGAGAGGAGGGGGGAGAGAGGGAGGAAGGGAGGGGGGGTCGGGGTCAGGCTCTCATTTCTGAGGCCGATGTAATCTCCACTTCCAGCACTTTTTGTCTCACTCTCCCAATCGCTCTTTGTCCTGTCATTAAAGACTCTCAGGAGACGCCCAGGTTTCTCTCTATCATCCTCTCCTTCCATCCGCTCCCATGTTTCCCTCTCTCTCTTTCTCTCCTCTTTTCATCTAATCCGCGATTCAAATTACCTGAACGCCTAATGCTTCCTTTTAGCGACGCATGAGTGGGATCAACTGAAGGGAGTCAAGCAGTGGATTAATTCAGACGCACACACACACACACACGCAGTGTTAATAAACACAACGGGAAAAGGATGCAATAAATTCCATCTGCACAGTGTGTATTTGTGTGTGTGTGTACGTGTGTACATGTGTGTGTGTGTGTTATTGAACAAACCTGCCAAAGTGCTGGTTTGAATCAGCCACATCTGGAAATCTGAAGTGTGGAGAATCAATGTCAGGCTTTGGAATGTCTCTTGCTCGCTGTCTCTCTCTCACTCACACTCACTCACTCACTCACACACATGCGCGCGCGCTCAGTTAGGTTGTTATAATGAACCAATTTTCTGCCTGTAAAGGTAAACAGGGGTAACTAGTTAAATAATGCAGCTGGTTTGTGTTTCTGCACCTGAACCAGTTGGAACAGAAATAAAACTCCACTCTTTCTGGCATGTGTGTGTGTGTGTGTGTGTGTGTGAGTGTGTGTGTGAGTGTGATGCTGGATGCACATGTGTTTTAGCTGTGTCCTTGGTTTGAGTCCACACACAGGAAACGGATGTTCACTGATGAGACGTGTGATGATCACTGTTGTTGTGGTTGTTGTTGTTGTTGTGTTTACTCTGCTGATCTGAGATCAGATCCATGAGCATGAGCACTGTTTACATCCACCGCAGCTTTTATTTGATCACTTTACCTTTTCTTCTCAGTCTTTTGTCACAAATCCTGAAACTTTTTTCTGTTTTCCTAAACATCTGTCTCCTTTTGAAACATCTGCATTTCATCTTTGACCTGGATACATTTAATAAAGTGACTCAATCGGGGGTAAAAGGATTTATATCTCTGCTCTTCAGAATTGATTTTCTATCTCAAAAAAACTTAAGAGATGAATTTCAAGTGTTTTTTTTTTCTTTCTTTCTCTCTTTTCAACTTGATACATGTTAAAATGGAAATGTGAGATTTCACAGCAGCTGCTGGAAAAGTGATGCAACTGAACAACATCAGGGCTGATTACACTTTTCAAATATAAGGTGCTTCAATCCGAACGACTCTCACGTCCTCATTACTGACTCTGAGGGGGCGTGGCCTCTCGGCTGCTGTGATGAAATCACTGGTGCAGGTTATATGCATCTATTCATAGTAAAGCCACTTTGACTGTCAAGTGCCTCTTAACACATATATCTGCTCACACACCATGTTATTATGAGGAAATGTGCACAAAGCAGCTCGGCTCTCGATTCAGCGTCAGCTGAGTCTTCTGGATTATGAGCAAAGGCTGATTGATTGATTGCCTGTGAATCAAGTGTAAGGACTATTAAATATGAGTAAGTGTGTTTTTTATCCCCCATCTTCAGCTGTTATTACCACTGGGGGGGTCCTGCGGGGACCAGAAGAAGAAGAAGCTGGATGACATCATGACAGCAGCATATCTTTGTTTTTGTTGATAATGTTAGTGTGTGGATGGAGGGGTGGATGTTAGTGTAACAATGATTGACATCAAGGGCGTAACTTTGAGTGGAACATTTGGGGGGGGTTGAGATTTCCATCTGAGGGCGCGCCCCGCATGAGAAAATCTTTAAATATTTCGATATATTTATATATAATATATATAAATATATAATATTACAAACATAAACTAACTAACTAGAAGAGCAACGTCACTATTTTTTACTGCTATTGAGAAAATCTACCACACTGTCGTGTTTATAATACTTAACATGCATTATAAATAATTATGATATGATATTGGGGGGTTACACCTATGATTGACATAGAAACACACTACCCCCCCCCCCCCCCCCCCCCCCCCCCCTCCACAGCACCACCACACACACGCACACATTCATTGGTCTTGAACCGCTGATCCTCTGATTAGTGGAGAACCTGTAAGAGAGTGCAAAGCAACAGTGAAGTTGAACATTTGATGAAAGTGTTGCTGCTGCTCTGAAGTTTCATGAACCTTAAAATTTAAAACAGCCGTAATCTGAGAGCGGCCATTTTGAAGTAGTTTCAAAACGGAGACAAACATTAGTTTGTGTTCAGAGTTTGTTTGAAACCAGAGACGCTCAGTTTCTCCCCCGAACTCCCAAAGTGGAGAGAAATACATTTCCACAGCTGTTTATTCCCATTCCAACAGTAACCATGAAAGGGAGAGGAGGAGGAGAAGGAGGAGGAAGAGGAGGAGGAGGAGGCGGAGGAGGGGGAGGAGGGGTGGACGAAGGCAGCGAGAAGAAGAGGGGGAAAAAAAAACTTTTTGCAACTCTGCACTCTGTGTAGCCGTGCGGTCGCTTTGTAGCTGTAATGAAACAGCAGGCTGTGGGACTGGGCTTCTGGAAGTAATCTAGGGCCTTGCCTCACACACACACACACACACACAGTCACATAAAGTCACAGAGCCCCACAAAGACACACACACACAGACACATACGTGCACACACACAGCTGGTCGTCCAAGAGCCTCTGCCCTGCATAACCACGAGCTGCTTTAATGAAAGCCTGTAAATCTATTTGTGGAGCTGAAGCTACCAGGAGCAGGGCAGGGTCACCTCACACTCCTCCTCCTCCTCCTCCTTCTCCTCTTCCTCCTCCTCTCTCAGGCTTCAGCTCTCAAATATAGAGTTTATGTTTTATGGCTGAAACTCCTAAAAACAGTGTGTCACCATGAGCCAAGTGTCGCCAGCTGCCAGGCCAAGCTTTTCTTTGTGTGTGTGTGTGTGTGTGTGTGACTGTAAAAATGATATCACGTCTCAGCTCGGCCCTGAACTAACTGTAACTGAGAGGAAACTCCTGTGCACTTGAACGCAGCACAGATGTAGCCTGACATGTACCCAGCAGTTTGAACATGGAGCTCATGATAATGTGTGTTTGATACGGTCACCTGCTGCTCTACTGTCTCATGTGTTGTGGTGTTTTTGTCATGATGTGTTTCATTGTGACTTGAAACCTGTTAAATTGCTTCATTGTGGCACTTTTTGAGTTAAGCTGAGCTCTTTTATCTTCCTGTAAATGTGGATTGTTCTGCTCGGAAATAAAAAGCTCCGGTGTGAGCAGCAGGGTAACTGTGGATCCCCTGCTTCCCACATCCTTAGACTGGTTATACTGGTTATACTGGCAGCCCTTGCTGCTACATAATCTTGTTTTGTAGAACTCACATTATTTACAGACTTCAAAACTCTACACTGCTCACAGAGGTGTGTGTGTGTGTGTGTGTGTGTGTGTGTGCTCATCATATTTTCCATTCCACAATAAGAAAGTTGGACCAACTGCAGATGAAGTCGTTTATTTGTGAATTGTAGAATCACTGCATCACATCACCACACGAGTGCAAAGCCCAGTGTTATGACTTGAGATCTGTCCACATAGTTCCTGCAGCATCACATCACTGGATCTGTGCTATGCGGGAGGGGGGAGGAGGGGGGCGGAGGAGGGGTGAGTGGAGAGGAGGGGGGAGGTGGAGGGGTGGATGGTGTCATGTCTACATCTGTACACTGCACGCCTGCCCAGAACCTCAGTATGCCTGCAAGCGTTCCAGCTCCGAGGCCTCTGCTTCCACTTTGATGGGAACTTAATTGTTCTGGCTGCAAGCAGTTGGGTGCAATTACTAAAGAAAGAGAGAGACAGAGAGAGAGAAAGAGGGAGAGAGAGGCTCGGTCTGGATCTCAGGGTGTTGGTGCATGTATGTGAGCCTGAGAGACACCAGGCCTGACCGGTGTGAGCATGTGGAATTAATTAGACTGCCTGGGAGAGAGGACAGACGGAGGCAGGAGATGAAACAAGAGACAGAAAACGTATAGAAGGAGAGACTGTGACATCGAGTGAGGAGGAGGATGGGTGGGGGGGTGGGGCGGTGGGGGGTAATTGAGGAGATGTGCAGAAGAAGAAGAGCCCATCTGTGTGTCTCTGAGGGATTAACCATCACCCTCTTCTCCGTCCTCTTCACACTGACCCACGCCTCAATTTAATGACGAGGAGGAAAAAAAAACCAAGCCGAGCCGAGCTGACGTTGTTGTTTGTCGCACTTTCTCTTAGAAAACAAGTTTTTTGTTTTTCCTCCAATGCAACATTACACCATCTGGCCTCGCTCCGTAATCACACTGAAACCTCTCAGCCGCCGGCCGCCAGTGTTTCCACCTACTGCTCTGTTTTTAAATGAGAGTTAAAAAGTTCAGAGCTGCGCCGAGCATCATGCGACCACTCTGTGTGTGTGTGTGTGTGAGGTTATGACAATAATTAGATGTGTACATATGGAAGAGATGCCTTTTCTAAAATCTTAACGGCCGGTGGTTGAGCCAGGAGGAAACCCAAACGGTTGATTATCATCCTTCGTTCATATCATTATCATGTTCCTGTTGTGTCTCATTTTCTTCTCGTGTATCATTATGTTTTCTCACCAAGAAGTTTTACTCATTTTTTTAGTCAGAGGTTTGATTTTAAAGAGGAACTATGTGAGTCTGATCGTTTTTTCCCCCTCTGCAGAGCTCCCCCTACAGTTTCACTGTTTCACTGCACTGTTGGGGCAGTCCATGTTTCTGATGAGATGAGATCTGGGACTCCGGGTCGGAGGTACTGAGGTTGTAAGGTTGGTTTTTGGCCAAGAGACACCAGGTGGAAGGAGGAGAGCCTCCAAGTCATCCAGTCTGTGTTTTTGTTCTTGATCTACTCAGTTCCTCTTTAAAAACACACTTTTCTCCCTGGCTTTCACTTGAGTTCACACATTTGTCTTTTCTTTCACTTTACTTCTGTATGTTATGGTGTTTTAATGATGGTGTGTCTTCACTGACGCGTAGGTTTCAGCACTTTGGTCGACTTCAGTTGTTTTTAAAGTGCTCTATAAATAAAGTTTGAGCTGAGTTGAGTCAGTTGACGTTTAACACACATGACTTTGTTCGGAAATGAGACTGTAGCTGTGGATTGAATCTCTGTTGGTTTTGATTCCATGAATCAACTCGTTGCTCCGTCACTTTCATTTTCACTGTTTTGTCACGTGACAAAAATCCTCCCAGAGGTAAACATTTAGTAAGAAGCTGTTGAGTGGGGGCTTCATGGTGCTGCTGCATGCCTGTTGCCTTCCTCACTCACACACACACACACACACACACACACACACATGCTCAGATCCTCTGACAAACAGAAAATTAGCCAATTAAGCAGCACACACACTTTACTGCCACTGATCTGTATCTTTCCCCCTCGAGTCTCTAATCTTGACACTAATCCTCTCCCTCAGGATTCTGTCATCTCACTCGTGTGTGTGACACAAACTGCATAAGAAGTTTCTTTTATGTATTTATTTATTATTTTTGTTGCTCTGTCATTGTAAGAAATCCTTAACAAGAGAGAACAAACTGACAAAACTGTGATTTAAAGATTAGTCATGTGATGTTTTTGCCTTTTTTGACTATGGGATTCAGCAGCTCTGTGCAGATGATGCCCACGGTTATTGATATACACACACACACACACACACAGACTGGAGCCCTGGAGCATTTCCTCATGCTGGCAGAATGCAGCAGTCATGCCCAAGAGCAAAAGAGGCGAAAAAAGCAATGAATAAATGACAAGAGTGAAAAAGAGTCTTTAATTCAGTTTAATTCTAGGCTACTCCCCACACATCCGCTCAGAGAGAGTGTGTCTGTGGGGTAGCATGTCATAGCCATGGTATGTGAGCAGCAGAAGTCTGAGGTAGCTGGAAGAAAACCAAAACCAGCTCATAACACACACACACACACACACACACACACATTCAGTAAAACACACACACTCTCAGTCATACAGTATAAAGTAGAAGGGTGGGCTCCAGTGTGAAAGACGTGGCCTACATTAGACTGGAGGGTGACTCATTTCCGTTCAGTGCTAGAAAAAGACGGGGAATGTCCCTTTATGGAGACACAGGAAGCCAAACTCATCCCGCACCAAAGTGTTTGATGTAAATATGAGTGGATCCCAGAAGGTGGTGATGATGTCACCAACCTGTTGCAGTCAGATGAAGGTCAGAGAAACTGTTAACCCTTTAACAGCTACTGACCCCAGCACAGAGCAGCACGACCAGCGGACCAGCGGGGTTTAAAGGGTTAACACAGGATCCAGTAGTAGTGTTGTTGTTGTACTTATGTCTCTCTTGCTCCGGTCTTGGTCTTGACTCGGTCCTGGGTTAGGTGGTTTGGGTTGGGTGGTCTTGGGCTGGGTGGTCTGTGAAGAGTGTGTTTCGTTGTGTATTTTGAGTCCTGACTGAGGACGGGAGACAGGAGAGAGACACTGAAGCCGATACGACAAAAACAATTCAACCTGCTAAGATGCTAATGTGCTAATCCAGGGTCAGGGTGGTGAGACATGTTGGAGGAGGAGGAGGAGGAGGAAGAGCAGGAAGCAGTAGTGAAACCACAAGTGACAGGTTAAGAGTTGTTTTTGCTCTGAAACAGAAAAGTGAAAATAAAAGATTTGACCTTCAACAGTTTGGCTTTTATTGGAAATCATTGCCTTCAACCTAATGTGTGTTTTCAACCATATCCAGTTTCAAAGCAAACAGTTTTACAGTAAAAGCCAAAAGCTTCAAGGTCTGAAGTCTGAGTCATAAAGGTTTTAAACAAATCAGAAATATTTTATAAAAACCTCAGGTCGGAGGAAGTTGGGTTGTTTTTTTCAGAGGACGTTTGAGATTGTGGGACATTTTCATCTTCTTCTGTCTTTACATTTGTTTGTAATTAATAACAGCCTCTCCTGTCCTGCGCCCGCTGTCCATCTTGTCAGAGACGCTCAAACCAAGTATGATGGATCACTTCCTGTGATCCTCTCCACGATCGATGTCCTGTGTCAGTGAGGTTTGTGTTTCTGTAGTAAAACAGTCTGATGTGGAGCGCTTTTTCCTGCGGCTTCGCTTCCATCGACTTCAATGAGCTGCGGCTGTTTTTCGGGGGGGGGGTCAGAAATCAGGAGCGAATACTTGAGACTGGAGGGAACCAGAGTGAACGAGGCTTTGAAAACACACCCAGAGGCCTGTAGGCTGCATCCAGTCACTGCTATTAAAGGACTCGCTCTCAATCACTCTCACTGGTCCTGTTCCACTCTGCTGCCTCTGAGCAACCCCCCCCCCACCCCCCGTCCTCATGAATCTCTGAAAAGGTTTCTAACGTTGTGAACAAAGAAGGGGAAATATCAGAGGAGCTGTTTATGTGGGGAGATCTCTAATAAAACATCTGATTGAAACGACATCAGAAGTTCATCCACGGCTCCGAATCGTTTTTATTAGATTCATTGAGATCGACTCAGGTTGTTGTTGTTGTTGTTGTTGTTGTTGTTGTTGTTGTTGTTGTTGTTGTTGTTGTTGTTGTTGATGATGATGATGAATGATGATGATGATGTTGTTGATTTCACTGCTGGGCTTCTGTTTTCTTTGCTGCGAGTGTGAGTCAGTTATTACTTCATCTGTTCATACTGAGTCATATTCTACAGATGCACATCACAGTCGTAGTTTGTGCTGGTTCAGGGGAGGTCACTGCACCCCCTAGTGGCTGTAGCCAAAAGTTCATGTATATACGTTGTTTTGTTGCTAAAACAACAACATCAGTAGCTACAGGCCCAGAGATGAAGGTCCACCGCTGAGTTTGGCAGTTGCTGCTGCTAGCATCAACAACGCTGAAGCTGAAGCTGAAGCTGCTCCGGTCGGACACCACGACCTGGTCTGTCCCAGTCCCTATGAGACGCCTGGAGCTCAGATGGCTTGCATTGAAGGCCACCAGGCCACCTGTCTGTCTTCCCCAGGCAGACAATCGTTGAGTAAATGAAGTCATGGACATTAGAGACAGACACGCACTGCGCCTTATACACTCTGCATATAGACACTGTCACCTGGTTAAGAGAAATCAACCCACTATAGGTCTCTGTGTTTAACTTATCTGCAACAAATAGCTTTGGTTTCTATGGTAACTCTGCATCTCAATCGTCCATCTCTGGAAACACACCTGCTGGTTTCCTGCATGTTAACTTTTTGTCCGTATGAAGCCGCTGTTGTACATTTACTAATCTAATTGTTGAACAGATTTCTGGATTTCACTCTTTTGTTTTTCTGAACGGACGTGTAGACGTTTCTCTGAGTAAACACACACTTGTTTTCTCTCATTCTGAATCCATGGCGTCATGCAGCTGAATCTTCCTCACACTGTTCAATAGAAGGTAAAAAATTGGTCGCAGACGAGCTGGTGCTGCGGCTGCGTTTTCATCAGCCTGTCTCCGGGGGAGGGATGACCTTTACTTAGGTTACACTCCCACCTGGCACCACGACTGGTAATATCTAATGGAGAGAATGAGAGAATCCCCCTCCCCCTCCCCTTAATAGGGACCCCCCCACCTGATACAAGCATGTCTTAAGTCGTCTCCTGCAGTATAAACCACGTCATTAACCCGAGTCTGAGTCTGATCTGATGATAAACTGATGAGAATCCACATGGATGAAACAGAGCGTGTCCACTGCTGCTGCTTCTACTGCTTCTACTGCTGCTTCTACTGCTGCTGCTGCTGCTGCTGCTACTGCTGCTTCTTCTACTGCTTCTACTGCTGCTTCTTCTACTGCTTCTACTGCTGCTTCTTCTACTGCTGCTGCTGCTGCTGCTGCTGCTTCTACTGCTGCTTCTTCTACTGCTGCTGCTGCTGCTGCTGCTGCTGCTGCTACTGCTGCTTCTTCTACTGCTTCTACTGCTGCTGCTGCTGCTGCTGCTGCTGCTGCTCTACTGCTGCTGCTTCTACTGCTTCTACTGCTGCTGCTGCTGCTGCTGCTTCTACTGCTGCTGCTGCTGCTGCTGCTGCTGCTGCTGCTGCTGCTGCTGCTGCTGCTGCTTCTTCTACTGCTGCTGCTGCTGCTGTTCATTAGAAGATAAATAGGTTTTTTTTGTTTAATAGTTTACAAATATTCTGCTTTATGAAAATGTAACTTTATTATACATGAGTCACAAACAAATATGACACTTGTTGTCCAGGCCTCACTGCATTTAACCTTTAAATAACCTGCTTCAATAACAACATGATGGCTCCATGTGAGTGCTAATGCTAACTGTTAGCACAGACTGAGTTTAGATCTGTGAGCTGATTGATTCATTCAGAGCTAATTCACTGCCACAGAAAAAGTGGCATTGAAAGTTATCATATAGTTCACTTTGACAGTCTTGATAATGATTGATAATAAAATCCTCCTCATCAGGTTTTTGATGTAAATCATGTTTTTGTAACATAATATTTCTTGTGTGTTTTTGTCGTTGGATGAACGAGGAGGCAAAAAGACAATGAAGTGTTGCTGCCAGTGGCCTGAGCTGTTTCCAATAGGGACATAAAGTGGAGATTCTTGTTTTCTTCTTTTAGTCTTTGTGAGGTTTCTGCTCCACAACATATTTTTATATTTATATTTAATACTTAATAAAAAACATTTTCCTACAATCCACCAGCTCTCTCACAGTCACTACTAATATGTCCTGCAGATGTCAGTGACCAGAGGAGACGCTCTTTATGGGTCAGACTTCGGAATAAAAACATTTCTGTTACAATAACTCATTTTGTGCAACAGTGTGCAGAGAGTAAAGTTTCATCTTTGTTTCAGTGAATATTATTATTATATTATTTTATTTCCTAAAAAGAATCCAATCTTTTTTTTTTTTTCCAGCTCTCTGTCGGGGTTAAAAATTAACACTCTGCAGCTTCTGTGTTTGACAGATAAATCAATATCTGTTTCCTCGCACTAAGTCTTTGCAATGATATCATCTTGAATTAATGATAACTTCTTATTTTTTTCATTTATTCTCAGCAGCTTTAAAGAGTGAGGGAGAGTGAGGTGCTTCATATGAAGCTGTGGAGTATCAAATCCTGCATGTTTCTTTTTGCTCCTCAATTATTCAAGAGACAAATAAATCAAACTCCAAACTCAGTGTCAGTTTCTTTAATAGTGTTGGAAAAATAAATAAAAGAACATTGAACCATCCATGAATGGTATATTTTTGTCTGTTAGGAAAATGAAGGAAGTCCTGGGCCCTGCTGACCTTTGACCTTTTGTCTGTTAATCTGAAAAAAGCACATGTTACATCCGTCTTTCACGCACTATTCAAACACATCGGTGCGAGACACAGTCATCTGTATCTCCCTTCATTCACCCACTCGTCACAAAACCATATTATCTATCGTTTTACATTATTCCTACCTCTGTTCGTTTCCCCCGGAGCTTTTTTCAGTTTGGTTTTGACCTCCTCTGTGTTCAGACAAGCTGCTACACGTTTTTAATTTAATCAAGAAAAAAAAAAAAAAAGGCTCAGAGTCTGGAGAAAATAATAAAACCTAATCACTTTACTCTCTTCCTCGCTGCATCTCCATCACTGGAGGAGGAGGACGAGGAGGAGGAGGAGGAGGAAGAAGAAGAAGAAGAAGAAATCGTGGTTGTCTTATCTGTAACGTCTATTTATTACCAGCCTTCATGTAACTCCATACACACTTCAAAACTCAGGCTCAGGGCAAAAATAACTGTGAGACTGAGAGTGTATTTATTACCAGACACACACACACACACACACTGCAGGCCTGGTTTGTTCCACTGTAGATTCACAGTGTGGACCACAGAGAGAGGACACAATGAGACAGGCTGCTAAGGAGTCTGTCCCTGACTTGTCTTTACTCAGATCCATTTCTGACAACAAAGATGTGAAGCGAAGATGCAGCAGAGGGAGAACAGACCGACAGCTACAGACACAATAACTCGTGTTGTCAGAGTTTCATTTCACTTCAACTACAAGTCTTTGAACTGTGCAGCTACATCAGTATACTCAGGTACAGCTGCCATGATGTCACTCTCACGTATCGGGCAAGTTATCCACACTTATTTCTGACAGGTTTAGAGCATTTTTTTTGAATATATATATATTTTGTATGTATTAATATTTTATCTGTGTTAGAGGTGCTACATCGCAGCAAGTTGAAAAACAGGAAAAGCCCCCCCCCCGTCACCTGTCATTTAAAGCAGCTACACCCCTTTGTTACCCAGAACTGTGATCCTTATTGAAACAAGTGACTGATGAAGTGCAGCTGTCAAGAGCGTCTGTACCAGGCTGTAAACATGTTGATTTTAACATGGGAGTCTATGGAGACTGACTCACTGTCAGAGTCTCATTCTAGTGGTCAGTGGAGGAACTGCAGCTTCTGGTTCGTTCTGTTTCGCTTGGTCTGTTGTGGACGTGAGGTTGACGGCTGTTTGCCATTTGGTGGGACTAATTAGACTGTGAGAAAGCAGTAAAGTCTGTGTTCCTTCACTGCTCAAAGAACATGGCCACATGTGGCCAAGGAGATCTGATCTCATATGAACTTTGGGTGTGTTCACACCTTCACAGCTTTGTGACCTTCGTGACCTTTTTTTCTCGTTTCAGTTTTGTTTAATTAGATTTTTTGCATCGTTATGTCGAAGGAAACTAACAGGACAGGCCTGTAAATGACAGAACACACACATGAATGATGTTAAAGACAGAGAAGTGACTTATATCAAAAGAAAACCAAAACATTGTTTATATTCTTTCCATCATTGAACTCTGTTGTTCTGACTTGTTGTTGTGTTGTGTTCACTCTTGTTCCTGTTGCCGATAAACGACCTCGTCAGCGATGCCGTCTTCCTTCACTTCCCTCGCTCCTAATCTGCAGCCAAACAATACATACTTCCAATCAATCAGACTATTGATCCCTCTATTGACTGACACAACGAGCGCTGGCTGCCTCAGCCAATTACACTTAATTGCTATATTCAAGAACGTTGCTAAGGTCACTGCTTCAAGTGACCTTTGACTCCCGTCTCCCAAGGCCTATAGTTATCGCAGTAACAGCTGTCATGGTAACAAGGGCAGAATGACAGTCTCTAATCTGACTGGACAGACACCAGCTGCAAACTGCAGTTATTGATACAGATCCAATGTGTTTGGACTGAGCTCATAAAGAGTGATGGTTCGTTCCAGTCACTTCTTTATGACGTGAATAAAACCCACTGCAGATGCACCTAAAGCTGAGTGTGGACATGTCCTGCTGTAACCCACAAGGTCCAATTCACAGCCGTAAAAATTCACATGTAGATGAAAGGCTCCATCAGGGCTGCTTCTAGATAATAAACTCATGTATAATCACATTGACACCTGGATTTTAAAAACCCACATGTAGCTGTGATGTTTCACGTGTTATAAAAACAAAGATGGGGAAATTTTCAAATCATACGACACAGGAGATTCACAATCACTGGTGGAGGCTGTATACTACAGTATGTGCACCAGACACACACACGCACACATAGACATAAACACAGATGTGTCAGAGTTTCAGTCGAACCTCCAGAACATGTGACACAGGCCGACTGCATGTGACGATGCTGTTACTATGGCAATAACATGGACAGTTGACATGACGCCAGAGAGGTGAATCTCCACCTGCAGAACATCAACACAAACAAACACAGAAAAACAAAGACACTGATATTTCACCTGGCTTCGTCCTGTGACTGCGTCGACTGTCACGTTATTTTTCCCAACGTGACATGAAGGCACCATGTGTGACATGACCTTCCTCCCCTTGTTGTTGTTTTTTATGAATGTGTCTGCAGCACACAGCAGACACACACACACATGCTAAAGAGACAGACTTCTGCCCATGTGATAATTGGGGCCACATTTGGCGTAAATCCTGCAGTGTGAGTTGAGCCCCAGTAAAAACCATTATGTGTCTCCAGGGTCCAGCCAGCACAGGTGTTGCTACCTCTGGTGCTGTTTAAATAAAAATAAGTTCTGCCATGTGTGTGCATGCCACACACACACACACAGACCAGCATGCACGCAGGTCTGCATCTCCCTCTGCAGCTGCTCGCACATTTCACAGCTACACACTCGCACACGCGCTGCCTAACAAAACATAACAAACTAAGCAGTGCTAAGACCCACAGATTAAGATAGCGTGCCAGAGAGGAGACACCGACCTTAAAATAATAATAAGGGAAAGAGAAAAAGCTACAGCTGCTGCTGCTGCTGCTGCTGATGCTGCTGCACTCGACTCAGATTCACACCAACACTGTGGCCTTTCTGCAAATGTAGAGAAACCCATAACAAAAACAATTATCCACTGGGATGTGATAAAGTAGGTAATTTCATGCCCTGCTGCTTAAGTTGTGGCATTCCTGTCAGGTTGCTGTGGAAATCGCTGTCATATATCTCTGCTATTTATTCTAAAGCCCGAGAACGGTGACCGACAACAGCCACCGAGTCGGGGAAATAAATAAAACAGCCACGTTTCCACTGTGGGACAGGACAAGGACAGGCTGGATTCTCCACTATCTGTCTCTGTATCTTCTATGGTTTCGATGGGGTTGTGTTCAGGAGCGTTGGATTTCATACAGATGTGGAGAAGCCGCTCTTTTGTTTCTCGTTTCTAGTCTGAATAAAATGTGGAATGACTCTACACCGCACTGCAACAATACACAACAGACGACTTAGCCAACTGAGCAAAGACAGATAATAAAGTTAAGAACTTAAGAAAATAATAGGATCATGTGCTGGTGAATTTACAGGCTGCTTCACGCCGCTCCTGACTGTAATCTAGGATATTCAGCTTGTAGGGAACGGATGGATTCATCCTCGGAGGAATGAATGGCTTTTAATGGCTGTTGGAAAACAAAAACCACTCGCTCTTAAAGAGATCACAGACAGTGGAGAGTCTGTGGTAGAGACCAGTCAATGTGTCAACGTGTCCACATGCAGATGGTGGTGTGGGTGGTCACATGATCGTCCTGATCTCCAGGTGCACAACTTCCTGTTCTTCACAAACTGAAGTTAGTTTTTTTCTTAGCTCTTGTCACAGAAATTAATGTGTGTGCTCTGAACCTTGATACCACAGTGTGTGTGTGTGTGTGTGTGTGTGTGGATGTCTTTCAGCAGCAGCATGATGCTTTCTGAGCTTTATGTGTGTGTCTGTGAATATATCTCATGAATATATCTCAAACGGTTACAGCTGCCTCCTTGGTGTTTGTGTGTGTGTGTGTGTGTGTGCGTGTGTGTGTGTGTGTGTGTACAGTAAAAACTGTACTTAAGGTAAAAACCACAGGTGGTGATAAATTCACTGGCGGCACACTGAGCTGTGTGAGCACAGATAGTGGAGACTCTGCTCTGCTGCATCGCTTCAACATTCATCCCTCCATCTCTTCCTCTCCTTCTCCTCCTCCTCCTCCTCCTCCTCACTCCATCCTGCAACACACCTGGCTGGTGCACACACACACACACACACACATGGACAAGGTGACTGATGAAATAACATGAAAATAACATTTATTTTACCTCTCTTACCTCATGCTGGACACACACATGCACACACACCCAGTCAATTTGGTTTCTACACAGAGTGTGAAATACACAAGTGGTAGTCATGTCTTTCTGAAGTCTGTCCACGGCGTCAGAGTCAGAACAGCTTTGCATCTGTGAAACGGAGACAGGACTGTCGGGCCTCTTCCAGGTCAGGAGTTAAAAACACTGCTCATCATCATCATCATCATCATCACCATCATCATCGTCATCATCAGAGAGAGAGAGAGAGAGAGAGACATTATTTTTCCAAAAAGAAAAACAAACCAATAAAAGAGCAAAGCTGGGAAAGACAAGCAGCTTCCTGTTCTGGCAAGAGAAAGCAACGAGGCTTATGGGAAATATGGTTGTCGTTCTGAGACTGAGCCTTCATCTGTTTACAGTAAAAACACAAATGCATTTCAAATCCAAATGTCCCAGGCTCATTAAATACAGGCTGAGTAACCAAGATCCAACCAAGCTCATGATCAATCGCTCCAAAAGGTGATTTATTGGATATTCAAGTTTCCCTCTTTTTCTCCAGGACAGGATCTCCTCCTCCTCCTCCTCCTCCTCCTCCTCCTCCTCCTCCTCCTCCTCCCTCGCTCACTTCACCAGCCATCTTTCCATCCCTCAAGGGCTGACTTCTGCTCAATTTGCCCTGACCTTTCTGCCTGTAAACAGCCGGATGGCAGTGGCGGCGGCCGGGTGACTGACTGGCTGTCCGGCTGATTCTAAATGGAGGTGGAGGAAGGATGAAGACAACAGACAGAGAGAGAGAAAGAGACAGAGGGAAAATCAGGAATGCAACACATTAGTGTGAAATCTGTGGGAAATCACAGCGTGAAACTGAACGAGGAGCTGCAGCTGAATCTCTCTGACCCTGCACACAGAGCAGATTCAATTTTTCATGTGTATAAGCAGAGAAAGAAAAAGAAGGAGATCGGCACTGTAATACACACACGCAGGTTTTAGCCTTGTTATATGTAACCCTATATCCTAATGGAAAAAGCACAGGGAAGGTCACAGTGACTGTGGTTGAAATGCACTGTGTGGACATGGATACTTCAAACTGTGGCTGCAGAGAACGCTGAGAACATGTGTCTATTAATCATATTCAAAGAGAAACTCAATACTGAACTGAAGTCTTCTGACACAACTGACCGACCCCTGTCTTCCTCTGTGGTGTTCATCTTTCAGGTCCTTCACCAGGGGTCAGGCATCACCACCACCTCTCTCTGCTGGAAGTTCCTCTCTCCCCGTCGTTCGTGTGGACTCTGGTTGTTCTCCACTCTGCAGACCGCATGCAGCTTTTGATGGTCTGCTGCAGACGTGCTTCACAGACGGTCAGACGGTGAGATTTGATGGTGCATTTGTAGAGATAATTTACCAGCTTTTCTTTTTTTTGTCAATTTAAAGAAAAAAGAAGAGAGACGAGGACTGGGTATTAAGTGTAGCTCCACATTAAGACTGAGGGGAGGGGAAGTAAAGAGAGATGGAAATAGATGGAAACAGACTCTGGAGACAGAAATGATGTTGAACTACATGTAGGATTTAAAGTGTGTGTCTTTGGAGATGAGGCGGAGACAACACAAACAAAACACAAAGAGAAACTGCTCTCTGGTTTTAAAATCATGCAAAACTGAAAAACACACCATTTAATCCCAGTGTGTGCAGCCCAGACGATGTCTGACCTCTCCAGCCTGCAGCACAGGACACATGCACAGGTCATGAACCACTGAGCCAAAGTTTTACCAAACAACAAACCTGCAGAATGATGCGTCTCTGATGTTTATTCTGTGGAAACTGGAAACTTCCTCTCCAGCCTTCATTTCCTGGTCTTAAGGTCAAAAACCGTGAAACACTAGTTTTATTGTTTGGGCAGAAACATAACATTTTCACAAATCTTTATGTATTTGAGAATCATTTGGTAGTAAAAAGAGGAGTGAGAGAGTCTGAGTCTGAGGAGATATGGATTTCTACATCAATAAGATTGATACAGCTGCAGATAGACAGAGAAAAAGACTCTGCATTAATTCACTGCTTCGTGCTGGATTAGATGTCAGATCTCCACACAGAGGGGGGAGGAGGGGGAGGAGGAGGATAAAGAGGGAGACGGATGAGACGGTGGTTCGGCTAAATTAGGCAGAGAAGAAGAAACGACTCGCTCTGTGACTCTGTGACATCATCTCCATGAGAAGGAGAGTCCAGGAAGTGTTACACTGTGTGTGTGTGTGTGTGTGTTGACATATCCATATGTGACAAACACACAAAACACGTGTGCATGTGCTAAAAGGGCTAGTTAGTGGAAAAAACACATTGATAATGCTGCAGTCACACAATTTCTCTCACACACACACATACACACACACACACACAGGGCAAACAAGGATACACACACCATCACACTCTGTCACAGTACAAACATGTACAATTACTGCAGACCACTTACACACACATGCTGGCACATGGACAAGCACACAGCAGACACACAAAAACACACTCATTAAAGTACCACAAGTGCACTCAGACACACTGTAAATGTAGACATGGGCCCCAGACACACACACATACACACACACACACACACACAGGCTGTGTGTCCACGTGGCTGGTTCGGCCTGAGGTGAAGGAAACGTTGGACTTTCTCTCTTCTCCTGCTGCTTCTCTTCTTCTTTCACCTTCTTTTAACCTTTTTCATCCTCATTTATCTTCTCCCTCCATCCTCTTTTTCCATTTCTGTCCATTTAAGAACACACTCACACTCACACACACACACACACACACACACACACACACACACGAAAATGCACAGATTACGTCCATAAGTGCCTCAGTAATTTCAGAGTAAGTTTTTAAAGAGACAAGGACTATCATTTCTTTTTTCCACTTCCTCACAGTGGCTGTCAGTCCTTTTCTCTCTCAACCACTTATTTTGCCCCCCCCCCCCCTCCTGCTCCCTCCTCCCTCCTCCCCCCTCCTCTGGACATTTTAAGCCATTATAAAGCCTGGTTTGGCAGCATGGTGTGTGTTCATGTGGTGCAACTCTGTAAAAGACCAAGATTGAAGCTTTGTGGAAAATCCTCGGCTTCCTTCTTAAATACACCCAGCATCACTGTCCACGGTCCCGAGAGGGGAGGAGGAGGGGGGGGGGGGGGGGGGTAGAAGGGGAGATGGTGGGGGGGGGGGGGGGGGGGGGGGGGGGTCTTAGAAAGGGAAGAGGAGGAGGATGAGTGTGGCTTAAAGGGGAAATGAGACTTATTGTTGATATGAGAGGAGAGAGAGGAGGGACATGGAGACAGAGATGAGCCATATGTGTTTTTCATAAGGCTGCAGTCTATGATCATACCAAGACACTGACAGTGACTTATCAAGCTACGAAGGTTGATCATTACTTTATTATTCAATTACACTCAGAGCATCATCCAACTCACTCCTACGTGGTGTTTGAAGGTTTCTTCTTTCAGTTCAGGAGAATAAATATGATGTTTGTAAAACACACTGGGCTCATGTCCACACACACACACACACACACACACACACACACATTCTCAAGGCAATTATCTTAGAGTGAAGTGACCTAGAGACAAAGACTGATGGACTGACACTGGACACTGGACAAGTAACACAGCTAATCTCCTCCATATGTGTGTGAGTGCCACATTTAGACCCCACGTCTGTTTCCACTGCATTCCACTGAGGTCACACACACACACACACACGTGCACATACATGCCACAATACACACTCATGCATTCGAAGCTGTATTGGAAACGGTGAGCTGGTGTTTGTTCATGGGATGCTTGTGTTCATAGTCATCGTAGTATGTTTGGGAAGATGTGACACATACACACACACTGTACTTTGGCCTCCTCCTGCTTCACACGGCGTCTTCAGACTTTGTGTGAAGTTGTGTGTAGCGTGTGATGTTGAGGTCAGATCATCTGCAGTGTTTGGTGTTTGAACGTAGCAGCAGCAGCAGCTCATCAGCACCGCTTGTTTTTCTCACCTGTGGCTTATTTGTGTGTTTGTGTCCCCGGGTGGATGTGGCAGCTTCAGAGCGCAGCAGTCGTCTCAGGGTCGTTAATGCCTTTGTTTAGTGGAGAGACACTGAAATCATGAAACGTGACATTTCGATGGACTGGTAGAATATTACAGAAGAAAATCAGTCATTTCAAAAGGACTATAAATCACAGATGATGCCACATTTTCCAAAACACAGTGACTAATAGCATTCATGTTGTGCAAGAAGGATCAATCAGCCGCACTAATTCAGTTTAATTAATTGATTTCCAGTGGATTTTCTGTTCCTATCATGTTGCACAGTATCAAAAAACACATGTTTCCCTCTGACTCAGGTTCATGATTTAAACCTTTTGTATTCAATCTTAATGCAGATATCGTTTATCATCTACGTCTTGGTTTGTTTTCATCTGCAGAATAAAGCATCTCATATATTTTCTCATTTGTAGAAGTTGCAGAGTGAACGTGGTTCCACCTCAGTCTGTCAATAATCTGCAGCGTCTTTATGTAAATGTTTGATCTGTGCAGGCTGCTGTCTGTGTGAATGTGTAAATGTTGGTTTAAAGAGCGAACGAGACATTTAAAAATCAACAGTTGTGAGCTGCATATTCAGTTTACTGTTGGATAAGTAGAGGTGATTTTCTCCTGTGTGAAAAGCAAACGGCAGTAAATAGCAGACGGATGAGGACGGGCTCCAGTCTACTGTTTCCATATGTGCTCTTACGAACGTATTGATGTTTTCTTTAACCATTGGCTCGAAGAATTTCCCCTCGAGGACGATGACGCGCAACTAGCAATGAATTGATTTCCACCCTGTGCTCACTGCGGTGTGCAGGGAAGACTCATATGGAAAACTTTAGCCTGCATGCAGCGTGCTAACCCAGGGGTCTCGCAACGCAGCACGGCAGATGAGTTTTGACATTAATTTCTGGAGAGTAATTTAAAGGCCAGTTTTAATCTTCCCATGACCCACTTCTGCTCTCGAACCAGACTTTGACAAAACACTGCCCACATTTCTGAAGGTCCACAACCTAAAATGGGACTCGAGTCTGTTTCTGTTGGGTCACAACATGGCCAGGGAATGTTTTCATTAGACCGGCTCCCAGGGCAGGAGACTATATTTAAAGCTTTGCATACACACACCCAAAGATGCATGTCAGCATCTTTGAAAACTATGGATCAGGACCCTGAAGTGGGTCAAGGACCCTTCATGGTTCAATTAGACCAGGTCCCACTGGTGAGAAGCAAATTGTGCACAGGTTACCAGCTGACAAAAAGTGAAAGCACCACAGGAGTAGACAAACTCACCTCATGACACCACCAGTTAGTCTGACATTCAACTGTCCTCGGGGAGGCAGGGAAACAGAAACCGAGGCAGAGGGAGGGAGGTGGAGATGGAGATGGAGTGCAGACAGATTGTGTGTTTCTGTCATTATACGCAAAGCAAATTAGTCCCTGCGGAGAATCGAACATGTCAAAAGCACTAAGTCAGATCTCACACAGTTCCCTGGTCACTCTGCGAAGCCTCCAGCTGCACAGCGTCAACATATTCCCCAGGTAAACCCCTCATAACTCCACAACAGAGAAGAAGAGATTAAGTCCAATCAGCTGGTGCAGGTTTTGTGTTTGCATTTGTGAAATGAAATTTTGGGTCTGATCTGAGCTGAAAGAAAAAACAAGTATTTGTTCTTAATCTTTCGGTCTCTGAGAAAGACGCTGTAACTGCTAATGTCACAGTTAATCCGTGCAGTATTCCTATTTCTGCACACCTTTGTTTAGAAAGCTGTGTCTTTGATAGAACAATGTAACAGTGAAGATTTAATAAGCTGCAGCGACCTCAGTGTCAGGTGGAGAAAAATCTGAATTTCAACCTTTTCTAGTAGAATTTGTCGAGCTGTTGTTAAAGCCATCCCGACCATCTGTCAGCAAGATGCTCATGAGGCACCGAAGCTGAAGTCAGCAGTTACACTTCTTCTTCTTCTTCTTCTTTTATATTTTAACAACAAAATACATTTTCCAGAAAAGTAATTTCCCATCTTTTAATTTCAGGAGGAGGAACATCTGACTCCTGCGCCGACTGGCTGAGACAGGAAGAGCAATACATCTCTGCCCTGATTCCCCCTGTTGCACACCTCAACCTCATTTTGGCAGGGGTTAAGACTTGTGTGCAGTGGCCATACATCATTTTTGTCTCCAATATAATGAATCCTGGTCGGAGGGGCACAGCTCTCAGCTGCATTTTGCCCTCTGTCTGTCAAATATCATCTCCAACTCCGCGTAGAAGACACTTTTATTTTTGATGAAACGTGGAGGAGGGAATTGGAGGATTGTGTGTGTGTGTGTGTGTGTGTGGTGGGGGGGGGGGGGGTTGGCCAGTTTTGACGAGATAATTAAAGGTGAAAGATTGAACTTTAATAATTAATGTCAGTCATATCTACAGTATGGAGATAAGTGTGAATTCATAAGAATAAATTAAGTCATTAACTGTGTCCAGTCACATCCTTATCTGTCTTCTACGCACACAACCCCGTCCTTAAAGGAGCCATTCGTAAATCTAGCTACATTGCTAATGTTTGAGTGAAATGAAAAATGTCTTTTCCAGCTTTAATCCCTCTGTTCACATGTTAATTATTCACACGTCTGTTGATATTTGCTAAATTCACTTCCTGTAAATCGATGTTGGACGTTTGATGACTCATCCTGCACTCGAGGGCGGTCCTAAATTTGCATCCAATCGAAATTGTTTCTTGAATTTTTACATCCTTTCCCCTGAAATATAAATCCTGCCTGTCACCGTGACAACCTCCAAGTTCATTCTGCCAACACTGTGTGTGTTAGCCTGTGCTAATGCTAATGAACCTACATTCCCATCACAAAAACAATGCTAATGTTAAGCTAACTAGTTAGCCTGTCCATCTTGTCATTCTCCGATGGCGACTCACTGTGGTGTCTGGTCTGCACAGCTCAGAGGAGTTAAAGGCTGAAGCTCCACACTCACTCCTACACAGCTCCTTTAAGGAAACGTCTTTTCTAACGGCCTTTGTGCCGGCCGCTGGGCTGTGAGGGAAGGCGTTGTTGTTTTTTGTCTAATTCAAACACAAATTTGTTTTTGTGCTGCGTAGCTTTGACTGGTGTTCAGCTGAATAGACGTAGACACAGAGTGTGTTGTTTCAGCAGCTGAGTCAAGCAGCAGGGACAAAGGAAGCAAACGGCTCTGTGTTTGTGTTCTGTCTGAGTGACGGAGCTGCAGCCGCCGAGTCTTCGGGTGAACTTGTACAAGATTTCTGAAGCATGGAAACGCTCAGAAATCATTAGATTGTCACTTCACATTAACTCCAGACTGAGGGAATATGAGAAGTGAGTGTTTACACAGAGTTGAGGAAGACTTTTGAGCTCTTATCAAAGAAACTGGAGTGATTTTCGGCTTCTGTTCTCCTTCCTTCTGTTCCTCCATCTCCGCTTTGATGGTGTCACTGCTTATCTAAGGAGCCACAGCCGGGTTTGAAGGTTTCATGCCACTGCAAGGCAGCACCTCAAACAACAGCATTAGCTCCAGCCCCTGAGAGCTTTTTAGCATGAAAGAGCCACAGGAGAGAGCTCTGCTAAAGTGTTGTCCATCCTCGCATGAAAGAAAAAAAAAACAATGTGATGTGTATTTGAGGCTTGATGACGGCAAGCTGTGTGACATTGAAAGCCATATACTAAAAGAAATTCTGTCTTTTGGCTTTTGAGTGCAGGCTGTTCAGCTTTATCATGAGTACAACAGTCCTCTAACTGCCAAGCAGTCGGCCATCACAACATGAAAGCTCAGCGGCGAAAGATAGCCTGTGTTTGATGAAGGCTGGAATGGCAATTAGAGAAACAAAGCCAAAATTACAAAAGGGGCAGCCTTTTCTGTTCAGACAAAGTGGTTTGGTGTACAGATGTAAACAATTTTAGCATGAAAAACCAGATATCAAAAGCAGAGAGACCTGTTTGAAGAGGCAGTTTTTGGGCAGAAAGCAACACAGGCATTTTGTGTTTTCCATGTGCAGTATGTATGGTAGAGTATCTGAGAGCCAGACGTCCAGTGTGGATATTTGAAGCTCAATGCTGCTAAAGCTTAAGAGAAGATGGAGAGTTATCATTGATGGGATGAGTCTTTTAAGCATGAAAGCAAAAAAAAAAAAGAGGCATATTAACTATCTGGCATTGCATGTGTGCCAGATCGCTTCAGAGAGAAAAGGCAGCAGCGCAGGCCCTAATCAGGTTTTGGGGATTTTTCACTAACTTGGCTATTTGAGGTAGTGTGAGCACTTTCAGCATAAAAGACCTAACAACCAAAGAGAATATGTTGTAGGGGGAGGTTTTAGTCAAAAGGATTAATTAACACTAAATGGCTGTTTTAAGATAAGAGGACTCTGTCTTACTAAGGCCAAATGAGTCTGTTTGATCCAACATCTCACCCTCTCTCACTCTTTTAATGTGTATATGTGTGTGTGTGTTTGTGCATGTGTGCAAGAGAAGGAGAGAGGAGCAATGAGTGGAGCTCTGAACATCCATGTAAAATAAAGCAGAGCGGCCTTCTCATAGCTGTCCAAAAAAAAAAAAAAAAAAAATCAGTAATGTGCCAACGCTCGGAGCCGCCATCAACAGCCCAGAGGAAGTGGTGACTCTTGTCTCTCCAACACTGTGCTCAACACTCACAGTGGAACAGAGAAATACAAGAGGATGGAGAGGGGGTCGATGGAGAGCCAGAGGGAGGGAGAGGTCGGAGGTCACACTGCAGAGGTGGATTACTGCCATAAAACATGATACAACACACATGCACACACACACACACTGTGCTAATGTGGTTAATTCTTAGCAAATCACACACACAGGCTAGTTAACATACAAGTTAGCACAGCAATTAGTTACATTACACTGCCTGTAGCTTATGCTAATGAAATGCTCTGTTATGCTAACAGGCGATTAAGTGACACTTATCATTCCAGTGACGACAGCGTTGTCTTTTGCTGGTAGACTCCAAAACTGAATATTTATCTCAAGGCCAGATTGTGTCCACTTCTCCCTCCGGGCTCCTGTAGGCTTCCAGAGACTCTCCAAAGCTGGACGAGGGAAAGGTCATCAAATAGTTGTAGATGTTGTGATACTGTAATAATGTCTGCTTCAATACTTGTGAAAAGCACCATAGGGCATTGTAAAGGTCTGATATGTTTAGGTCTGTGTGTCAGTGAATGCACCACAGCCTTGTGATCAAAGTAGCACTGTAACCCAAACAACAGTATAGTCGAAGAGTCTTTTTTGTTGTTGTTGTGATTTATTGTGCTAATCTGCCAAGGTGCAAAAAACAAAGAACAACATCTAGACTCTTTTCACTCTTCTAAATTCAACCACTGTTTGAGGTATATGTTAATCAAATCCTGTCAACATTTACCTTCCATACGTACACGTAAGGGAATAAAAAAGGGGGGGGGGGGGTGACGACATGACAGGAAGTGCTTTGTCTCTGCCCAAACACACACAGACAGCAGGTGAGCTGCAAACGCAGGTGAGCGCACGTGGAGTTACGTTCAGGTGTTAGAGTGACAGTGTGTCGCCTCGGCCGCGCGACAGATACTGAAGGGGAACGAGGTTTATTAGCGAAGCTGATGAACGACGTAGAATGAACAGAGGGAAGTTGGAGCGTGCTGTGTGTGTCTCCCCGCTGCGTCACCTGCACGTCATCACATCGTGCTGTAGGCTACTTCTCACTACGTCATGTATTTGCTATTCTTTTAAAACCGGACTGTTGCTGTGTCCAGGTTAAAGGGGGCAGCCTGCTCTTCTTACAGGTGGTTCAAAGACGGTACATGAAGATGGATGGATGTCTGGCCTCAGTAGGTTTCTGTTGAGTGGCTTTCAGGCTCCTTCATCGTCGCCATCTTGGCCGTAGCTGACTGTGCATCCAGCCTGGATGTTGGTCGTGTGCAGAGAGCCCTGTCACTCAGAGAGGCCACGCCCCTTATTTATGCAAACTTTATGCTTGAATTAGATTTAATGAAGTGAATTACAAAAACTCAGAGCTTATACACCCCCCCCCGCAAAACTGATTTGTTTCTGCTCCAGGCTGTAAACACTCACTGTTGGAGACTCACTCTAGTGGTCAGGAGAGGAACTGCATGTTTTGGTTCATCAAGCTTTCTGCCTTTTGTTGGAGTAGTTGTTGGTTGTTTAGTTTAAATTCATATATTGTTAAATGTTAACTGTAATGCCACATATATTTTGTTTGTTTTCCCAGTCTACAATGTGCTATGTTCTTTTACTGCAGTGAAGCTCTTGGGAGGTGGTTTATTATGGGACTGAAGTCGACTAAAACATAACCGTAAAAATGTTAATTATGCGTCAAAGTGTCGGTGGACACTGTGGGAAAGTGTGCAGTTGGAGCTGCGACGGGGGTGTAATAGAGATTAAGCTGATGTGTATGCAGGTGAGCAGAGCACAGCCACATCTTTTGAGTATTTTGAATACACCCACTGCTCTGCCTGATTAACATTTAAAGAAGATGCAGTGCGCCTTCCTCCCATACTAATTACCCCTAAAATATAGCATGAGAGGGACACAGAACCACTTTTTAAAGATGATATGTATCCGAGAGGTGTTTGCTGAGCGTGCACGCCGCTTTTAGGAGGAACCTCATTTTGCATTTATTAAATTAAGCACACGCAGGTTTTTTGAGCTGCCCAGTACAGACTCAGTCCTAATCTGCAGCCGAGCTCAGCAGCTGGAGGTTTAATTCATCACTTGAAGTTAGTGCAGACGAGAGCAACCATTAGTCTCCAAGCTGTGACAGCCAAGTTCGTTTAAGATCAAACCTTACATCGCGTTTGTCTGAGTTTATCATTCAATAATATACTATGTCTTTATATAAATATCTCACACCATAGACTGAAGTTATGGCGCTTCTGAACAACATAATAAGGCAAACACACTGACGATGAATAAAAAGTTACACTTTAAAATCATAAACCTTTATAGCAACGACCTGACTTGACTGGTTTGTTTACAATCTACCTGAGAATGTCCCAATTTGCCTAACAACAGCGTCCTGTGCCAGTGAGATATGGCGACTGTTTGCTGCTAATGAATTTGAGAAATGGGACGCATCCAAACATCTCAAGTTATTTGTCTGAATCAGGAAACGCTACATAAACTTATCAGCGCTTTTATTTATATGCTAGTCTGTGACTCCCACACTGCTGGTTTAATGTATGTCTTTGATGATTCCTGTCGAAAAGCGATAACTTTGAGCCGGCGACGTCACTTCATCTCAGCTCCTCCACTTGTTTTCCATATTGCTGCAGCAACTGCTGAACCTCTGAGAGCAGAAGCATCAGATTTTCAGGAATCTGACATATCTCCAGGCCAAGGATAAAATGATGAAATGTTCCTCAAATAAACACAAGAAGGAAAAAAAACAGGACATTGAATAAATAGATGACCTCAGCGGCAGCCGTGGTGGCGGCAGCTCAGATCCCATCATCCTCTGCTTTTCCCAACATTTCACTGGATGTAAGAAAATAACCCAAACAATGTGCATGGGAAACGGAAGTGGGGTCTTTAATATTTGATCGCAGGGGCACGTTGTCATGACAACCCACCTGCGTGATCATGAGTGGCAGCTGTCGTGATGAGGGGAGACGAGCAGATGGAGATAAAGAAACAAGGGAGAACAAAGGTCAGGGAGCAGAGAGGAGATGAAGCAAAGGAGAGAGAGAGGAAAGAGAACAGAAACAGCTGTTTCATGTGTGTGTGTGTGTGTGTGTGTCTTTTTTCTTAATTGAGTTCCCAACCATCTCTGAGCCTTTCTGGTACCTGTAGACAGGCTGAGGGAGTGGGCGGGGCTTAAGAGAGTGCGAGAGGGGGCGTGTTTTATTTGTTCTTAACATTGCTGTTAAAATTTAATTTAAAATGAAATCTATCTTGCAGGAATCAAACAGACAGGACACCAGCACCAGCACCAGCCTCCCCCCACCCCCTGTCACTGGCACTGAGCCCCAGCCCAGACCTGGTCCTGGACCTGGAGATGCTGTGCAGGCTGTGAAAAGTGAACGGTAAGAAATATAAAGAGAAAAATCCTTTTCATTCTCACAATGACATCTGAGTAGAACACGCACACACACACACACACACAAACAGACGGGTGGACAGTCACAGAGACAGGGACAGATTGACAGAAAGACAAACATAGTCCTACATTAACACAGTCTGCAAAAGATTTTGCCGATACAGTAAAATACAGTACTAGAGCATAAACAGAATGTGGGAAAATGACTGTCGAGCATTTTTCATGTGGGTGACTCCTGATTCCCAGAACGGACTGACTCACAGACTTTATAATCAGGCTCATCTGGAGCATTTGGACAGTTCACTGCAGCCAAAGAGCTCTGGCTTTATCATTACTCATACTGTTCCACAGTCTAATTGCTGAGTCTGAGGGCGATGTGGCCTGTTTAGACAATAAAAACAACTTTGGTTTGGTCAATTAGAAATAACTGTGACAACTTCTGGAAAACCCAGCACTGGAATTTCTTTTGTTCTTACATCCTAGACCACGACCAGAGATTTGGAAAAAGTCTGTTCTTCCTGTTGTTCCTGTGCAATAAGATGGTGACACTAGTCCAGTCCAGTCCAGTCCTGTCCGGTCCGGTCCAGACCAGTCCAGACCAGTCTGGTCCAGTTTTAAGTAGTCGCCTGCACAGCTGTTGAAAGACGCAGAGCCAGCAGATAAACCTCGTCTCTCTCTGCCCTGAAAACCCCGCTGCTGTTGGTTGATACGCACGGGCGGTGTAGCTACAGGTTTAAAAAACAAATGTAAACACCGCTGCATCCTCTGTAAGTCATGTGATCCTCAGTTGGGGATGGAGGCTAAAGGTCGTATTTGTTAAAGAGGGCAACTCGTCCTCTGGGCCCTGTGGTATGATGGGTATGTCAGCGGTTAACGTTGTTTATGACCCGAGGTTCAGCCGCTGCAGCCGGGAGATGTTTCTGCAACAACACGACTTCAGTGTTTCAGTGTTGGGTTACACATGATTTGGTTTAATGGGAGCGCTCAGGAGTGGTTAGAGATATCAGTCACGTCCGTCCGTCCGCTTGTGTTTATCAGGCCATCAGTTGAAGTCGAGGTTTGGGTTTTTGTTTTTGCTGTGGTTATGGTCAGAGCTGCTCTGATCATTCACAGCAACATGACGAGCAGTGAAGAGAAAAGCGGCTCGACCTCGTAAAGGTTATTGTCCTCTGTGAAAACAGAGTCCAACAAAGTCCAAGGTGTTCCTGCCGTTTACGCAAAATCTAATAAGACTTTAACAGGACGTGGGAAGATACATGAGTCTTTGGGACGGGGGGGGGGTGGGGGGTGTTGACGTTTTACACATCACCATAAAGTTTTAAAATGTGGAGCCACTTTCTTTTCTCCAGCTCAGCTTTTGATATTGGCCTGTTTGCAGTCTGTATTCATTGAAATGGCAGTGATACTCTTTTTAACTTATCTCCGTTCTCTGGCAATTACAACCCAGCCAGCGCTCCAGTGCTCGGCACACTCATCCGAGCAATTTGATAGGTCAAAGAGGCTTTGAAACCAGACTGATGAGTCTCATAAAATACAGCTAGCTGTGGTTTACGAGACGCCTTTGACAACCTGAGGGCTAGTTTACAATCTCCCTCCCTCTGTTCAGCTTCTTTATTGTCATGTACACATAAGCCTCCTCCTGAGGAAGCTCCTCGCTGAGCACGTGCTGCCAACTGTTGTGTAAAAGCTGCGCTACCCAGGAGGGCACGTTCTAGTAACGCTGTGGGTTCTTTGTTGTTGCCGACAGAACGATTTCCTCCTTAAATCACTGTCATAGTCATAATCACAGTAAAGAATGCCCTCTCAGGTATTATTACTGTAATAACCCTCAGCAGGCTGCGGCGTATGGAAATCATATTTCAGCTAAAGATGTGCTGACGGCTCCACAGAATAAAACCTCCAGACTGTTTTAGCATATTATCTGAACTCCTCATCACACATCACACTCGCCAGTTTATGAAACAAAAAAGCTGTTTGGCTACAGAGTAATCTGCAAAACCTGGAGGGTTACGACGCCTCTGCCTCTGCCGCCGCCGCCGCCGCCGCCTCGGCTCTGATAGATTCTCCATGCAGCACACAGCCCAGAGCAGGTTATTGGTTTTATAAAATGGGTGTGTATGTCCATGTCTGTGCCCTGCCATCCATCATGTTGCTGTGGTTAACATGGCAGAAATCCCCATCTACAAGACACACACACTCTCAGAGCTCCCCTGCTTCTCATAGCTCTGTGTACATCTGTCTGACCTGGCCAAGATTAGATTGAGGCACTCCAGGTAGAGAATCAGTGTGTGTGTGTGTGTGTGTGTGTGTGACAGAGAGAGGTAGAGCTGCCAGGGGAACCCAGTTGATTTAATCTCTGCTCTCCTTCTTTAAGAAAGACCAGTCATGTTGTCTCGTCGTCCCACACACACACACACACACACACACACACACACTTTAAAGGCTTCGTTCAGATCCACCGAGCTAAAGAGGAATATGCATGAGATTTTAAATCTTAAGGAGGTTTATTTTTAACATAACAGTGCCCACGTGTGCACCAACACACACATAAACACAAGTACGCACACACACAGATAGAGGACATTTCACTCTGCAGCCAAACAAACACCTTCTCCTCCTCCTCACTCTCTCTCTCTTTCTCTAACATAGACTCATTTTCTCTCACCTGATGTCTTTGTCAGCAACACACACACACACACACACACACACACACACGCTTGTACTGCGCCATCTGAGTGGAGCTCAGCTGGTTTATTCTGACAGTGTCCTGCCTGGTCTGTGGTGTGTGTGTCTGCATATATTCACCTTCCCCTACACGTATATTTATGTTTCATAATCATTTCTTTTTAAAGCAGTGGAACAGCAGCTGATCGAATGATGCAACACTCTGACTTCTCTCTTTTCTCACACACATTTGTTGCTGCTACACTTTTACTTTGATTGTATTTGTTGTGAGCTGACGTTAGCAAACTCCTCTTGTGTTTCTGAACCTGCTGTGACTCTATCTGTCACTTCATGTTTTCATATCTGTCAAAGATTCATACACTGTGGTGACAAAACACAATCAAGCTGAATTATGGACTCTGTTTCAGCCACTTTTGAATCTGTCTTGGAGAAATAAGTGTATGTTGAATCATTTTAGAATAGTAATACATTTTAGATTGTGTTTTCATTTTAAAAGACTTTATTAAGTACTCACTTTCTGTTAGAATGAAGCAGAGAAACTATGACAAAGTGGTTGACTCTAGTTTTGTGTTAGGTTTTACAGAGTCAGAGTGAATCCATTCATCACTGGGTGAACGTTAGCTCCAGGTTACATCTACTGTCTCCAGCTGAGAGATGGCAGAAAGAGGAGAAAATCCAAACAGCACAGTGTGTAGAATCACATTTCTACTCATTATTTTACATTAAAAAGGCTGAATAGAGGAACTCTGCGTCTCCTCCTGCCTCTGTAGCTCGGTCATTAATAGAGTTTTGGTCTGGTGATTGTTATTTCCCCTCTCAGGACCACAGGGATGCCCACTGGCTCCGCTGTGATGGGATTAGACTTTATGCAGGACAAGGTTGGTAATGTAACAGCGTTACATCGCATGTCTCTGCCCCCATTCTGACAGGATTTATGTCTCTGGGGGGCAAAAGTGGTGACTTTAATATTCCCTGTGCTATTCTGTCCCGTTAATCCTGTCCTGAGCACCCACATGAGATCAGAATCACACCTACTTTTTTTTTCTGTCAGCAGAGCAGTGGAGCCGGTTTTTCTAACCTTTTTACACTATTTTTACACTCAGCCCAGACCTGCTGCGGAAAAGCTGGGATAGGATATCAGCTTTTTAGGGGCTCCATTCGTCAAAGGAAAAACAGTCTGCTGTCACGTCAGGGTGCCTTCATGTACCTGAGTTTATGTGTAAGTCTGCAGGGGAGGGTGTGTTCTATTACTGTAATTTAGCACGGCTTAAAATGCCATCCAGAGTGATGAGTGCTGTTACTGAGGAGTGTGGCCAAAGTTTATCACCCACATCCCACTGGAATATTCTCCTCACCAGAGTGGGGCCTATGATATTTAATGAATGGTCCTGGACAGTATATAGGCAACGCATTATTACACCCATAAATTACCGAAGGAGGGGTATTAACGTCCCCATGTCCGCTCCCAGAATACATTTACCTGCAAACTATTTGGAATGTATGAATTACAGTGTTCAGGCTATGTGCTCGTTCACCATTGCAGTTAAACATGATGGATTAAGAAGATCGTAAACAGGACTGGAATCAGTGAAACACTTCATAAATATCACATTTCTAGTCCTTTAATTCAAATGCTCTCAGTATGAGCCAGGGATTAGTGCTCAGTGGGAAAAAAAGATGGGTTGTATGGAAAAAAATCAGCCTGTAGGTTGTTTGTGCATCAGGTTGTTATGATCTGTAGTTACATTTTCGAGCCAGGCGACATCTAGTGGTTGTATGAATTATGGCAGGAGCACAGCAAAGGGTGTGGTGATGCCACGGATTTGCATGACAGTCCTGGAGTTTTACATGGAGTTTTACATGTCTGATGATCAAACCAGACCTCTACTGATATAAATACATTATGATGCATATTCTGACGTATTGCAGTATAGCTGCCAGGGTGAGTGCTGGGTGAAGGGGTGTGAATGAGAAGTACCATTTGGACACAGTCCAGGTCTGGATGATGATGTGGTGGCTGGACGGTGGGCTTTAGAGCAGCAGGACTCTGCAGGCAGCAGGGATGAGGAGTGACGTCCACAGGCTGGTGAAGCTCTGAGTCCTCAGTGACTGAATCAGATCTGAAGCTCCTCTGTGTTGTTTGTGGCTGCAGCCCGACATGTAGAGGAGGTGCTGAGGGCAGCAGGTTTGTACCAAAGCTGCTGTGAGCAGCAGCTGCATGTGTCCTTAGTTTTCTGCAGTGAGTGAGTCCAACTGCTGTCTGTCCTGAAGTCTGTCTGTCAGGTGATACTGTGATTTATAGGGCTGGTATTTCTTTATCTTTATCTTTACACATGCGTCACTGCCTCTAAGTTGTATTTAATCTTACTTGGTGTGGTCGTCAGGTCAGAGCTCTGCAGAGACTCTGCTGACTCTGATCTCTCTGATTATCCACACCCAGGTTGTCGGTGCTTTGCAAAAATAAATGTACAGCACTTAAATTTCCTCCTGAGAAACTTACTTTGCTCTTCTGTTTTTGTACTGTTTCCTGCAGGAGTCGTCCGCGGGTGTGTCTTTGTCATTCCAGACACATCCTGGAGAAGATGAGAACATCTCTGAGCTCTGAGCACCAGTTACAGCTCTGAATGTGATATGACAGACTGCAGGTTATAAAAAGACCCCATGCACCGTGTGCATTACAACGGATTGCGGTGAGTGTATACTTAATTTGCATTAAATAAGGAAGGCGTGAAATGTGTCATGTGCATTAAAGAGCGTGCACGTAATTCCTGCAGCTATAAGTGGCAGACACTCCTGCAGAGTTTGGGGATAATGTGAAATAAAACGGTGCTAAACACAAGTCACAGTGGAGCCGCAGGACTCAGCAGCTATTACTCTTTCTTGTCTCTCTTTCTTTCTCTCCTCTCCCCTCTCTCCATTTGTCTTTCCTTGTATTTTGCTTTCCAACCCCCCAAATCTCTCTTTCTTTCTGGTCTGCAGTCTTTTTGAATTTTTCTCCTTCAGTGAGTGTTCTGGATGGAAAGTCAGAGCTGTTAGAATGAAATCAACTTCGCTTTTACTCCGTGTGTGTGCATGTGCACGTAGATGTGTGTGTGTGTGTGTGGGTGCACACGCCAGCGAGCAGAGCTGTTAAAGTGAGATTGATCCATTGGCTCCAGCTGAGAGAGGGAGAGAGGTCGGCTGAGTTTCATTCCTACCAGTCGCCGTCCCCTCCCCATGTGATTTGCCGACAGCTTGGGCCGAGTTTCGGTTGCGACGGACCGTTTGTTCGTTCGTTTCTCACGGAGACGAGTGCAGAGCTTGGCCGGGTTTCAGCCCTAATAGTTTATCCTTCCTCTATCAGGCAAACTTTGGCCACGTTTCAGATCCCACCAGAAGGGCAGACTAGCTGGCCCACTTTCAAATTATTGCTCCTTTTATTAGAGCGGTGCAGGAAGGTCAGGTGGATTTCTCTCCTGCTGGCTGCTGCTTTCCCCTCAACATCCTTTTCCAGCTGCACTTGACTCTGCCTTTAGTCATCACTCATTCCATCAGGAGGCCAGGTCACTTTTCCTCCTTTCTTGTCCTCATGCATTTCGGCCATTTTCTCTGCTGCCATATTGCACGTTATAGAACAGGTGACGCTGACAGAATCAGTCCTGCAGGAGTCACCTCTGAAAGTTTAGACTTTTACAGCTTTCATACAGATGTTAAAGCTCATAACGTGTGGTAGAATAACACAACATATTATAGTTTATCCACAGATCACCGACCTGTAGAAAGCTCCAAATCACCCACAAAAACATCATGGACTGTAATTAACCAAAAAAATTCACACCATTGAACAGGGACATGTTGCACATCAGCAACTAAAAGAGGGCAGACGGGGGTGGAAAGCAGCCCTGGGGGTAAAAGTCATGTCAGATGACGAGCCGCCAGCGGAGCATAATGTGAACGTCGTGTTAATACGAGAGCAGCAACAAAACTGGCACTGAATCACTCCTTCTCAAGACAAGACACAGAGAATAATGGAGAGCTGATACTCACCCAGATGGTTGTCATGAATAGTTTATTTATGTAACAACACCACAGTTGTCCAATAAATGAGCGCTGGGCTTTTAAAAGGGTGCGACTGCATGTCGCTGTTTAGACAGTGTGGATGTATAAAGTGCAGTGATTGCACTGTATAATCACTTTACAACACTCCGTGGCAGAAACAGATCACAGCGTGCGTGTGTGTGTGTGTGGGGGGGGGGGGGGGTGGGCATGAGACAGAGATGACATTAACAAAGACGAATGGAAATATTAACACTATTCATTCTTAATGAGTCGGAATAAAGAGAAGAATAGTCGGCTTTTAATAATGAAAATGTCCCTGTTCATCTTCTCTACATTATCTGCTCTGAGCTGTTACACTCACATACAAGCACACACACTCCCTCACAACACACACACACACTGAGTGGGTCGCCTCAGGCCCACACACACACAGCTGTTAGGTTTCTGACCTATCTTCGTGTCTACATTCTTGATATCACCACACACACACACACACACACACACGCTTGACGGCCCGTTTGCATCTCCTCTCCCTCATTTCCTCATATGGGAGGATACAGTGCTCGCTGCCATCCTGCCCAATAGACTTTTAATGGCCGAGTTAATTTCCAGATAATTAAATAGAATTTATCAAAGGGAACTCACACAAACCGGAGCCGGAAGCAAAGATCACACTTCTTCTTCTTCTACTTCATGGCTCATCTTTTGAATCGCCTGCCGGTCAAAACGTCATCGTGACATCATGACCTGTAAGCGCTGACCTGGCGGTTTGCTCCTGGCATCGAGCGGCTCTGCTCCTCAAAGTAGCATGTAGCTAGCCAGTGCTACAGAAGCAGACAGCAGGTACCGGAGCAACAGCCCTGCTGTCTGAGACTCTCCTGCAAATTATAATGAATGTAAGTGAAGTTTTAACTTAACACCATGTAATTATACAGTCATTACAAAACAAGCTAAGTTCTGGTTGGGAGTGGACTGTAGAAGAGAAATAATGAGCTGAGCGACTCACTGACAACAGTTTAGATGGAGCCTCATCACCATCATCATCATCATCAGTAATTTAATAAGCTCTAATGTCACACAGTCTCTGATCAGATGGCAGAGTTTGCAGCTGCTTCTGTCCTTGGACATTTTGTGCACCGGATGATTAATAATTGAATTGTGAAATACCTGAGAGATGAACGCACGGTGAAGTCATTCATTAGCTGCAGCCCTTAGTTTGCCTCCTCGCCTCCCTGCCTGCTGCTTTATCTTCTGCCTGTCTTTCTCTCCAACCATGTTTGTTTGTGTTTGTGGACTTTTCCAACTGTCTGAAGACGTTATTTACAGCTTGGTCTTTCTATAGTTCACTGAATCATTCGAATGATTTTTATTTAATCAGGCCACAACAGAAAGACAACTCCTCGCGCCGCTAGTTTCTGTAATTATCTTCTTCGTCTTGTTGAGTGTTTAATAAAAAAGTCGTTTGTCTGTAATTAATGTTGAGCTGAAACATCCCATAAAAGGAGGTTGTTTGCATTTTGTTGCTTTCATCTGTTTTCACTGACTAATAAGATGCTCCAGAAATGTCTGCTTTTGTTTACTGCCTATATATGTCAGCAAGATGGAGACATCACACACTCATATGTGTACACACACACACACACGCACACACACACACACACACACACACTCATTATTCGCAGGCTGGGCAGATTTGCGTAGATGGAAATTTGAGTGTTTTAAGGAACAGGCTGTGGAAACAAATGCAGCGTCATCTCTCTTGTTACTGTGGTTTAAAAACAGGCATTGCACAATGTGTCATTCTCACACACACACGCACAGTGTGCATGTGCATGTGTGTGTGTTCTTGAAAGTGAACAGGCTAATCAGCTAAGGTAGTTTCCCTCAACCCCCCCCCCCCCCCCCCCCCACCACCACCACACACACATACAAACACACAGGACAGACAATCAGGCAGAATGGCAGAGGCTGGTGAACAGGGTGTGAAAGAGTAAAAGAGTGAGAGGACAAAAGTGAGTTAGAAAGAGAAGTGTGTGAGAGGACACGGACGAGCGTGTCTGTGCTGCTGAGCTCCCGCAGCATTTTCAGTGTGAGATGATGTTTGGTTTGTGGAGAGAGGCGACTGTTTATCTTCCTGACATCTTAAAGCCGTATTTCCTGCTCAGATTTAGAGCTCTGGAATTTGAGTTCTTCTTTTTGGCTGCATGAAAAAGCCAGAGGTTTTAAAACAGGGAGCATCAACGTTATGATTTCAAACCAGCAGCTGCTCAGTCACGATCACAAACCAGATGCAGGAGAGTTTCACTCACAGTGCATGTGTCATTGAGACGAATGCTGCAGTTCTGATCTGAGGAAGATGAGGGTCCAAACTGTCCAACAGCTCAACACACAACTTAAACTTCATCTGTTTAATGCAGCTGTTTCCCTAAAATGCTGCTGTTGGTGCTGGTTTCACTGCTGCTGCTCTGTACATTGCACTTCCACACGCACTCCTCTACACATGGTTCATCACATTATTGATTTCTAATCTTGTGTGACCTGTTTTCTCATCAACACATTTGAATGTAGCACTGACCCTGAGCTAGCAGTGACAGCAGCGCTCTTAAAGACAACAAGGTGTGTGTGTGTGTGTGTGTGTGTGTTGCAACAGTCGTTGTCGTTTTGTTAATGTTATGCAAAAAAAAAAAAAAAGTTTGTTGAAATTCCTGGAATAACTTTGCATTCGCCTGCATAAACAAATTCAGAGAGAGCGTTCAAGGAGAGGTTTATAGAGAGTGAGGAGAGCTGAGGACAGGAGGGAGGCAGCATGAAGTGAAGGCTGAGGCTTTAATATTAAACAGGAAGCAGCTTTTTCTCAATGAAACGTGTGTTAAAGTCCACATGTTTGTACAAACTCTTTCTACAGGTGTGAATTCTGATTTCAGTTTTAGTCGACTAAAACAACCACAGATACTGGTGCCAGGTGTCTTGTCTTCATTTACGTTCAGTGTGAGATTCACCCGCATGTGACTGATGATAGTTTGTCACTGGCCTGAGATCAGTTGTGTGTATCTTACCTGACAACAGCACACAGAGATCAGTTGTGATTGGCTCTTCTTCTAAACTCCTCCCTCACTTTGACGAAACAGGATTAGTTCTGATTGGATTTCGTCTCCTTTTCTTTCGTTGGGGAAAGTGTGGGTACATTTTGTCATCGTCTTTTCATTGTGCATACGTTTTTATTAAGTTATCGTGTCATTTTCATCAGGAAAACACTGGTTTCTACTGTCACCAGAAGTCTTTGTCGTCAGACTCACACATCCTGCTGTAGAGTCTGACCCAGAGAACCTGGTCAGGTTCCCTCTGCAGGCTCAGTTACAGGTGTGAGGTGGAGGAGTGGATGTAGAAGTGTTTGTTTGTCTCTTTCTGTGCATGTGTTGTGAAGCATCTAGTGGATCTGCTGTTTGTTCACCTACAGTTTGGATTTAGGAGTGTGTGTGTGTGTGTGTGTGTGTGTGTGTGTGTGTGTGGTTGATAAGTGCCATCCAGCCCAGTCTGCAGTTTCTGTGTCTCTATACTGAAATGTCACTGTTCTCAAATGTGTTTTTATAAAGACAGATTCTGCTCTGCACCGTATCTCTCTCTCTGTTGTGGTTGCATCATCAGAGACGTGAAGGTGTGAAGAATGGAGCGGCCGGTCGGCCCACTCAGGAGTCTATAAGAGTCACATTTCATTTTCTCTGAGTTTAGTCATTTAGGTCTCATATTCAGGAACAGTTTGGGAACAGTTTGAGTTTACTGCTGCTGCTGCTGCTGCTGCTGCTGCTGCTGGAGGAAGTGAAGAAGTGTCAGGCAGAAGCTGCAGCTCCACCGGCTCCTGGATCCAAAACATGAAAATTCCCATCAGTTTTCAGGCCGAAGTTTAGTCACTTCACATCATATAAATCATTAAGTAAACTCATTTACATCCATATGAATGTACATGAGAGATAATGAAAGCATCAGATTTTAACATCACAAACTCTGCTCCTGGACAAATTAAGCAGACAGCGTCAGATATCAAAAACAGAGTGATCAGATGTGCAGGACTGGATGGTATGTGTGTGTGTGTGTGTGTGTGTGTGTTATAGTCACTTGTGATGCTGTGACAGTTTGGTGATAACATACTTTTTAATAGCTGCACATGCAGCTGCAGGATTTAGACCTGATCACCAGTTATTCCAGTGATTACTCATCTCACCTCCTCCATGTGACTCCTTCTCTGAGTGCCAGACGTTCTTCACTTTCATCTTTCACACAGACACACAAATTCCCCACAACTTTTATATATATATATATATTTTCTTTTTCGTTCACCTCTGCTGCTGCGGGCAGTCGACAATTAAAGCCCCACTAATGTCATATCTCTATTTAAACAGAGATGAAGAGAGAGAGAGAGGCATGAAAGAGAAACACAGAGAGTCACAGGAGAGAAAAATTTGGGAATCGTGAAGGAAAGAGAGACAGAGGGAGAGAGAGGGAGTGATCGACCGATAATAAAGTTGTGGCTATCGAAAATGAAACTCAAAGATAATAAAGTAATCTGTGGGCCGGTTCAACGCACACACGCATGCACTCATAAAGACAGATGGACAGACGCAGAGATAAAGTTGCTGCTATCTGAAATGTAATAAAACTGAAGTAAATGAGTCTATTCTCCGCCTGCAGCCCAGGGCCATTGTGGCAGTAATAGCAGCCGCGGCGGTAGAAGCCTGAAAGGAGAGATAATGACTTAGTAGTAATAATCTCTTAGAGCGCCGACAGATAACGGCCCCACACATTTGTATGCTCCTGGTGTAATCTAATACCTAAGACTTGTTATTCTGTTGCCGGAGGTTGCGGGTTCAAATCCCTCGCCGGGGAAGGTCTGGGCGCGAATGCGAAACACTCTCTCCTCCCTCGTCGCCTATTGTCAGTGACCTTGACCAATACCCATAATCCTTCAAAAAGCCACCCAGCAGACCCGTGTTCTTGTTCTTGTTCTTGTCTGTGTGAAGAAAACAAATGAACCTGTGTCTGCTTTTCTCCCTGTTTGTTATCTTACTGTAACATGATAACATGCAGCACATGCTAATGAGGACTCAACACGGAGTTCAGCTCCGTCTGATGAGAGGAAATGTCATTTTGTAAACCCAAACTTTGCCTGTGAGAGAAATCACACAACAGAAACCACCTCGGTGGTTGTTGAGATATTTAAGTCTCAGGTCGAACTTTGGAGCGAGTGACTGTGTCGTCCCTGGAGCCGACTGCCAATGTGGCTAAAAATGGCACGTCGACTGTGCTGAGAGAGGCTCTCTCCTTCCTCTGCCTCTGGAAACACTGATCAGCTTGTCAGGGTGTGACTTTCTCTCTGCTGAAGCCAATTAAGCCTGTTCAGACAGAAGCAGCCGACTGGTAGAAAGAAGTTTTGCACCGTTTAAGAAAAAATCAAAATCATTGGCAGAAGCTCCGCAGCGATGGCTGGACCTCGTGAGCAGGCTTGGTTTGAGCTCATTCAGACTCACGGCAGGTTTCTGAATGAGTTTCAGGACTTTGTTGAAGTTTGATGTTCAGATTAGATTTGATCTAACCTTGACCTGTCGGCCTGCCTGCAGCCTCTTACCACCAATACTTAGTAACAGCTTTTATTGTAGAGTCGTCCAGTGGGTAAAACTACAGAAGCAAAGGGGGAAGTCAGGTGGCGATGCAATTACTTCCTGGTTCTGTGTCTTGTGACTGTCTCTGCCCCCTCCCCACATCTTCAGGAGACCAGCAGCAGGTATAAATCTGTTAAATCTGTAATGGGAGAAGTGAACATGACCACAGATTATGATCAGTTCTTTCACTGAAATAAATGAAGGAATCTGTTTTTCACAGAGAAAAGGCCTGTAATGCAGCATCTTCTCCATAGAGGATCTTTGATCTTTGTTTTCCTTCATGATCGACTTTAACCACATGTTTATCATGAAAGTGAAAAGAAGAATTTATTTTACCCAAACCACCAAGATCGTGTCCTAAACCTGTGTGTGTGTGTGTGTGTGTGTTTCATCTTTGATGTAATCCCTTTCGTCAGGGTAACTTGGGTTGAGTTCAGTCCTGTGTTCACACACACACGCACGATTTGAGCTGCTCATTATAACTGGCTGGAAATGGTGATAAGACTTGGTGAAAGCTGTACTGACTGTGACCACAGCAACACACCACAACACACACACACACACACACACACACACACACACAAACACACAGTATCTCTGCATCTGCAAGGTCATGATGGTTGGCATAATAATGCTACCTTTATCCAGTGTGTGTGTGTGTGTGTGTGTCGGTGCTCGTGCTTTTAAGCTGCCCTTGAGTTCTCTGCCACATTGTCTTCATGATTTTATCTCAACTTGAAAAGAAAGAAATGATGAAATTATTCCTACTTATTCTTAAAGGGCCTAATTAAAAGCCAGATTACAATCAGTCATCACACAGCCCTTTCTCTCTGGCTTCCTGTGCAGCCCTCCATCCACACACACACACACACAGAGTCAGGGCTCAGCCGAATACATGTGTGTGAGTGTGTGAGTGGTGCCTCTGTTGTGACCATTCATGTTTGTGGAGAGGAGCTTTTGATCAGTGCAGGTCCAGGCTGGAGGAGAGGCTCAGCAGCTCCATCCACTCTGCAACCACCGAGAACATATACATGTCATTTACAACTTCTGCCTCAGTCCTGCAACATTGAAACATTTCTCTGGACCTGCTTTATTACCAGGTCTAAAAAAGTAAACAAAGATCTGCTTCCCTTCCTCTCATAATAATATTAATATGAAGGGAGAGCCTGGAAGAATAAACCCCAGGAAGAGCAGCAGAGGAGTGATCCCTCTTCTCTGGGCTGCTGGTGGTTTAAAGGATTTAGAGGAGTCACAGATGTTTGAAGCCGTTAGACCATTAAGAGCTTTGTAGGTGATTTAAGGAACCTTCAAATGAATCCTGCAGGAAACAAGGAGCCAGAGTAGATCAGTTCAAACAGTAGCAATGTGACCTCTCCTCCTGGTCTCCTGGTTCAAACTCCAGATGTTGCATTAGATGCATTAATGTTGTGTGGAGCATCAAAGTGAATGTACAGTATGGACACTGTAGTTGGTGAGCATTAATGAAGAATATAATCTGCAGGGACATCAAGATACTTCACTATCCACACTATGAACCAGAGGGAGAGAGGTCTGATGATGGCCCGAGTGAAAAGAGAGGACAGGGAGGAGAGAGAAAGAGAGTGAATGTGCTTGAGGGAATAAAGAAAGGGTTAGAGAGATGCAGCCCACATAATCTGCATCTGCATAGATCACATATAGCAGAGGACACGTACGGCCTTGTCCACACAGAAACAGAGCTTTCCCTGTACGATCTTTTTCTTGTTCGTTTGTTCTTAAACACCTTTCCATTAACACAAGAAACATCTGCGTGCACATGAATCCAGCGTAGACGTGGAGCTTGCACATAGAGCTTGTGCACTGCAAACTCAAGAAGAGGAAGATTTTGCTGTAATAGGCCCAGTAGGTCCTGCAGCTCCAACACAAGCCTGCAGTCCTCCATTGTTGTTGTTGTTATTGTTGTTGTTGTGTACTGGTGGTGCATGCATGCAGATATGTGTCTCCCCCCCATGCAGTTTTAAGAGACTCTTGTTTTTTTTGCTGAAATCTTCTCTTTATTTCTGTCCACTTCTCTGTCCTTGGGCTTCATGGACTTGCGTCTGACTCGAGGAAGCGTCGCCTCCGTCTCCTCCTTCATATTTAAGGATTCTGGCTCCGTGTGTCGCAGCCTTGCCGATCGTCAAGGTCTCCACTAAATGAAGCCGCCTGCACTGATGTTATTAAATGGTTATTTAGCACTTATCACAGAGCACGTACACTTTCTCACCGTCCGGTTTGACTCTAGAGCATACGAACTCATTAATCTGCCTGTGTTGAATGTACAATGGAGATAGTTCGATGTCCTCTGGGCTGTGCATATGTATATATGGTGCATACATGGCTGCGACTCAGGATAATTTATATCATCGATTAATCCATAGATAATTCAGGCAGTCTGTTCTGGCTGAATGTATTGAAACACTGGCTCAGTAATGGCAAATGATTCATCTGCCTCCTTTCATGAGCCGACCTCCTCAGTTCTCATTTACATTACATTTAGTGTTTGAGTTTTCAGCTGCTGCTCTCTGAGTCAGTGTGTGGTTCCAGGTATTTGACTCATAAAGTGGCTGTTACAGGATCAAACAGGATCAAACAGCTGCTTCCAGTGGATGGTAGCTGAGGCCTGCTCCAGAGGTCACAACACAGGTGACGTAATGGTCCCATCAGCATATTTATGATGCAATCTCGCATGCTATTTGCATTGTGCCAAGTGTCGGCTGGTTTAAGCCCTTTATCTGTTTACCTCTGTCTCTCTGCTCATATAGACAGTGTTTTAATGCAGCTGAATTAAACAGCATCTCCACTGCTAACCACGTTTGTGTCTAGGTCACCTCCTCCTGCGGTGGTGTAGAGAGGTGTGAACTCTGACCTCATGCTCAGAGGCCAAAACTGGAGACTCTTTTTTTTTATAGAAAGTGAATGAAGTGAAACCTCTGAGCTGCTTCAGGCAGACATCTGGAGCGGCACGGCTTCACTCATGTGACACGCCTCATGCTATGCAAAATCTCCCTATCACCTACTGCCCATAGTTTCAGCACCACCTCCCTGCCAGCATCCACCTCAGGATCCTTTAATTGGACGATTGACTCTGCTACGATACGCAGCACACATGCGTATGTTGGCCTTCTACGTCTCAGACCAACATGTAATGAGACTCTCAACCATGTTTGATGTAGTTTTAGTCAGACTAACATGTTTTATATGAACCAACCCAACATCATGTAAACGCACTGAGTGAGTCATTACACACAGTCTTTGTCCATGTGAACATGTGGTATTTCTTCAGAGGACGATGACACCTCAGCATTTCAGACGAGAGGTGGAAAAGGTGTTGCAGAGAATTAGAGTGTGGTTAAGATGGAAAGCCAAGCAAATGGGGCAGGATTAAATTCGGCATTAAAACCATAAGCAGTGACTTCTTTGACTTTATGCTCTTTACATTTCACACTAATCTGCAGCAGCACCAGTCTGAGCAGCGGCTGAAATAGCTGCTCTTAAAAAAAGTCGTAGTGGGTGCAGTCATTACCACCTGCCTGTACTGATGAGCTTTTTATTATGAATCTGTTAAATATACTGAGAACGGAACTTATACTTTCATTATGGGAACAGAAAGTAGCAATACTGTATGATTAGATCCAGAAATGTGTGTGTGTGTGTGTATAAATGTGCTCACACTGAAACAGCTGAGATACAAAAAAAAACTTAAACAAGCACAAAGGTACTTAAATTAAAGTTTGAACTTATAAAGCAGTTATTTGAGTGTGTTGACAGAAGTCGTGATGGATCTGAACTGTCTTTGAGAGAAATGAAAGAATGAAGAAAAGCTCAAGTTTATTTAAAGTAGAAGTTGATGTTTGAGTGAACTGAAGGGTGGAGGTGCAGTGAAGGACAGCGTGTGACATCCTGTCACGTCAAACAGCTTCATTTATTAAACCTCGTTCAGTCAGCAGCTCCTCTGGAAAATGAGTGTGTATTTATAGAAACAGATTGTAAATGTTTCTGGAGCTTTGTTGAGAACCTGTTGGTTTTGATTTGTTCCTCTTTAGAAGCTCTGACTGAATTTGGTACTTTTACTGGTACCTGCTGAATTCCCACAGCAATCCTAAGTATCGAAGGTACCACATGTTGGTACCTGAACGCACCATGTCTGTGAGATAGTGAAGTGTCTGGGTGACGTTCAGCACATTGCCCCTGCTCTCTATCTCACAAACACACTGACAACAGAGCTGTCTCAGTGGCCGGGCCAGCACGTCTGCTCAACCATATGGAAATGACTTGGGTCGGGTCGGGCCTCAGGCTTCCTCTGTTTTTGGCCAGGTTCAGGCAGAGAATTAATGCCAGTGAGTCGGACCGCGTCAGGTCCGGGCTTCAACACGGGTCGGGTTGTAATTTTCAGGCCTGTTGAGAACTCTACTGTTTGTGAACAGCCCCTCCCTCCCTGCACACTCTTAAACAGAGGCCCCTCATTATGCCGACTGTTTACACTGAACAAGAACAGTGAAGATTCAAAATTCAGAAGTTTTTATAGACAAACTAACTTCAGTTACCACACAAAGAAGTACTGAAAACAGGCACCGTTGCAGACCAGTACCTGTTCCCAGTGGCTGAGTATCAGTCCGTATCAGTTTAAATATGAAAGGTGGCCATCTCTGGCTCCTTCGCTGCAGAACCTGAGCTGGCAGAAGAGCAAACAGAACAACCAAAACACTTCTGCTGCTTCTCCTTCAAGACCTCTGAATGCTGTGTTTGGACGTTGAGCAGAAGATGTTGTATCTGTATCTGTCATTAGCAGCTGATGTGCATGTGCAGATGTGGAAATCAAACAGGAAGCAGTTTCAAGCCAAACTTGAGATCTTTGCTGTCAGTATCTCTGCCAGGTCTCATTGTAACCAGGAAGCTCATCAGCTGTATTTTTGTTTTGTTTTATAAGCATCATTTCCATAATAATAGCAAACAATGTTCTCTGAGCTCTTTTCATGTTCACATTTTATCACTAATTAACGACTTCACCACTGCACCAGAGCGTTAAACATACCCACACTTATTAGCAGACATTCTTGCATAAACATTAAGAGCCTGGGATATTTTGGCACCGGGCTCGTGACTTCTCTGTTATTTTCTGATTCATGTGGCAAAGGCGTAGTTTGGATGGATGCCTGAGTGTTTCATCTGTAGTCTGCCTCCGAGGTGAGATTTATGGGGTTCAGCTTCAGTTGTGGGAGAAATGGCTCCCCGGTGCTAGAAATAACCAATCAGCTCGAGGAAGGGGAAAGATACGGACACCGTTTCTGACTGGTGATGTTCGTATGAAGTGATGCTGCTGCTGAATTGTTTATTGCTGTGAATCTGCCCCCCCCCCCCCCAAAAAAAAAAAAAAATCACTCCAGACTCCAGTTGGTAAGACACACACACACACACACACGGCCATAGAGTCACTGTTTATATAGAGTCTGTGTGTGAAGCACCACCTCATAACTCTGGTCGTATTCAGAACAGTTTCATCTTCAGATTTCAATCACAAAATGCACCTGGATACCAAAGTAAAAACAACTTTTGGATGCTGCAGAGGGAAAATAAAAGTTCTCCGTGTGCCATAAATCCACCTAAACACTGGAATATGTCTTATGGAAATGTGCTGGTTGTCTCCTGGTCTCTTTGATGTCTCTGCGTTGTTTTTGTGTGTGGATGAGGAGGATGGTGGGATCATCACAAAGCCACCTCTACATCTGCCACTATACACCCCTGCACCGAACGCTGAATGCCGTCCTCTGTCCGCCAACACACACTGATTTTTTTTTTTTTTTTTGTCTCCTTCTTCTGTTAATGCTGTTACATGAGCACAGCTTTTCCTTTAAGGGCCAATGTCAGGAGATATAAGGAGAGGGAGGGAGAGATCAACAGCCTGGCAGAGAAACAATCCTCCCTCTCCTGCTAATTAGCAATTCCTCCATCTCACAGCTCCTCTGGTTCGCTCACTGATGATGACTCCACACACACACACACATGCACAAACGTCTGAGTAATTGTTGGATAATTCAGCAGTAACTCTGCTCTCATCATGTTAAAACGTATAAATTGTTGGTGGATTTAATTAGTTGACTGATTTTACCAATGCAAATCACTGTTAATATGCTACATAGCATCATGACGTCAAAAGGCCTCCAGACAGACTGGCAAGGTGAAAAATAACTCATTATCTTTGTGGGTTGGGGGGGTGGGGTGGAGTGGGGTATGGTCTAATTACCCATTTAGCTCTTTAAGAGGTGACTAGCTGGCTGCCTGACTCGTTAACTAAATGATTAATTAGAATAGAAACCTGACAGATTGTCTGTTAACTGGTGTAACTAACCAGCAGAATGAGTGACTGGTTGACCGAGTGCTGTGTGACTGCTGATGTGTCTCCACATCTGTCAGTCACCATAAGTGGCTTTTATTTGTGTATTTACTGCTCCCTGCGGGGGGGCGTGTTCAACCAGCTTCCCGTGGCATCAATCCTGAGGCAAATGTGTTGTGTGCAGAAATATACCCATAATTCGACTGTGAGAAAAACCCTCGAATGCACCGCTGAAATGAGACAAGTGTGGCGTAATCCCCTTAAAAAACACACACACACACACACAAGGACAATGTGCACAATCACCCCCGCTGAGCACCTTTTCTCCCTCACACTCTCTCTTCAGGACACTCCCTCTCATGCATTTTCTCCGGCTGATGCTCATTTTCTGCCCCCCTCCCGCTCCCCCTCCACCTTCACCCGCCCTCCCGTCTCCTCCCTGTCCTTAAAGAGTGGTCTGTGTGGTGCTGGGTGGTAATTAAAGTCTGCAGTGATTGGAAATATATCCGTGCACCATATCATTTTAATGCCAGGGCCTTAATATGCCAAGATACTGGCTGTAATTGGATTTTGATTGGTTACTAATGAAGATGCACTTCCTGGGAGACAGACGTGACAAGTCATCTGTTTTACCCCAGCATCCCAGAGTGTGTGCGTGCGTGTGTGTGTGTGAATGAATGTGTGCACACACTCGCACTGGATATGAAAGCTCATACTCAGTTGCAGAGTCAGTGCAGATATCCATATGCATGCACATGGACATGGAAACACACATGCTGTCCCATACTAACACACACAGCTACCATGTATATGTATTTATGCTTTATGCATAAGCTGCATTTATCAGTTTTTATCCTCTAGTATGTGTGTGTGTGTGTGTGTGTGTGTGTGTGTGTGTGTGTGTATGTGTGCAGACATCGCTCTGCAGACTGCACCACCTACATGGCCACGTGTGACCTCCTCACACAGCCAGCAGACACTGATTCACTTCAGTCTCATGTTCATTTTTTTTTTTTTTGGCTGAGCAGCTAAAACACAACATCTTTGTCAGACTTTTGTTTACTGAAAACATCTGGATGCTGCAGCTGGACTCAGAGGCTTGTCAGGAGCAGTGTGACTGTGTTGAGCATCGAGACAATGAGCTTAAAGAGTCTGAACGTCATCAGGGCTTGTTTCTGTACTTTTTGAATTCGTTGATGATGTTGTTATTGTGCGTTGTTGTTGCACACTGAGCTGATTTTCTTGCATTGACTTGTTTTGCACAATCAGTTTTCAACCAAAAAACAATTATATGGCTGCAAGAAATCAGCCGTGGTCATGTGACGTTGCCTCCACATGTACATATAATGTAATGTCATATTACATTCACACACACACATGCGCCATTTGATGCAAATATTGTCTTTAAAAAAACATTCATCTGCTGCCAGTGCTGCTTTATGAAAGCAGATTTGTCCTCCCACTCAGCATCCAGAGATATTCCTGCTCACATCTCCAAACACCACATACACACTGTGCTTTTTTTTTTATTATTATTTTTTACTACCTGGACTGAATTTCAGTGAGTGAGCAAACAGTGAAACATAAGAGCAGAGAAACTGTCACTAAAGATCTTCTGCTGCTGCAGCTTTCACAAGTGACTCAACACTTTTTTTTGCCATGAGCTGTTCTCCAGGCAAGTTTTTATGATTCCACACCAGAGCTCAGGCTCAAAGAAACTCATGCGTTAATTTGGCTGAAACCTGCTGCAGCACCAGATGTACCGGTACCAGATGGGCACAATTTTGCTGTCTGAGGACCAGCAGGATGGAAAAAAGAGCTGAAGGGCTTCCCCTCCAGAACGAAGACTCATTTTGGAACATCAGAAGTTTTGCAGAGAGGTAGCGTCGTGACCGCGGTGCACAATCACCAGGAAGTCCAACAAACACGACACACAGTTTTAGGGTGTCTTCACACACACTGGTGCCGACCAAGGGTTCACTCTGGTCCAAACGCTGCACCACTGGCAGAGCGAGCGTCATGTTTCCATGACGACTGACCAGAAAAAGATGTGTGGTAGGACATGTTTCCATGACTCCCAGTTGTAGAAATGAAACTCTGAGAAGTAATGCATTTGTTTTCAGGGGAGCTGGCAATTAGGGAACCATGGAGTGGTGGTTATACAGTGTGTATATTTGTGTAGTCTTATCTGTCAGAAACAAGACAGTGGTGCCAGACAGGAGCTGGGACACCGGGTCCGAGGTGTTGATCTTGCAAGTTTCAAGACACACCAGGTGGAAGGCAGAGAGTGTCTGTTCTCCCTGTAACAAGTCATATAACCATCGTAGCTACCATAGTGGCGCTTTTCCATGAGCGCTACTCGACTCTACACGTTTTTTTTTTTGCTTTTCCACTAGAGTAATGCCTCAGTCGAGGTTCCAAGTGAGCTGAGCCGATACCAACACATGACGTCAACCAACGGCTGCTGCGTAGAAAACCACACTGTGGTCCATCAACCAAGTGCAGACGAGTGTGTTTGGAGCCGACGAGCGGATCCAAAAAAAGAGAGATAGACAGAGCGACCGTAGCAGCCGTGCTACGATGGCCCCGCCCACTTTGAGGAGGAACTATGGTAATGAAAAATGACCTAAACCGCGCTGAGTCGAGCTGTAACTCTGTAGTGGAGAAGAGCCATTAGTTCTTCTACTAACCAACATTTCAGCTTCATGAACTTCATCAGCCACTGAGTTGTGATTGTTGTCTGTTAGTTGTGGTGGATGAGGCGTTTCTGAGGCCACAGATCATCTCAGCCAGCTGTAAGAACTGTGAAGCATTTCACATTTCAACTATCTGATGTTTTTAAAGCTCCTCAGATTTATCTGCACCGAGTGGAGAGCTGCTGCTGCTGCTGCTGCTGTTGCTGCTGCTGCTGCTGCTGCTGCTGTTGCTGCTGTTGCTGCTGCTGCTGTTGCTGCTGTTGCTGCTGCTGCTGCTGCTGCTGCTGCTGCTGCTGCGGCTGTATGACTCCTCTGCTCCCTGCTAATGCAAAATTAGCCAATTATCTGGGCCCTTATCAGGAATTTTAAATGTGTCTGTAAACAAATCTCTCTCCCCCCCCCACTCTCACTTTATTCATTGCTTTTGCGTATGTGCGTGCACGTATGGGCGCGTGTGCACGAGCGGACGTAAACATGTCTCTCCTGACATCTCATTAAGCATTCATTAAGAAGGCAGACTATCTTCCTAATGCATCAGTTACAAGAATAAATTGGAAGTGCTGTTCAGATTAGGCTAAAAACATCTCTTTCTGCCACATCATCCCTCTCTTTTGCGCACACACACACACACACACACACACGCACACACACACACACACACGCAAATAAACTAAATTTATCCCCCTCTCTCTCACTCTCTCTCTCTTTAGACTCTGTCTCATGCTATTCATCCTAACCACATAAAAATATCCTCCCTGCTCCCTGATTATACTGAATCTCTCCTCTCCCTCCGTCCTCTACATTCCCCCCCCCCCCCTGAAGCTGAAACTCCTCTCTCGCTCTCCGGCCGTGTCTTTAATCTAACATCTCATTTAGTCGAGCTAAAAGGAGGTCAGAAGCTGATATGAAATTTGCTTTCCTCTCCTCCTCATCCCTCCTCCTCTAATTCCTCTTCCACCATTTCCTCGCTCCCTCTTTCTTTTTTAAATTCTTCTTATCAAATATCGACCTTGTCTTTGTGTCTCTTCAGGGTTTTCCTTCCTTTTCTTTGTTTTATCTCCTCTGCTTCCATTTTCCTTGTAATCCATCACCTTCTGTCCTCTTTCTTATTCCTCCCTTCACTCCTCTTCTGTGACCCCCCCCCTCCTTTTTTTCCCCTCACATCTGACCTTTTATCTGCATAAATATCGTAAACGCCCCTGGAGTTGTAATGAAGATGAGAGTTTGTGTGAAAGTGTAAATGTAATTTATTTTTGGTTTACACCTCCTGAGACGTTCAAGTGATCTGTCTGTTTGTGTGTGTGTGTGTGTGTGTGTGTTTCTTCATGCATGTATGGCAGCACATAAGGACAATAATCTGTTTAAGCATCTGTGTCTCAGAGGGCCACTAATGATTTCCCACCAGGCCTTCACACACACACACACACAGTCTGGCTATGTACAGACACCTGAACTAATCCCTCTTGAATTGAAGATGCCTCTGAGACACCGTCCAGGAAAATGACAGCTTTTATGTTTTAAACGCTTAAATCCATTTCTCCTCTCTCTCCCTCCCTCCATCTCTCCCTCCTTTCACATGATCACATGCAAGTCTAAGAATGCATGTATTGCTATATGTTGTGTACATGTGGCCTCATTTGAAGCAAAACTGGGAGGTGATAAGACAATGCGCAACATTTCTAAGTGTGTGCATCACTGCTGCAGCCTGGGTGACTCCTACACCCAATCCAAACAGCTGCTGATTTTATGATGTCACTATTTTGCTTTGTTTTGGTTTGTTTGTCAGTTAGAGGGAGTTGCATGTAGAAAATCCGATGAGGACGAGCTGTGGTCGTAGTTTTTAAGAGGTAAAAAGCTCCAACATGTATTTCCAGACCCAACAGGTTGGGTGAAACATCTACATGCAGAGGAGGCTGCTGTCGTTTCAAGAGTTTCAGCTGCAGAGGAGTGAAACTCAAGTTTTGACCCGTTCTTTTATTCTGGCAGGTTGAAATGTTCACCTGAAGTCAGATCGGTGAGGTCACTACAGGTCACTCAGTCGACGCCATGATGTCAACAAACCTGTTTGATACCTGAGAACAAACTGGAGTTATTATATAAACATCTTTGTCCCAGTTTAAGTGATCGGGTTAATGCACCAGCTCAGCATGTGATTGTTGTTTATCATGGTGAATTCACATGTGAGGGATTCTGGGTAATCTGGCCTGTTTCCTGTTGAACTGCTGTGTTTTAAGAGCAGGTGCTGTGTCGCTGCAGTGGGCGTTTTTTTTTCTTTTGGCAGCTCGTGGTAGAAATTCTTCAGAAAAAGTATTTAGACCATGAAGTATTAAAACCCTCCTTTGGAACCAATACTAATGAATTTCTTTCAAATGACATGTGGCAGTAAAAAGTCTCGCACTGAAGCCAGTACTAATGATTTTTTTTTTTTTCAAGCAGCATTTGGACCACGGCGCTCTATAACTCCATAATGAAATCAGTGACAGTCGGCTTCAATTAACTTTGAGGGGAGCAGGTCTCAGTCAAAAACCACTACGTGAAAAATCTGATATGTTGTCGTGTCAAAGCCAAAGAGAGAAATAATTCAGTCATTAAAAAATGAGTCACCGTTTCCATTCAAGTCTGAAAAAAAGAATATAGGTGAAGTGGGGGAGGGGAGGGAGGAAAGGAAAGAGGAGAGGAGAGGGAGGAAGAAGGAGAGGTGAGGTGAGATTATAGAGGAGAGGAAGGAAGGAGGGTGAGGAGAGGTGAGGGAGGGAAGGGAGGAGGAGAGGGTAGAGAGGGGTGGAGAGATTAGAGGGGCAGGAGAGGTGAGGAGAGGAGAGATGAGGGAGGGAAGGAAGGAGGGGAGAGATGAGGGAGGGAAGGGAGGAGGAGCGGAGACGGTAGAGAGGAAAGGAGAGGAAGGAAGGAGAGGTGAGGGAGAGAAGGAAGAAGGAAGGACAAGGTAGAGAGGGGAGGAGAGGTGAGGGAGGGAAAGAAGAAAGGAGGAGAGGTTAGAGAGGGGAGGAGAGGAGACTTTAGAGAAGGAGAGGAGAGAGGATGGGAGGAGAGATTAGAGAGGAGGTGAGGAGAAGGAGAGCAGAGGAGAGGAGGTGAGGAGATGTAGAAGAGGAGAGGAGAGATAAGAGAGGAGAGGAAATGAAGCAGGGAGATAAAAAAGAGAGGAGGCAGATAGGAGATAAAACAGCACCAAATGGAAAGTGAAGAGGGGGAGAGATGAGGGATGAAAACAGATGACGGACGACAGGAAAGAGAGGTAAATGAGGAGGAAACCTGTCACCATGGAGAGAGACAGAGACATTCCTCCAGTAAAACCAGTAAACCCAGTGGAACATCCTGCACAGTTTTGATTTGGACTTTCTCCCCTTGGAACGATTGCGGTTTAATCTAATGTGAGGGAGAGGAGGAACAGGAGAGGAAGATGGAGGGAGCGAGGGAGGGAGGAGAAGACGAGTGGAGCCGACATTAGCATTTGTATTAGCTCATTCTCGTCCAATGGCAGCTCAGTGGCCTCTGCTCAGGTCTGCACATTACTGTGGATTCACAGCCTTATTATTACCAGGGATGTGGAGTGATTTCTACCCCTCTATTAGGAACTGATATCTGGTATCTGGCACAAACAACACACACACACTTATACACACACACACACACTTATACACACACACACACACACTTAAACACACACACACATACATATACACAAGGTTGAAGGAGTGCAAGGATCGAGTCCAATGGAAAATTGCAGGTCTAATTTGAGTCTGGATGAGGAATTCACAAAGCTATTAAACTCCTGATGACTTATTTTAGACACACAGGTTTGTGTGCACACACCACAAACACTTGCATGCAAATACACGTGTGTAGACACACTCCACCTCCTCCACACACACACACACACACACGAACACAGCTCTGAACCTCGGAGGTTATAGCATTGAAACCCAAATGAAGCACTGATCTGTTTTTAGCCTGAAGAACTCGCTGCAGTAGGTATTTAGCTGCCTCACACTCACAATAAGAACTCATTATACTTAGGACCACAGGCTATGTGTGTGTGTGTGTGTGCGTGTGTGTGTGTGTGTGTTCCCATCACAAGAAGTCATCATAGCACTTTAATTAGAGGCTCTATGTGCTTTAGGAGGTTGTGAGAGAGCAAGAGAAAGACAGTAGGTCTTCACACACACTCTGAGAACTACACAGGAGCATGTAAGCTAATGTATGGCGCGTGTGTGTGTGTGTGTGTGTGTGTGTGTCCTCTAATGATTTTACCACATGCGGCACATTTAGCTGTGACCTCAAACCCCGGCAGCACGATGGAGACCTAAAGGATACAAACACTGTGATTTCTCAAACATAAAGTGAAGTTTTGTTTTTGTTTCCCGTTTGTTTTTTTTTGTTTTTGTTTGTTTTTTTTAAAACACATTTTCCCATCGTTGCACTTTAATATGTTGTTTCTACCTCTCACCCAGAATCTGAGCTGATTTAGTTGAGTTGAGTTGAGTTGAGAGCGATCGTTCAAGGGTCAGGAGTTTGGAATTTACACACACACACACATACACACACACATACACACACACACACACACACACACACACACACACACACACAGGGATGTTTTTATTTTGAATCTTTTCATTTATATGTAAATCTGCGGATGTTTTCCCGACATATTCAAATGCCTCTGAAATAACGACACAATGAACAACGAGGTGCTGTTTGTAATAGACAGTCACATGTTTTAGTGGATTATCATCACAGAGGTTGATGTAAAGTCCTCGACATGCTGTGACCAGTGTCCGAGTGAATTATGGGAACTCAGGAAAACAGGGGGGGGGGGGTAATAATTTTACAAATGGAGGATTATGTGGAAGGACTTGAGATGTGATCCTGAACTAACTGGCTGTCAGTCAAATCAAGTTAGGCTGCAGCAGGCTGATCTTATTGGCTGATGATCTGTATACGAACAGTGTAGGAAGAGGAAAACGCTGGAAAACATGATCATATGATATACAGTCAGAGTGAAAACTGATTTTTGTTGTTGGTTTTGAAGAAGTTCAATGTATTTGTAAAGTTGCTAAAAAGTTTGAGAGCCACGTTGGTTCCATGCAGTTGTTAGTGTTTGTTAATGAGCAGCTGGAGGAGGTGGCACAGGTTCATCTGTGTTTTATTGACAGGCGACTTGCCTTCACACTCATACACCTCATACCTGTATCCTGAGCCACACACAACAGAACAACAGCTGACTTCTGTCGGGTTCTTTGGAAACACGTCTGTGTGGTTTAGTCGACTTATAATGTTTGGAGTTTGTTTACAGCGCACAGGCTTTCCACTCTTCTTCTCTGTTTGTGGTGTGTTACAGCACCACTACAGGCCTGGTGTATGTACTACAGTGTACTGAGACGTGTTCAGGAACTGTATGGTTAATATGCACACCTTGAATATTTGCTTATCGAACAGTGTCATCACACATGGGCCATTTTGCTGATATCATGCAGGCCTGCTGTGCATCATCGTCCTCATGCTGTATATATCCTTTGTCTGCACTCATTGTGGTGTTTATATGACTTATTACAGCTGTGCACACATGATTAAAAACATTTACATCCTTCACAATGCACAATATTTCTACAGGGACCTATAGTGTATGCACAGATACATATGGACTGTATCAGAATAACTCACATATGCAGGCGCAGCTTTCAACCTGTTGCAGTCTATTTCCAGACCTAATGAGGGACCCTTAAATGCTACAGGAGTCTTATCTCCGTTAAAATTAGCATGTCTGACACTCTTCCCTAATTTGAAAACTGAATACTCCACATTGGAGCAGGAGCACCGCTCTGATTATGGTGCTAATGACCCGGTGCTGACTCAGAGCTTTGTTGAAGGGATAATGAGAAATCTGCCGGTACCCTGTCATCGCTGTAGGTTTTCCACGGTCACATGCAAACAGACCAATGACGAAGACCAGGACTGGAATTTCAGATTGTTTAATTGCACATACACATATTAATCTGTGTCAGGGGAATATCACAACACTAACAGTGTGTTGGCCTGGAGGCTTGAGACAGACGTAGGCCACCTCAGTAACCTGACTTCCCAACAACAAGAATGAGAACACAGCATCGCAGTGCAGGACCGACCCTGAGCCTGGAGAAGTGTTTGACCCCAGTAGGAAGTATTTTTGTCACTAAGCTCTTGGTAAATTTTACAAACACACTCTCTCCAGTCGCCATCGTCCACATGTCAGAAGAGCTGAGTTAATAGAAATACAGCTGCTTCTAAAGAACGGCTTTGGAAGAAGTTGAACGACAGGAAAGGGAGAAATCTGGCTCGGTTGGTAAAGCTACTTACAGGTGACCATCAAATTAAGAGCTTACATGAAGAGCTGTACAAGAAAGTCACATGCAAGAAAAATCATCAGCTGTAAAATGAAGTAGTGCAGTGTTGTAGCTGTGTTTGTCTTAAACCAAAAGCTGCAGTGGCTGAAAAAAGAAAACATCATTAACCTTATTAGTAAAGGTCAAATACATGTTTACCGACTTCTTATATGAACAGGTAATGTGCTTTTTATAAGATGAATCAACCACAGATGAGACAGCGAAGCAAAAACTGTCAGATGTGTTAAAACAGGACAGTGAAAACCACTGAGCCCAGAGATTTCCCTCCTGATGCCTCGGCTCTGTTCTGCATCTGGCCATCGTTAAGCTAACGCCAACGCTAACACAGCACATACATTTCCACTACAGTCACTAAACTTGACTGAAGTGTCACGGCTCAAATCAACAGGGAGCTCTGCACCAGGCTGCGTCTGCAGCTAGTCACTCTTCAAAGTTCGGAGCCGGCACATTCACTTGTTTTTTTACTATTATTATTATTCTGATTCTTTTGGTTTTGCTGTGCTGGTGTTGTGTTTTTATTTCCATAGACTGCTCTGCAGAAACATAACAGGCAGCAAATGGAGGCTAATAGACAGCTCGAGTGTCCCCCGGGGGCCAGAGTGTGTGTGAGGTGAAAATACTGCAGGACTGAGCAAACTATACAACACACACACACACACACACACACACACACACACACCACTGAAATGCAGTTTATTAGTTATTCCATCTGCTGTTAAGTTCCCTCACTTGTTCATACAGTGACAAGCCGGGGAGATAATATTCTCCTCTCCTCCCACATCATCATCATCTGTCTTGAGAGAGTTGTAATGCTCGCCCCCCCCCCCCAAGGTTTTCCATTAGATCACCTCCAGCATATGAGAAAAGAAAAAAAAAAACTTAATTTGTTTTCCAAGCCAATGTCAGACACGTACAATACTTACTCTTACACTTTCAGTGCCCCCCCCTTCTCTCTCTCTCTCTCCATTTGCTCCTGGTATCACAAATAGGAAATGAGTCGACCTGGGTGTTCACTCTGGGGTTAAAGAGAAGGAGCTCAACTCTGTGACATGAAGTCGGGGAGTTTCTGCTCAGGAAGTCTTAATATCGCTCCATCATCCTGGTATCGACCGAGTGGCCTGCTCAGGTCTCTCTGCTCCGCTCTGCCCACATCATTATCTGCCCATTATGCAGGCGTTGCCCCCCCACAACATCGATTAATGATTCATGACTCCAGAATATTCTGCAGGAGGATGATGGTGATGGTGATGGTGATGGTGATGGTGATGGTGATGGTGATGGTGATGATGATGATGATGGTGATGATGATGCAACCTGTGCTTTTAAGAGTGTTTTAAGAGTCAGTGACGACACCACGTCACTTTCTCATTTCATTAGACGTTTCATCAAATCAAAACCTTATCGCACCATCAGCGACGTTATCGACTGACCCCACAGTTAAACCCCCCCAACACACACACACACACCACCTTCATCATTTATCAGGTTATTGAGCTTCTAATGGCAGCCGTCAGCAGCAGACAGTAGCTTCCCTATATCCTCAATAATGAAAGAGATGAAGTGAGAACGGAAGTCAGATATCCGCCCCCTCGTACAGCTCTGACAGCTCCTTCTACACCCTGACTGATGGCACCAAATTAAAAGCAATTAGGATCCTTAATAAATAGCGGCTTAAAAACTGAATGTGCTGAGGTTTGATGTAGAGATTTAGAGACGACGACAGGAACCACGTTTAGATGTCGGAAAACTTTGAAAGTGAAAGACGAAAACGTGGCGACAAGTAAAGCGTGAACTCACCCGGTTTTTATTCAGGAGCAGGAGCAGATAGAGAGTTGGTGCTGATCTCTGTTCACATCAGACTTCCTCTTTTGTTCCTCCCACGTCATCAGTCGGTCGTTTCTTTTAGGGTGGTGGTGGGGGGTGGTGGTGGTTGTGGGGGGGGGTCAGTCTAATTGTGCAGATATTGAGCACGATGGGAGGCCAACATTTTCCTCTCTGTTCCTCCCACATCATCATTTAGTCATTATGAAGGCTGAGTCATTAGCACGCAGACAGATCGTTAGCGGAGCCCTGCTCTTTGTCCTTATTGAACAGCAAAGTATTATTTTCACACCTGAGTGTTATTCATCTTTGTGACAGTGAATAGCAGGGTGGAGACGCATTCATGGGCAGAGTCAGTCTAAAAATAATAATAATAATGATGATAATAATAATAATAATAATAAAAAGCAGCCCTCTGTTGTCCCGTATCTGTGTGTGTGTGTGTGTGTGTTGAGGTGATAACCACAGAGCCATTACTCAGCCAGGTAATGACAGGCAGTGTTTTCATTAGCTGCTGCAGCTCCTTTTTCTGGCTATTTATGCTGCTGCAAATGTGATTCTTTTACTGTTGTTACATAAATTACATTTCCCACTTTGCCTCCACTGTGTGTGCATTGTTCACCTACAGAGTGTTTGTGACATCTCACACGTCTTTATTAGATATTCTACTGTACAGTGATATATGTATATGTTTATGTCATATATTGGATGGATCAGATGAGGGTTAGCGAAACAGTTCCCAGCTACTAACCTGATGAAACGTTGTTATATGAACTCACTTTTTACAGAGTTTATAGGTATGTACAGAAACACTGATTGAAGTTTGTGTGTGTGTGTGTGTGTGTGTGTGTGTGTGTGTGTGTGTGTGTGTGTGTGCATGGATTTTGATGTGTCTGAGTGTATGAAATTGACTGGATGCTAAGTAACGTTATAGGAGATGAAGGTCTGGGGATAAGAGCGAGGAGATGAACGCTCTGTGTCAGGCAATAAACCACTTTCTGGGTGTTCACATTGCTCCTTTAAATGTTTTTAAATAAAATATCACTTAGAAAGTAACACTTGTATACTGTGACTGTGGTTTTTTGCTCTTTGCCTCACGGCAGCTTTGTGCAGTTGTGGACAACACCATTGGATGAAGGGAGGTGTGGTGGGATGCATACCTGTCACCACAGTCAGTGCTTCTGCTGCAGAGTCCACATCACACCAGTGGTTGTCCCTGTTGACATCTGGTTCCTGGTTTGTCTCCCGGTCTCTGTTCACCCTCCGGTGTGATTGTCATTGTCCCCTCAGTGTTTGCTGTTGATTTGCCTGGGAGGTTGTTTTTGCGTTGCAGCATAATGAAGCTCTGTGGACGTCCTGACGTGTGTTTGTTGTTGAGTTGCATCTTATTATTGTGAGGATTTCATTAACAGATATTGATCTGTATAATTTTTAAAGCTCCACAGTGTCAGCGCTCCCTCTGCTACCACACACACACAAATTCTGTTGGATCTGATTTAACACGTCCCCTTTGTATTGGGACATGTTGTGTGTGTGTGTGTGTGAGGGAAAATACACTCATGTGCCCTGTTCACCATGTTCACTAATAGTTACGGGCACAAACCCCTGCAGCGTCTGTACTTTTCCCACTAGGCTGCATTTGCTGTAATACAAAATGGAATCAATATGGCCGCCATGCAGAAACACATTTAGCCGCTCACTTCAGGTTCATTTCATTCTCCATCCAGTTTGCTCATTCTCACTTTAAGGAGGAATAGATAGCAGTGGGAGGTGGTGCAGGGGGTGAGCACATGATGGTGCCTCCTGCTTTTTCTCTTCTTTTTCTTTTTTTTTTTTTTACTTCACACACACCCATGCACACACACACACACACACACTCGGACAGTGCAGTATCCATTTAGCGTGCTTAGCTGTAGTTGACAACAATGATCAGAAGTCTCCTTGAGAGGGGTTGGTAAGAAGGTGAGCTGTCCCCTTCACTAAAACCACTCATTACTCAACTCACAGCCTGGATGAATGGCCATGGTGTGCAGGCTCATAATGTGTGTGTGAGCGTGTGTGTGTGTGTGTGTGTAATTTAAGATGGAGAGGAACGTGTGCATGTGTGAAGTCAACTGAGGAAGGAAACTGAGTGTAAGTTTAGGTCTTTCTTTTTATGCGTGTGCAAAGGAGATTGTGTCTGTGTTTGTCTATGTGTGTGTGTATGTGTGTGTGTTTGTGTGTGTGTGTGTGCACACACGAGAGAGAGAGAGAGGGAGAGAAAGAGAGAGAGAGAGAGAGAGAGAGAGAGAGAGAGAGACTCTCCAGAACCTTACATCTGTCTCCCATTACGATTAGGACAGAACCACTGATAGATGTATAATAGACCTTCTTTTTTCCGTGTGTGTGTGTGTGTGTGTGTGTGTGTGTGTGTGTGTGTGCGTGTGTGTGTGTGTGTGCGTGCGTGTGTGTGCACATGTGTGTGAAGGGAGCATTTAGCAGCCAATCAATCACAAGATGTCAGATGGGTAAGTGTGGGGAACAGTGTCAGCAAAGGTGACACACATGCACAAACACACACACACTGACACACACATACACACACACACAGGAACAAAACCTCAGTGAGCAGGTGAAGGAGTTTATTTAAACATTCATGTGCAGCCTCAGACTGAACTTTAACAGTGGAATTGAAAGTTTTCTGCACAGGTGTTTTTACCTGAGATGTTCAGGTGTGTGTGCAGCATGTGATTGGTTCAGTCTGGGTCATGATGTCGTCTTTGTTAAGAGATTAGGAAAACACTGTCGCTGTGGTTTGAAGCAGCACACATCACACGTAGGAGGAAGGATGGTGACAGCGTCAGACTCAGCAGGACTCAGCACGATGACATCATCATGAGGTCGTTAAACACATGTCACTTTAATGAAGCGCCCTGTGTGTCGTTTCCCTGATGACAACAGTGTGTCTTAATTGAGTCACATGTTATTTTTATGGTGAAACTGTGCGTCATTAAAATCTATTTAAAGTTTATGAACAGTGAAGAAGGAAGAAAGACGAAAACAAGATTCACACGTTAATGGATCTGAACAAACTTTCCATGTGTGATTGATCTCAAAAGACTTAGTGTGTAAATGTGACGTGATGTGACAACAATTCACTAAAACACACGGCAGCAGTTTAAACACAACACTATACAATACTATCACACGTTTCCTGTCGAGTGTACTTTAATGGAAGCTCGATATTAGATATACAAATGACTCAGAGCTGCTCTGGTGCTGTTGCTTTGGTCTGACTCAGTCATGTAGCCACGCCCCCTCATTTGAATATATAAAAGGAGCTGGAAAATAAAGGTGATATTTGGATAATAGAAGTTCCTGGGGATAATACACATGGACGTTGATTCAGTTTTCCTCCCGTGTAACTTGAGTCATCTCTGAATGAACTCATCTGCAGTGACAGGCCGGTCTGAAGCTGAGAGAACCAATCAATCAATTAAACAAACAAACAAACAAACAACATGTCAACATGAGCTGACATCCCCACTGCAGCTGTGTGTTGTTTTGTGTGTTCGGCCTCACATCAATCTGATCCATTCTTCTACCTGTCACACACACACACGCACACACACACACACTCTGAGCCGACTCACCACACTCACAGAGGTGATTTACAACCTGTACTTTGTGCAAGATGGAAAGAATCAGCCTCCACTCACCTGTCCTCATGCTCTCTACTCACAAACACACACACACACACACACACACAAAAGACACAGCACAAACACACACACATACACAAAGACACAACAACACACAAAGATGGACAGATGCACCATGGGGAACAGGAAAACAAGCAGAAATACACACACCGAGGTGAAATGACACACTGCCAACACACTGAATGATAGAAACCACATGCACTTATACACACACACACACACACACACACACACATACAGTCATTCAGAGTAAAAACTTCCTTTTATGGTCGTTTTTTCTTCTTCATTTTTCTGGCAATAACAATATGTTTACAACGTGTCTGTGCTCAGAGTTATAGGGGAAAAAAAGTCATAAACCTTAATAAGGGAATTGTTTATTAAGCAGCATCATTTACTGGAGACTGTTTCTCATTCTGAACGTCTGTTGTTCTGAGCTTCTGAGGTCAGCTACACTAATTAAAACACGCAGTCTTCTCTCAAAGAGCCACTGGAGCTGATGAAGCTGCTTCAGAACGAGGTCAAAACGTTTCTCTGGCTGCGGCTGCTAATGGTAATTTCAAAGATTTTAGATGTAAAACGTTAAAAGAAGCTCATTAAATGTGATGAATTACTAATCAACCCAATATACATAAAGTGATGAGACCTGTTGTTCTCTGTATATGTACAGTATCGTGCACCAGAGCCTTTCAGAACTGTTGTATACTGACAACAACTGCATCGTCTGGCCTTTACCAGCTTTGACTGAGGTTTAGGTTTAAGTCGTAGAGGAGAGAAATCCGCATTGACTGAGAGCTGGGGAGCTAACAGCTGGTTTCTGTGGTGCTGATGGTGTATTTTGTGGATTTGCAGAGAAGCGCTGATCTTCTTTTTCCAATACATATCAATACTGATGCAGGATCTCACACTAAGGACATGTTGAGTTAGCTAAATGCTAAGCTACTGTTGTGCTGTCACCTCAGTGTGATAGCACCATCAGTCTCATACTAGATTGATAACTTATCTATATAGGACCTGATACTGATATTGGATCAGATCAGTTCCATCTCTATCTTAACAAAAAGCAAATACAGTTTGTAGGATTGTGATTCGTTACATCACAGCTCACTATTGCAACATTGCGCTTCCTTTGTTAAGTATCAGTGTGTTGAGCTCTCTGGGCCACCGTAGAGCAGTGAGTGTAGACAGTTGTAAACATGAAAGAGCCTCTCAGTGTGTGACTGTACCAGGTTTTTTGTCTGTGTGTATGTGTGTGTGTGTAACATAATACCGTGTGTGGAAGTGCTCTGTGTGGAGAGACAGACACTTTGACCTGGAGATTTATTTACACACAGAATTAAGAAGATTAAAAGTGACAGAGTAAACCCTGAACTGAAAAGCAAAAAGACCTGATTAAAGTGCTAAAAATTCACAAACAGGGTCGTAATACAACACAATAGAAGTGAAAACACACACACACACATACAAACACTCAGATAATGACACAGTGAGTGTGATCCTCGCTGTGTGTGTGTGTGTGTGTGTGTAAACAAACGCTCTAAAGGATCCAGAGAAAAGCATGACAGTGCAGAACAGTGACAGGAAACAAGACGTGGCCTGAGCTGACAGCACCCACTTCACACACAGACTGTCATGTACAAAGTTACAGTTCAACAAGTGTAAGAGCTTTTACTCTTCATAGATCAGCCGGTGAATCTGTGCACCACTGTCCTTCAAAACCTGACAAAACAAGATCGAGGGCGCTGTCAGCGCAAGAACAGCTTTTGGTGGACTCGGCCCCCTACTGGTCAGTAACTGTGCAGCGTAACTGTGAATGAGAATAATAAGTAGGTTTGTTGTCAAATATTCAATGTATGAAACCTGCAAACTGCATCTGCAGAGTCTGTTGTATTAAACAGTGTAAACACAAACCTCACCATCCAAAGACCAGATGATGTGAACACACTGTAACCTACCCTAAAAACATATAGAAACCAAGATCTAAGCAATGCATCTAAAGAGTAAAGATTTTTTTAAACTAAACATTACTTAGACAATGGAGTGTACAAGTTAATTGTTTTTTAAAGTTGAGATGCCTGAGTGTACCTGAATGCACCCCAAAGGAAATGAAATTGGTACTGATGCTGCAAAAACAAACAAACATGTTGAACCAGATCAACTTCTTAAGTTCAATAAACTCCAATTCCTTTTCTTGTAAAGCTAAGAAATAACAATGTCAAACTCTTAACTGTGATTTTCCAAAACAAAAAAGCTGAAACGGTTGGAAAACGTTTCTCATCAGTACCAGCCGCCGTCTCTAAAACTTTGAGACGGATCACGAAAGACAAGACGGAAACAAAGGCGTCAACAAACAGGATAAAAATAGGTGAGTCTTTACCCATAAGGAGTGCTTTGTGGACTACCAACAGCTGGATCCTCCTAAATCAACTCAAATCCAATCCCACTGGACGCAGCTATCGGCACACACACACACACACACACACACATTAAATCCCTGTACAACACAAACAGCCACCGATGATCTGCTGTCAAATACGAGCAAAACAATCCTTAGACAAATATTTGTTGTGACGGGGGACACGAACCAAATGCTAATTTGCCGACGCCACAGAGGATTAAATCTGTGAACAACAGCGAGATTGACTGGAAGGTTAGTGGAGAAAAATCACTGTAAAAAAAAAACAACAAAAAACAATTCAAAGAAACAAACAAATGAGAACAAAACAGAGCGAAGAGCAGGCAGCAGGAAAACAAACCACAGCAGCCGAGGAGGAAGTGTGTGTGTGTGTGAGACGTGTCGTCTGCATCCAAAACACACATCGTGTACTTCATGGTATAAATTTGCCCAATGCACGGAGTTTGACCTCAATCAAACACACATAAAAGTGCATGCACACACACACACACACACACACACACACAGAGTCATTGTTGAAACTACTTGTTGCAGCCTCGTTTTCTCTCATCGCACAATAACCTCATGTGGGCATTTGGTTCTCATAAAGACACACACACACACACAGACTCCTGCTGTATCACGCCACCAAAATAGCCATTTCATTATTCACGAGTCGAGTCCCAACGGGGAATGAAATAAGAAGCTGCTGAAGTGTGCCCATAAACATGCGCACATGTGAGTCACCCCCCAAGGACATTAAACTCAGATGTGACTTTAGATTGCTTCAGTATTTCTGCTTGGAGCAGCTCACTACATGTCCGCGCTGTGTTGGATCGTATCTGAGCTCATATCTTTCCACTAAGATGATGCTTTCCATTTTTGCGGTATTATCTGAATGCCCAGTGACATTTATTAGAGCTGATGATGCCGGAGGACACGAGCTGCGGGGGTCCACGGCGCAGTGTAAAAAAGAAAGTGGTTTAAAATCAATAGACAATAAGCAGCCTTTATCTACCAGCATGCATTGTGCAAACAGGATAAAAAGAGCATTTACAATAGACAGCTGCTGCATGAGAGGAGGAGTGACCCGACCTGTGACACGATGAGGCCGAGCAAAGTGAACTGCCCATTTTTAGTGGTATGTGTGTGTGTGTGTGTGTGTGTGTGTGTGTGTGCGTGCTGATGGCCTGCATTAACCAGCTACATGCACATTATGTTAATGTGTGTACTTAGTTTGTGTTTGAAATGAAGCCTCTTATAGACATGATGTCGTGTTGCCACCATCTGTGTTTCAGATCCTGTCGGAGCCGGTTCACTGCCGCTACATCTCTCATGTACTTTCACATATCAGCTCCTGGTTTGGGTCGGGCGTACTGAGTGCTGAGCGGACACGGCCTGGCGCAGTCGTTTGAGGTTTTATTGTCTTTCATAATCAAGCATAGCAGTTTCCTACGTTTCCCACAATCCTTACATGCTGTTTACACTTCCTGCCTCATGGCTATGCAAGCAAATGAAGCAGAGAAGGTGGTGAGGATGAGGAAGAGGAGTCCATCATGCTGGTGAGGGACATGGGAAGTATTGATGAAGGAAAGAAGACTGTAAATTCTTCAGGATGATCAGTGTGACATGGAGTGCGTGGAGTCTGCACAGTTGTAAAAATCGAGCTTTGCAGGGACATGCCTTTGCCTCGCAGTTGTGAGTCATTAAGTTGATCTTGCAACTGTTTTTGTTACTGGTTGACAAAGGGTCGACACTGCTGGGAGCAAAGGTGACAGATCCAGATCCAGGTGCAGCTTTCTCCATGAGGCCAAGATGTTTCAAAGTGAGCAATATATATTCTGTATCGACCGGCTTTAAAATGCACAGTGGTGTGTGCTCGGATTATTCCCTTAAAACAAACAAACAACATTTGTTCTGCAGTTAAAATACAAAGCACATATGGAAGGAGTGCGACCATGAATGAATACCACTAACGCAATCAGTGCAAACTGTTGAGGTTTTTATCAAATGCTGCTCAAATGTGCATTCACAACACACAACTGGGCACAATTTAATTTGCAGCTGAGAGGTGTCTGATAGCGAGTATTCAAAACACTTTCCGGACTTTTCTTAATCTCGCTTGATAAATGAGCCGTGCTGCGAGGAAAGAGCACTTTCTGAGCACCCATAAACCCTCTAAACTGATTACAAAGACTTATGGGTAAATAGCGGGATTGGGGCGGGGGCGGGGGGGTAAAAAAAAAAAAAAAAAGTGAAGACATTACCGCACTCTGTTTCCAGGAAGCAGAGTGCAGTAATGTGACGCAACTGTTTCTCTTCCCGTCACTCGCTGATGAGAAATAAATGAATGAGATTAAGGTTTTAACGCCGCTCAGTGTGTGTGTGTGTGTGTGTGTGTGTGTGTGTGAGAAAGGGGAAGAAGACAGAGTGATATGATGATATGCCTCCAGGAGCTGAAGTGGCTGGAGCTGTGGGTTTAGTGTTGGATCATCTCAGCTTCTACTGGACTCATTGATAGAGACGACCTCGCGTCTGACCTAAGATAGACACACACTGTAAAACACATGTTAGTGAACACACACATGTGGGTTTGGTCATAGGTCTCAGTGTTAATGTAGTTTCACTCTGCAGGAAGTTTGACACTGACCCCTGGACGTGCACTCTGGAGCAAATCGCTCCCATTTTGATCAGTCTTTACATTTCCACAGCAGGCACCACCACGTCCGTCCCAGAAGCACCAGGTCTATCCCAGCATGCATCAGTTCAGATCACCAGAAACAGGAAGTGACACAGAACATTTCTTAGATTTTCCAATAAGGTGGAAGCTGCACTAGATGATTTTCAGATCTTAACTGATGTTAAAATCCTGGGACACCACAGACCTGAGGACAGTTTTAAAGGATTTTTAACATCATAATCCTCCAAACACACACACACACACACACACACACACACACTATTGACAATTTGGCCAGATTGTGAGACCACACACACACCTGCTTGTTGTAGTGAACATTTCACAGTGGAGACACAAAGGCCCTGTCCCATTTTAACCACTTCCACTTGATTTTGGCTCTAGCACTAGGCCACTCAGAACCAAGTGCTAGTGTTCGGGAGGAAAAGGTGACATGTGTCGGAGCGGCGGCCATGTTTGTGAGCTGTTGTGATGCTTCCCTGTCTGCTCGCTCTCATTATTTATGTCACTGACACCATGTAGACTTTGCACAGAATAATTCTCAATATTAAATTCTTAAACCTTTGCACATGAAGAACTCGATCTCATTTCTGTTGTTGAGTCATTTTCTCACTCAGCAGTCACAGACCTGGAAGGCTTGCATCTTGATTTCAAATGTTCATTATCAGTCTGACAGATCCTTCCTGTGTGTTATTCCCAGTCAGAGGAGCACAAACACACTTTGCACTTTAGTGCCCTGTGGATGTTTTACTGCTGTGTGTGCAGGATGTCAACAGGAGGTTTATCACAGACACACAAGTTTCTCCGTGTGATTTTTGTTTCTGAACAGTTGAAAGAACTTCTCTGTGTTAAATACAACGAGGAAGAAAAGGAACTTGTTTCCATACAGGATGAGTGAAGTGTAAAGCTTCTATGAGACAGAGGAGGCAGGAAAAAGTCGAGTTTACTGCTATTGATCCACAATCCTGTCAAACCGTTTTACAACATGGCACTGAAAATCGGCCTGAGCCACCCCGACTGTAAACTGATTCTTTACTGTGCAACGACACAAGACAGAAAGAGAGAGAGGGAGGAGAGGATGCACAGAGAAAACAAACAGTTGCATCCAGTTCAGCTCATATGCAAACACCTCTTGACCCATTAGCAGTGGGTTTTAAAGGGTTAATTGAAATCCTGGTATTTGTGTGGAGAAGGCTGCAGCGTGTTGTGAGTCACAGACTCTGAGCCCTGAGTAACATACACACGGTGCTCACATGACCGGTATGGTTGCTGGGCAACGCTGTATGTTGATAAGGCACGTCATACTGTCATGGCGGCACCGAAGTCAGTTTGAGGATCACAAAAGCCGAACAGATCGTTCTGCTCCCGTTCACCTCTGCAGCCACATCACCAGGAGAACAAAGCCACATCAACACCCACCAATCACATGGAAGACGCCACTGACAACTAAACGCTGGATGTTTTTCTTTGTGCTGATGAAATGATGTCTTTGTGTTTGTTGTGAATATATAATTTTCTTTTTTTGTTGTATGTGCTGCTGTGGTTTACAGTAGCTGAGGAGTTTGGATCCTCTGTGGTGTGTGTGACTTCCTGAATGACTTTTGACTTGCAAACCTAAAACTAAAACCTAATTCCAACCTCAGACAGCGTCGTCAGACCACACGCGTGCAGCGAGGCTCCCACTTTTTTTTAGGACCCCACGAGTACAGTAAAAACCAGCCCCTCACACACACACACACACACACACTCACACAGCTTTGTGACGACTGTGTTTTATTTCCTCGGGAGGGAAACTGATAAAAACATAAAAGCAGAGAAATCCATACTGGCTCCTCAAAGTGTCTCTGTTCTCCCCTGGGTGAGCAAACATTAGCATTCCAGTGATTCTCTGTAATATCCTAATCTGCTGCGTGTCACTCTGCACTTTTCTTCTTCTTCTGCTGCTGCTGCTGCTGCTGCTGCTAAAAACCAACTCTTGTTTCCTGTTGTGGACAAAACCTCATCTTGTTTCTCTGCTGGTTTATAATATATTCTACAGGAGACAGATAATTATCCAGAACAGTAACTTCAGGCCATGTTGAGGAGACAGTGAAACTTTCATCGTGCACTTCTTCACTCAACCTGTGGAGGATAAAAACACTTGAGGCTCTCCAGCAGGAAGTGCGGAGGTTCACGAGCTCGATGGTGAAAGTGTTTAAAATTCAGATTTCCTCTGAAAAAGTCCAGGATCCACGGCTGAAACAAGTCGGTCCGTTTGTTTGTTGACCTCTCAGTCCGACTTTTGACTCTTATTATCAGATCTGAGTTTGGTGGAGGAGGCCGAGAGTGAACAGACAAACAGGAGTGAAGACATAGAGAGGGAGAAGAGGAGCAGGAATAATATTTATTGAAGCAGTAAGAGCCACCTGGAGTGTTTAGTGTTGGTGTTAGTGCAGGACTTGTAACACAGTTAGGACACAGGGTACACAGGCATTACATCACCAGGACCTCCTTTAAAAGGAGTGATAAATAATAAAGGCATTAATTAGATTGTAAGCACTTTATAAATCATAAATAAAGTGCACTGTTTGATAAATACAAGCTCACTATTTGGCAAGATGAAGTTAATAGTCAGTAATCTTATCCATGAGTAACTGCTGTTTGTAACTGGCAAGTGGCCACCGTTATTTATGAATGAGTTATGATATTTATGAATGGGTGATGGAGCAAACACAAGACCTGAGACATGATTATTAACCCTACAGAGAAATGAAGGCTCACTATTTGGCAATAAACAGGTCAGTGTTGCAATGTTTATCAAAGGTATTGTAGGTTATAAATGACTTGACACTGAATTCATGAGGCAGCCTGCAAACTTCTTCTTCTTCTCCTGGCTCGACCTTTGACCCACTCCTACGTGTGATGACCCGGAGACAAGCTAAAACTTTTAATGAGTTCTCAGCAGCCTACATAACAAACAGTACATCCACTCCTGTAAGTCCCATAGACTGATCGTTATGTCTCTCCAGTGATTGGCAGAGGAAGCAGCAGGAAGTGTCATACCTGTAAATACAGAGTAGAAAAGGAACCTGCAGGACTCATGGACTTCTTATGGATTTTCATCCCCTGCCGTTTTTTCATTACGAGTTCCTCTTTGACTTGATTTCACAAACGAACAAAACCCTTTTTTTGTTTTACAAGGCAAAGAAAAGCAATTAGAGCTACCTCTCTGGCAGCTCTGCAGATTAGAGACTTTACAGGAGCTAATCAACACCTGATGTGGAGCAGGATTACACTCACTCAGATCTCAGCATTTGTTTTTCCACCCTCAATCCGCCACATGGTGCAGCGGGCAGCGTTACATTTGGCACAAGGCAAAAGAAAATGTGTTTGTTGGGTTGTACTTTGATTGACACAGCCTCATGAGATGCAGTGACAATTATTCATATACATTCACTTTATATAAAGATTATCTGAAGGTGTGAATCAATGCAACGTTTCAGCTTCAGACGTCTTCATCAGGCAAACATCCATCTTTACTGTGACTTACCTGCCTCTTGAACGAAGCCCCGCCCCCTTTCACCCTCCATGTTTTTAGTCACTCTCAACATAAAGGCAGGATGTGAAGAAAACGTGCACTCCCTCTGTTTGCACCAGTGATGGTCACACTTGTCTGTGCAGCAGTTTTGACAGGATCAGCCAGACGTTGTATCAGACCTACATGTACAGTGTTGGTTCACTCAGCAGCAGTGAAACTCCATTAAAGTCAATGGGAATTCATTTGGCTTCAGAGTGATGCAGGACGTGATCAGTCGTTGCTTCAGGCAGCTTCTTAATGTTGTTTCCATGCACATGAGAAAAGCCTCAGATCCTCCACGATGCAACCTCCAACTGGAGCTTTCTGTCCTGATGATATTATGGTATGTTTTTGTTTTTGTTTTGTTGTCTTTGAATACATTTTGCTGTTGAACTAGTTTAATTATCATAACTTTAAGTAAAATAGACTTTGCTCACCAGCTCACCAAGGTTTAAGATCTCAACCCACTCCCCTCACCCTAAACTTTTTCTCACTTTACTGGTTTTAACTGGTTTCATCACTGGATTATCGACATGCGTGTGGATTTCAGCCTCTTCCTCCTTCATGCAGCTGCTGCTGAATCTTCTCTTTGTGTTTTGGTTTTGGAAGTGGAGCCAAACCACTGGAGAGCAGAAACTCACCTGGTGATCTGAGGAGGATGAGAGGTAGAGCCGAGCTGCTGTTGTGTTGAAGACATCATGGAGGTTTATTCAGCAGAAAATGTCCTGGATTATCACATCACACTGAAACTGATCATCTGTAAACTGAACAGCTCTGACATTATTAAAAACACACACACGCACACACACACACACACAACAGGACTCTTCTCGTGTGAGCTCCATCTCTCTCTCTCGCACACTCACAGTATAAACAATCCAGCCCATAATATCAGCTGGGTGATGCAATCACTACGGCGATGTGATCCACTTTGTTTCCGCAAGTAACTCGCTTAGAGACACATTACACTGGATGGATGGATGGATGAATGGGCGGATGATAGAGGGATGAATGGATTGAAAAGAAAGCAAGATTGATGCTTTTTCAGAGAGGGAGGGGGGAGAGAGGGAGGGAGGGAGGGAGCAAACAGAGCGACGGAGGTAAAACGAGGTGATGAGAGGTGATGAGAGAGAGAGCGAAGGTGAGAGGGAAAGAAGGAGAGGGAAGTGGATGGAGAACATTTTAGAGAAAGCTGATGAAGTAGAGATGAAAGAGAGGTCAGAGGTGTTTCTGCAGAAAGACTGAGAGCAGGTGATGAACGAGTGACTAAGGGAGAACACGACAGATAGAAGAAGGAGGAGAAGAAGAGTGATATTAGATAAACTAATTACAACAGACCCTCCTTTTCCTGCACTCTCCCTGCCTCCGTCTATATCCATCCATCTCTCCTGCCGGTCATCGCCTCATTCTCTCCGACTTTCCCGGAATAAAAGCGTGATGTTTGCTTCCCGCAGGCTCTTTAAAGTGAAATCGGAGACGTGTACATCCAATCGGAAAGCTTTTAACTAGCAGAGCTCTGGGTTGCCAGGTTGGGTAAAGTATTTAGCAGCCGGGACACTCACAGTGTGTGTGTGTGTGTGTGTGTGTGTGTGTGTGTGTGTGTGTGTCTGTGTGTGTGTGTACGTGTACGTGCACATATGTCAGTGACTGATGAGTAAAGCATTTAGTGGTCCAGGCACTCACTGGAACTCCACAGCATCTGTGTGTGTGTATGTGTGTTAGTGTGTGTGTGTGTGCCTGAGTTAAACCAAGTGTTTATGCATTTGTGCATCTTGAGGAAACCTCACACACCTATAAACTCTCTATAAATCTCTCTCTCTCTCTCTCGCTGTATTGAGTCTGTCATTGTGATTAATTATGAATATTTTTGCACATTTGCACTAAATAAATGAGTTTGACTTTGAATTAGAAAACAAACAGGTTTTTTGAAATTATACAGTAAAATGTAATAAAGCAAAAAAAAAGAAAGAAAGAAAGAAAGAAGCAGAAACTACAGTGAATGAGGAAGAGCTCGGGGCGGGACGCTGCAGAATAAACCTCCAACACAGCAACAGGAAAACATCTTATGAAGTTGTGTTTCTGTTGTTTTAATCTTCAGTGGTGTTTGTTCCACTTTAACCATGTTACACTTTTAGATCACCATGGTGACAGGGCGGCGACTCTGCTCCAGGATCTGAACTTGGTTTTGAGGTAGATTCTCTCTGTGTTTGTATAAATACATAAGGAGTGAACTGCAGGTGTTTAGAGTTTGGTCTCCAGCTCTGTCGGTCTGTCTTTTATGTAAATCTGTTGTATTGTGCATTTTTCTGTATACACAAGAAACCCCCATTTCTGTGTGTGTGTGTGTGTGTGTGTGTGTGTGTGTGTGTCAGCAGGACTACTTAGCAGAAACCTCTCATAGATTTCAAGCCCATGAATTATTCACAAAGGAAAAAGTCTATCCTCCTGTTTCCTATCTTTAACCCCCTCCACTGGCAGACACACACACACACACACACACACACCTTCCATGTATAATTACATTAGGGTGACTGGGATTGCACTTCACACACCGGTGGAAAAAAAAAACAAAAAAAAAACAGGCAGCACTCTCTCTCTCTCTCTCCCTCTCTCCCTCTGTCTCTCTCTGCCTTTCTCAGACAGAATAGATGCTCTGTGTTTTCAATAATCAAGGTGCACTGTGTAATAATTTCATGCCTGCTCTGGTCGTCCTGACACAGAATCATTTATTGGCACACGTTCGCCGGTGAAGCGTGAATCACCAAAAACAAACTATTTGTTTTTTTCCCTCCACCAGTTTCTCTCTCTGTGTCTCTGAATGTTAAAATAAAGGCAGCTATAGCAGCTAAAAGGGGAATTTTATTAGCATAATTAACAGCAGGAGCAAGAAGGAGAGTCTTTTCATTAGGGTTGTGTGTGTGTGTGTGTGTGTGTGTGTGTGTATAATCCACAGTATTTGAAAGCAAGGTTAAGTGGGGATGTGTTTAATTGCCTGCTTAGAGCGTTTTTCCTTTTTTTGTTGTTGTAAATTAATTGCTGAGAGACTTTGTGATGGAGCTGAAATGGAAGAAGAAAGGTGCAGGGGGATGATGTCATCTGTGCAAATTGATGTTTGAGGATAAACTGTATACTGGCAGACATCTTCATATCCAGCAGCAGCGGCGGCGGTGTCGATGTCGTAAAGCTGCGTTCGGCTCGTGTAAATGTCACAGATTACTGACTGAGAGAGGGAGGGAGAGAGAGAGAGGGAGGGAGGGGAAGAAAAAAAAATGAAGAACAAGGACGAGGAGACAAGTGATTTCTAAGGATAAAAAAATGGAGTTAAGGGGAAACAAAGAGAAGGAGAGAGAGGAGGATAAGATCATCCTGCAGAGCTCAGTGGGGAAATCTGTGGTATTAGAAAGAAACAGTGCATCAGTGATATAAGATATTTCAATCCAGAGACAGTCACAGCTGGTTGAAGTGATTTACAGCAGATAATGAGACAGATACCGGTTCATTAGTGCCCATGAGAAAAGATATCATATCATGTTGTTTTGTATATTTTTGTGTTTACATTTGTGTCCTTCTTGTCGTCTTGTTGCAACTGGCAGGAAAAGTTTGTCCGTTACTTCAGTCTGTTGTTAATAAGAGATGAAACAGAGGTCAGTGGAGACATTAATCCACTTCTTCTTGACTAAAATATGTCTGATTGATGACATGACATGTTATTTCATGAGTCTACACTGATCAGGTGTGACATGATGAGCACCTGCCTGATGTTGTGTTGGTCCCTTCTGCTGCCAGATGCACTGTGTATTCTGACAGCTTTCTACCAGAACCAGCATGAACTTCTTCAGGAGTCTGAGCAGCAGAAGCTGGTCTGTTGGGTCGGGCCACATGGGCCATGCAGCCTTCAGCACTCTTCCTTCCTTGGACCAATGTCTGACCGATGCTGACACTGCAGACTGGGAACAGCCCACAGGAGCTGCAGCTTTTCAGATGTTCTGACCCAGTCGTCCTTGTCAAACTGGATCAGATCCTGATGCGTGTCCATTTTTCCTTCTAACACAACATGTTCACCTGCTGCCTAATATATCCCAGCCACTAACAGGTGCCATGATGAAGTGTTATTCACTTCACCTGTCAGTGCTCATCGTGTCATGTCTGATCGGTGTGTATCGTGTTTTGACTGATAAACTGCACACGTCTCGATTTCTGTTTTTTCTTTGTGTCGCCTGTGTCTCTTTTTCTGCCTTTGAGCTGCAGGGGTCAAACATTTCTTATTAGATTATGCATCTGTGTGTGTGTGTGTGTGTGTGTGGCTGAGGTGGGGTGGGGTGAGGTCAGACCAACAGATAGCAAATCAATAGCAGTGAAGCAGCCACAGCCATCCTCAGCCGCCCACACATCAACCTTCATACACAGATCACACAGAAGCAGCTCTGACACGTTTGCAGCTATTTTAAGGAGCGTCTCGTCTCCTCGTGTCCTTCTGCTCCGCGAACCCTCGGCAGCGGCCGGGTCACTTGATAAATGTCACTCGTGCAGATGGATTCTCACTGTAAACAGGGACAAACACAGAGAGATCATACAGGAGCAGGTCCCGCTCTGTTTTCTGTCCCGGCTCCCAGGAGGCGTCGTCAGGCCCTTTAACAATCATTACAACTCCTGACTGAAGTATTTTCAGATCTCTGTATATGAGAGTATAAGTATATGACAGACTTTTATTGGTACTGACGAGTATTGATTCACATTTTGGTACTTGAACGCACCCTTTGGTCTGTGAGATAGCGGAGTGTCTGGGTGATGTTCAGCGCTTTGCCCCGCTCTCTATCTCTCACAAAACACAACGGAGCTGTCTCATTGGAACCGGGCCGGCCCCCACCAGCCCGACCGGACACGCTGGTTCAGGCTGAAAATATATACAAATGACTCAGGTCCAGTTGGGCCTCGGGCCTCCTCTTTTTTTGGCTGGTTCAGGCAGAGATTTAATGCCAGTGAGTCGGACCGTGTGAGATCCGGGGTTGAAGCCCGGTGGGTTTGGGTTTTAATTTTCAGGCCCGTTGAGAACTCTACTGTCTGTGAACAGCCCCTCCCTCCCTGCACACACCCTCATTATGTTACTGTTTACACTGAACAACAACAGTGAATATTCAAAATACAGAAGTCTGGACTAAAACAAAATAACCTGAATTTCCACACAAACACACAAGGAAGTACCTGAGTCAGGAAAACACAGCGAAAACAAGCATGTGTTTATTTCCCCCTGTAATCCTGTAACACTGGGCTGCAACCTGTCGATGAGTGAGTTATTTGAATAATTATTTAATCTACAAAATGTCAGAGCGGTGAAAAATAATGTCCTTTAGTCACAGGTGACACTTTGTTCCAGAGGTGTTTGAATTACAGCGACCAAACAGCGGTAAATCATCACCCAGACCACTTTCTGTTTTTAATGTCCGTGTGATAAAACGCCACGACAGTTGATTGATTGTTATAATTGCTGCTGAATCACGTTCTAGTTAATTCAGCTCTATGAAACGCTGATGACGATGATGTCGCCAACGTGGCTGACGACAACAAATTTTGGGGAAAAAAAAACCCCAAAAGACGTCAGTTTGTGTTCTCACCTCCGATCTGTATTCACAGCTCGTGTGCGTCTCCGTCTCTGCGCTCACGAAGCCTTGACCTCTATAAAGCTCTGACATTTTAGTCAAATAACATGGGCTGCGATTTCCTGTTTCAACACTGTGACGCCTGAATCAATGCGGGTTAAAGATACAATACGTGATTTATTCACCTAATCTATATGAATGAGAGACGTATTCTCAGAGGTAGAAGACGAGGACCAGGCAGAAGAAGATAAATCACTGCAGCCAGAGCAGAGCAGTAAACTCCTCCACACACACACACACACACACCACGATGATCCATAACAATAAACCACAGAAATTACATTTGTAAACATGTGACGTACCTGTACGTTGACGTGTCCTCTGGGACTCTGAGTCTGAGGAAGGTGGACTGTTGAGTTAAACAGCACAGAAGTGTTTGATTTCAGGATGCAGATGTGCATTTTGTGTCGTGACACTTTAGATTAAAACAGATGAATCATCAGTGAATTTGTGTCATTTATGTTTAAGTGAAGAGTTTGTTACTGATTTTTGTTTATTCTCAGATAACTCAGATTGACACTGGCGTTGTCCTGCGTCCTCTGTGGGTTGTTAAGCCTGGTCGAGTTCAGCCAGCACTGTGCACCAAATGACTCTGGACAGACCTCGAACCAATCAGAGCAGCGATCCAGATGACGTCTGCAGAGCAACAGAAAACCTGTCAACAGATGTGGTTGTTGTAGTTTTGCAGGAGCGATGGCGTCTGAGAAAATCTGAGAGAGTCTGGTGTCTGCAGCCACCTGACAGTACGATAGTCGCCATGTTGCCATGTCAACAAAAGCTGCTAGACGTCATCGCGTTACGCCAGCCTATGTAAAAAAAACAAAAAAAACCCATGTGGGATTGGTTCCCCAGTTTTCAGGGAATTGGAAGAGAAGTGAAATCACCTGCAGGTCCATGTGGGTTCACGCAGGGTGAGAACGTGTTGTGTTTCCAGGGTAAATTAAGGATTAAAGTCCATTTGTTTTCCCCAATCACTCTGGAAATTGAACTTGAATTGCTCATCCATCAAAATTCAACATGCACCCTCGGCTGTTAACCAGCATTACAAATGTGAGCAAAGTTTCAGCGTGTTTTCTAAAACCAATTCCCATTAAATTAACAAACTCATGCCCAAAAAAAAAAAAAAAACACACACTCAGGATTATTATCACCCAGAGACGTGTCTTTAGCAAATAGTGATTTTCCCCTCTTTTAAAAAACAGCTCTGCACAGCAGATTTGCTCGGCCCGAAATAACTTCAACAACAAATCTTGACAGTGAATACAAACCTCTGGACGTCCCTCGAAAAGACAACTGGTGTCGATGGTCAGAAAAGGAAGTCCTCAATTTAATAATTAGCTTAGAGAGAGCGAAGCCGGTCCTGTTGCTAACAGTGTCCCAAAGGGAATGCCACGCTAAAAGTACAGACGGAGGCTTTCATGCTCAGTCCGGCGGCTAAAAGCTCTGAATGAAATCATCTCCCCCTCCAGATTATGACATTCATTACTTCTGAAAAGAGCTCAGCATGAAAAGAAGAGAAGGACCGAGGGAGAAGGAAAGAAAGAGAGAGAAAAAGAGAGAGAAAGAGAGAAAGGCGAGGAAGCAGCAACATCAGGCCAAAAAAAAAAAAGTATTCATCTAGGAACGTGGCAGGAAGTGAAAGGCACAGTGACATTTTAAACAGACGTGTGTTTATTTGTGTGTGTTAAAGGAAGATGGAGAGGGATAAAGAGAAGAGGATGCAGAAAGTGAGAGAGAGAGGGAGGGAGGGAGGGAGGGAGATGATGGGTGGGTGGAACTGATCCACCATGAATGAGACATTCTTCTTCTCTCTCTCCACAATATGTCTCCTCATTTAGGTCACAGAATCTCTCATTGTCCAACCTGGTTCCTCTGCAGCGCTGCTTCTTCTCTCATTTGTCTGTTTCTCACCATCTTTTTACTCTAAAACAATTTCCTTACTCCATCTCTCTCTCTCTCTCTCTCTCTCTCCCCCCCCCCCCCCTCCCCCTCTCTCTCTGAAGACCAGAGAACATAATCCGATCCCTTCCTATTTCAGAGCTTATGGAATATGAAAGCACACTCTCCATTTCATTACAGCAGAGGAGGAGGAGGACGGCTACAGTTTGGGAAATGACCCACAGAAAGAGAGAGAGAGAGAGAGAGAGAGAAGCTTTTTCTTTATTCTTTTGGAAATCCTAATATGGATGTGACCGAATGTGTTGCAGTGTTTCTGTGTCAGCTGTCAGATCAATATTCATGAGGATGTTCTCACAGAGCGGAGACGCTTCACTGTCGACTGTCACACAGTCACTGTTACTGTTGTTGGTTATTGTTTATTGAGGATTTACATCTTGTTTGTTGGACACAAAGAAGCAAACCAACTGAACCAGGACCATAGACATGAAGCCACACACACACACACACACACACACACTGGTCAGCATCAGAACGGGGGGGCGGAGCCTTAAAGATCCCTCAGTGTCAGACAGAGTACAGGATAAGAAAGATACTGTATTTTTGAAACAACTGAAGTCTGTAAATCAGTTTCAGCAGCAAGAATGAAATGATGAGAGTGAAAATGGACATGATAGGACCTCTTTAAAACATCAGCCAACAGGAGGAGCTCAATCAGTGCACTGTGCAGCATGCTAGCTTGAACTTAGTGACCCTTTACTGACTATATCATATGCACACAAACACAGGTGCAACCCCACAGTGTCACACCTGCTCTGCATGCACCTGTCAGACAGGTGGAGTCTCCGGCATGTGCACATTTAAGTGTATCTAGCCTTCCTTGGTTAGCATGTTTTGCTAACAGCTGTCCATCCTGGTGTGTTGCACATGTGTGTCCAGAACATTTCTAATCTAAACCATGTTGTGCTTAGATCAGACGACAGAAGAGGAAACTCTACCTTATTAACTATCGCCTGACGATGATGTGCAGGAATTCTCCAAAAAAACATGTTTTGACCAAACTGTTATTAAAATGTCTCGAGTCTAAACTGTTTGTGAGCTTTTGCACCGACTTCACCATCAATGTTTTGGTTCCCGCAGCTTTAAACGATAAAAACGCACCAATTAAATCTCACTTTGAGGGCGACTCGCAGCGAAGAGGAGGAGGAGGAGGAGGAGGAGGAGGTGCAGGTTCACCTTGTCAGCTTGTTGCTGGAGAAAACGTATCATTTTTCCATTACGACAGAGCCCAGGAATTAGACCGCACATGAACTGCATCACACTATAGTGGCACCATGAGCTCGCTCAGTAATTATCTTAAAAACAGGAGCATCAGAGCAGCAGAGGCCTGTCACTGCCACCGCCGCCGCCGCCGAGCGCTTTTAAAAAACACGAACAAAGGAATCTTGTCACTAACGGCTGATTACATGGTTTCAGTGTTAGGCCGCTGATATTTCTGAAGCACTCACTCTTTCTCTCTCCGCCCCCTCCCTCCATCTCTGAGAGCTTTCCTGCCGTACTCGTGTGTGCACTATTTATTCTATTTAAACCCAACCCCATGATGAGTGACTGACTAGTTCCATATAACACACACACACACACACACACACAGAGGTCCCACTGGGAATATGGGAAGATTGGCGTTCTACATAGGAAACCATTTTCCTGCAGTTAACGGGTCAGCTTTAGAAATGTTTAAAAGGATAATGCTTAGTGTGTGTGTTGTTGGGTGTATATTTCAGAGTGTGTTTGACCACGTCTGTGTGTTTATTCATCTGTGTGTGTGTGTGTGTGTGTGTGTGTGTGTGTGTGCGTGTGCGTGCGTGTGCGTGCAGTATTGATCTGTCCAGGGCTTCTCCCCTGGATGGCTGATTTTCTGGGCAGAGAGACAGAGCCCCCCTGCAGAGTGAAATCTTATGTTTCTGAAACCTTAACACTGTTTCAAGCCATTATCTTTCTCCTTCTTTCTCTCCTTTCTCGAGCCATCACATCCTCCACACACACACACACACCTTCTCCCCTCCCTCCTTCTTCCTCTTTGTCTTTCCTTTCGTAGCAGTGTTCATTTCAGCTTTTACCCTCTCATTTGTCTTCTTTTTAATCCCCCCCTCTCCCCCCCTTTTGTTCCTTTTCCTTTTCCTAGATTTACTGCATTTTCTTTCTCCTCTCTCTCTCTCTCTCTCTCCCTCTCTCCCTCCTCAAGGCCCTCTGCAAATGTCGGATCAGACGGAGCAACATGACTCACAGAGAACAAGCTCGATTCCCTTTTGGTTCACCATCCATTTGGATATCAAACAGGACTGTGTTGGAAACGGGAAACATGAAACACTGGCAGGAGACTAAACTGTGTATAAGAGGTCATGTCCACAAGAAGACCGAGATGTTTGAGTGAAGAAGAAGAAGAAGAAGAAGAAGAAGGAGAAGAGGTGGTGCCATCAAAACACAGACCCCAAAGTCTCCATCGTCTCCATCTGTGTTTACGCTGAGTGGGAATGAGAATTTGAAATGCATCTGGTGGTTTTATGAAATCTGAAGAATGTGGGACTGAAGATTTCACAGACACAACAATCAGTGGGAGGGAGAGTGAAATCTGTTTGTAACATTTGGAATCAATAAGCTTGATCTTTGTCCACTGAGGAGAGATGACATGGTGAAATACGACCCAAAGAGTCAGTTAATGGGAGCGGAGGGAGGGGGTCAAGTCAGGAATGTCTGGAGGAGCACTGGATTTAAGCTCCAAGAAACTTTACTGGACTGAAAATATTTATGAAGAAGAAGAAGAAGAAGAAGAAGACAGACAATTAAAGGAATTCAAAACCAGTTCTCACCTGAACAGGAAATCGTGCGGGGAATGAAGGGCTGAGGTGACATGAGTTTTGTTTTTGGACCTTGGACCTGGTCAGAATACGTGTGGTGGTGTTCTAGATGAGTCGGAGACTGATTCTTGTCAAAGTCCAGAAAAGTCCTGAAAACATGAAAATAAACCTTAGACTTTTTAAATAAAAGCTAAAAAACAAACAAACATAAATAAGATGCAGACAAACTAAAACAAAGCAGCTCGTACAGTCGATAGATAAAATATCACTGATGAATTAATGTGTCTATGAGAGATCAATAGTTTCCAAAGGGGCTAATGAAGATAGGGACACACACACACACACACACACACAGTGATGCATACAGATACTTCAGGAATCAATAGAGAGAGACTGATTGATTGATCAGATGAATGTGGCCGTGACAACAAGATATTCTGGTGTTTATTATAACAGACACAAAGTGAAAGTGATGGGGACATGTGGGTCATACAGCTGCAGAGAGAGGAGTGAGACACACACACACACACACACACACACACACACACACACTGTGACAAACGGTGAGGAGTTGTAGAGAGAAGTTTGTCATTGTAACATTAGACTATTACACTAATCCGTCCCATTTAGACGAACTTCAAAGAGACGGAGAATGAGCCCAGAGGGGCGTTCGGGTGTCGGGGTGTGTGTGTGTGTTGATGGGAGGCGAGGACTTGACCCCTGAGGTTAATTCTGAAGCTTAACCATGGGGAAATGTGATCCATACACACACACACACACACACACACTGGTGGCGGGTGTGGAGGCAGCAGTCGGGTGTCCAGACGGTATTCGCTGTATTTTTAGCTTTTCTCCGAGCGTCTTTCAGACAAAGGCTGCCTTTCACTACAGACCTGCTCTGGCCTCCCCTCCCTCCCATTCTGTCTCCCCCTCCCTCCGTCTCCTTTTCTTGTTTTCCTTTCTCCCCTTCTCTTTTCATTCCTCCGTCCCTCAGGACCCATTCATCCAACGCTACCTTAATAAAACCCACCTCTCCTTTGCTCTCTTCTCCTCCCTGCAACTTTCCTCTCCCCTTCTTTCACTCTGCAGCTTCAACATGATCCAGCAGCTCAGGCTAAATAAACACCGGGCACACAGCTGGTGATCAAGTTTATACCCCCTCTCTACCCCCCACACACCCCTCCCTCCCTCCTTCTCTCTTTCAAATCCCTCAGTCTCTTTTTCTCCCTCATTTACTTCCAGCCTCCACTCCCTCCATACTCTCTCTGTTGTAAGCCTGCAGAGGCTTTGCAGTCACACATCGGCTGGTAACCACAGTTGTCGCCAAATTGGAGATCCAGTGGAGTTTTTTTTTTTTTCCAGCCCTGGGAACATCCTGGGGTGGGAACTCAGCTTCACACACTTTCACAGTAAAAAATGTGTCAAATCGTCCAAGAGAAACTTGTTTCCATTGTGTGTCAGCGGGCTGGGAACGCTTCAGACACTCTTTTTCCTTTGTTGCTTATGTTCACAGCTACAGGTTGTGCAGAGTTAGCGTGGCTGCATGCAAACACAGCAACTGTCTTTATTCATAATTTGCACATTATTTCTCACCTCCAGGCCGAGAAGCTGAAGGATTCAAGCCTGTTTCAACACCGAAACACTGAGGTCATGGCGACCTGGGTCACACCTGTGCATCACTGCAGCCAGGTAAGAGGCAGAAGTGGACTTTCACTCTTTTCCCGTCCTGCAGTTATTATTATTCCTTTCCCACCTGCTCCTGCTTCCTGTCAGGCTTTAGGTCAGAGGTCTGACCACTGGATGCCGATTTAAAGGAGACATATTGTGCATATTTTACTGGTTTTTCTTACCATTGTGTCGATTTTTGCACAAATCTCACAGAGATCTCGTTACCGAGTGTTCAGAGAGACTGGAAACCATGTGAAATCTGGTTGGTGGATTACAGCAGGACCCCTATCGCTCATGTTGTGCAACTTTGCAGAGGTTCAGCATGGACATATGACATTATAACATTGTAAGGATGTTCTAAAATATGGAACAGCATATTATGTCTTTAATGCGTAAAAAACTTTCCATCACCTGAAACTTTCTGAGGAAAGTGTCGCTGTTTGAGGAAAAGTGAAACTCGTGGCCTCGTCTAGACGCTCTGGAACATTACAGTAAAAGTGTGACATTTACTGATGCAATTGGACTATTGATTTTTGCTCTTGCACGGTTTCATTGGTGTGTCACACTTTTATGTTATGTCTGACTAAGAGGTCCTGCCATGCACTTCAAACCACTTAAGTTTAAATTATTACTGTGCTATACTGGGACTGAGGACTGAGCATATGGAACATGTTCTCAGCACAGCTCTGTATCGCTGGATTCATTTCTGTGTCTCCTGCATGTGGCTTCACAGGTTCATAGATGTGACCTCAGATGCACAGCTGGCATATACACACATCTGAACACACAACAAGAGCCGGGGCCACATAAGGAAACACAGATGTATCGGTGACAAACACAGCCACACTCACTCAGACACACTTTTAAGATAAGGCTGGAATCGGATAAAGCTGCCCATATCGCAACCCGCCAAGTCCCAGCCAGGCTTATAGCCGCTCGCATGGAGTGTGTGTGCGGTTTCAAAGAGATCAAGTGTGTGTGTGTCCAGATTTACCCAAGTGTGTGTGTGTGTGTGCGTGCCTGTGCCTCCCTCCCTCCCTTCGTGCTCTGTTTCAAAGAGGAGTGAGCTGAGGGGTGTCACATTATAAGAAAAGAGCTGAAGTAAAAAAGCGAACCTGATCACTGGAACACAGTTCAACAGGCTCAGACTCTGGTTTTGGATCACGCTCCGTATCTCTGCTGCTTTACAACGGCCTCATTTATGACCGTGTATAGTCTTTATAAATCCTGTTATAACACCACCTGACACGGCCTCTTCTTTGAGCATGTTTCACTGTACTAATATCATGTTGGTCCCTTTTGGCAGAGCAAGTGGAAAAGATTAGATGTGTGTGCGGTGCTTTTGGGACCCACCCCCCCACCCACCTGGCCATGCAAGAGTCTGGATGTTGAGGTGTTATTAAAGCAGGAGTCGTTGCCAGGTGATGTCAGCTGCATGTGCAAAGTGTGTGTGTGTGTGTGTGAGATGCAGTGACGGCTGCAAACATGTCAGATCTGAACTTCACTGTCAAATTTAGAGCTGTAAAAAAATGTCTGTGTCTGATCATCTCAACGAGTGAAATGTGACACAAACAGACAGAGGCTAGAAGGTGCGTGCACAAACACACACACCAGGCAACACTGAGTCAACAGTGAGAAAACACAGATAATGTAGGTAAATGAATCAACAACAGCAAAGACTGAGCCTGGAAAAGCAATTGTATAGATTCTCAATGAAGCGACAAACTCACCACTGAATGGACTGAACTTTGTTCACTTACTTCCTCGGATAATCACTGATCATCTTCTTTTTTTAAAATAATGTTTTGGGCACCGCCATCTGGTCCGGTCTTTTATTTTGGAACTTTTCTTATTTAAAGTCTAATTTGACTGAAATTGCATTTTTCCCCATTAATGATTCATATTTGTGATAAGCTATGAATTTAAAAGGACCACTTTAGCTTCTGTGACCTCAGTAACGGAGCGGACCTGTCAAACAGGTGGTCACATTATAGCTACTGGGGTTTTATTTTGAAAAGCCGTCACTGATTTACTGACATCAACTGTGCAGCTGACTTTGTGACTTTGTGGACATTTTGTTTTGCAGTTCTTGTTTCCTCAGCAGCATTTCGTCCATTTACATGCAATCATTGTGTAAATATGAAAAATGAAACACACACACACACACACACACACACTTTACTTTAATTCTAGTGAGTGTGTGTGGTGCTAATGTGCTGCAGCTGCTGCTGTTACACAGTGAATCACCAGCTGCTGATGAGTGACAACTGATGAGAGTTGGTGAGATGTCGTCATGACCGCCGTTCACAAACATCTCAACATCAGAACTTCGCCACAAGACCATCAACATATTATTTGTGCTTTAGTCAGATCTCTGAGTACGAGATGTTTTTCAGAGAGCAGGAAGAGTCGGTGGATTAGCAGAACCCACTCAAACCCCATCATCTTTTCTTCCACCTCACACAGACCTTGGTCTCTAATTGATTCAAAGGACTTGACTGCTCTCTAGCAGATGCAGCAGTGCACTTAAATTTTCATGCCCTACACAGGCCTCATGTGCTCCCAAAGGGGGAGGGGCGACACTTCACGGCCGTTTTAACCACCACCGCTTCTGCACAGAAAGCACAAGGGAAGAGACGTGTGGGAGCTCCAACCATCAGATGATGAATGAAGAGAGGCTGCTGATCCATCATGTGAGATGCCAAATATTGTGATTCCAGTTTTTCTGCTTCTCTGAAAACATACGCTCGTCTCCACTGCTGCTGGCGGATTAAGAGGTGTCTCTATCTCAGCAGTGAAGGGGGCTCCTGTGGGCTCAGCTCCGACCAGGAGGGGGGAGGTTAAAGCCTGATTTACTGGGCGATTCTACTTTCCAAGGCTCACCTCTGATCATGAGCTTTGGGCACCAACCAACCGAGAAAATGAGATCGCAGATACAAGCGGCTGAAATTAAGTTTCCTCCACAGGACGGCTGGTCTGAAAGACAGACAGAGCCGAGGAGCCCGGACGTACACAGGAGGGAGGGGCCGAGGTGTAAAGGTGGTTGCTTCCTTGAGGAGGTATTCTGCTCACATCCAGCCAGGAGGTGACACCAGCGCAGAAGAAGACCATGCTAGAGGATCTGTAAACCCCATCTGGCCTGGGAGGGCCCGACCTGAGTCATCCTATATATCTTCAGCCCAAACCAGCGTGTCCTGTTGGGCCGGCATGACATGTTGAGAGCCATGGATCATCAGCAGTGTGTCAAGTGTTGTGTCAGTTACTGAGTCGATTATGTTCTCACTGCAAACGAACCACTCCAGGGCTGGGACGGAAGCGAGCTGAGATGAGACCGCCTCTTCTTGCTGATCTCGGTCCACTTGTTTGATCCCACATCTGATCGCGATCGCTGTGTTCACATCTGCATGATCTCTGGGGTTAAACACTCCCTGTTTCTGAGCATCTGCTGTAAACAAACCAGGTCTGAATACACCCTTACTCTCAGCAGTGCAAAACAAGCAGAGGGGAGGGGCTATGGAAGCTCAGGAGGTACAGAATAGGCGTTTTTACATAGGAAACAACAAAACATCAACAGATTCGCAAAGAAGAATGAATAAGGTGCATTTATAACTGTCAAGTGCATGTGCTGAATGTGAGCTTCAGTCCGTGAAACAGACACGAGTCGTCTTGGCTTTAAGTGTGCGACTCCCCGGCTGCCGTGTGAAGTGATGATCGTCTCATCATACAGAGTTTCTCCCTGTCACTGTGGATGTCAGTGAACACGGAGAGCAGCCATGCAGCGCGCCGAGGCCTCGTCCCCCAGCAAATCAACCCGGGCATGAAAAAACAACTAGACACCAACTCCCACCGCCCTTCTGTCTAAATCACACCCATTCATATCCCAGCATGCACCAGCCCACTCTCAGTCACACACAGTCATATCCCAAATGCACAAAAAAAAAAAAACAACCATCATTTTATGGGCATCAGAAACAGCCTGTGGGGAAATATGTAGTTTAGTATGAAAAAAAAGTGCAATAATCAAGTTGGGAAATTATTTAGTAGGACACATGGGTGCAAACACACACACACACACACACACAGATTTCCACATAAATACTCATGCAGTCGAACAGATTCACACTCTTGTCATAAATTCTCCTTATTACTCCTCTGTCATTTACACATACACACACACACACACACACACACACACATTAAGAGATGAAAAATCCCCATGTGTTCATCACCCAGCTGCACCAACATGTTCCTCTTTCATGTGAGCTGATTAAAATCACCCAGCACCAGAATAACACAATAAAATGTAATAGAGCATTTGTTTTTTCACTCATTATGATTAGTTCAACTGTGCAATTAACAGGCGCACGGTCGGAGTCAGTTGTTGTTGTTGTTGTTCATGGTGATGAGAAATGGTGCAGACAGAGGTGGAGGTCTGAGCATCATGATCTCAGATGTTACGGTTCAAACAAATGGCTTCAAGTAGAAAGTCAGAGCTCTTGGCTGCGACGTCCTCACCTGAGCTTCACTGTCTGAGGATCCATGTGTTGTCAAATGACTCACCACCTCTTTTATTTTACATACAAATACATTGGCATTTGTTTTAATGCCACGCTCTCCATCATCTCTGATAGCCTGTGTTTTTTTCCACACAGATCATTTTGTAGAGACAAATAAATAATAATATCTGAGAGGTAAAGTCTGAATAACATTTCAGTGTGTGTGTGTGTGTGTGTGTGTGTGTGTACACACACTTTAAATAAATGGCCAAGCCTTCTGCTTGTGATTACGTAACGACAGCTCCAGCTCATAAATACTGATGCTGTGCATAATCTACAGATGGCATGGGGCTAATAGAAGCAGAAGAAATGTAAGTGACGTTAAAAGCATGAAATTAACACAATGAGTTATCAGCGATGCATTTTTGGGGGAGGGACGTGCTTTCTTTCTCTGGTGATCAGGTATTTGACACATCTTCTTCTTCTTCTTCTTCTTCATTCAGACCAAACTTCCCATTTCTCAACACTGACCCACAATATTTAGACGACAGAGCCAAAAGGGCAAATGAGAGGAGGCAGGATAAAGACTAAATAATGAGAGGAGGTGAAACAAAGGAGGAGAAAAAAGATGAGTGAAAGAGCACAAGTGAGAAGATGAAGCGATAGAGAGGAAAATGTCTGGGCTGAAAGTGTTGTCTCATTGCGGCTAATGATTTCACATAAAGGTCAATATTTGAAGTGTTTCTCCCCTAAAAATGTCAAACGCCCAACAACTGATGACTTCACCACCCCCCTGAAAAGGCCCGGCGGCGGCAGCGGCAGCAGCAGCAGGAGCAGCAGCAGCAGGGTCGAGCGGTGTGAGGAAACTTTTAGCAAATGGCTTATGACAGCAGTTTTCCAAAACTATGAATCAGGACCTGAGATGGGCTGTGGGTCAGCGTTTGAAGCACAAACCTCCCAGACTCTTTGTTCTGAGGTGAGAAAGTTTAAGACAATGAACGAACACATTAGGCTGCTGCTGCAAAAAAAGAAAAAGTCAAATGATCTCCAACCGTCTCTGACACATCCCTCTGAGTGTTTTTGCTGCTTTCATGCAAAAAAAAAAAAAAGTTGCCTTTTATCTGATGGGAGCACGAGTTGCACAGTTAGTGAGCAATATTTCTCGATATCGATCAGCTCTGTCACTCATGTTAATGAGGCCTGTGCATCAGCTTAGCACCCCCCTCCCCTCCCCTACCCCACTCCCCCTCCTGACTGCATCATAGAAATTTACCAGCCAATTACTCATGAACCGCGGGGGCAGTAAGTGGAAAATAAAAAGGGGTGAAATTACACATCAGATCTGTCATTGTCAAATCTAGCTCCAAGAACAAACCCATAATAGAAGAGAGAAGAGAAAAAAGAGTCGGTAATATGAAATAAGTCAAGAGCCGCAGGATCCAACGCTGTTTAAAGTGCAACACACCAATACACTATCAATAAATACAGAGTCAAGCTGCAGGCGTTTCACCAACTTTTTCCCTCATGGTTCCAACATAATCACTGATAACAGAGTCACGTGGGATAAATTAGATCCAAGTTAAATCTTTGCTTGAGACTTAATGCTTTGGTTTTGTTTTCTTTTTCTACCTTCACTCCCTGCTTTCACTCACTGCTTCATTACCTTTCCATCAAGAAGCTTCTCTGTGTGAAGATCTGAGAGCTCGACGTACGGGGTAAAATGTTCAGCCTGTCCAGTCGTTCCCCGCAGAAGCACAGATATTTAAATGAGGTGGGTTAGTATAATATTACTTCTCTTCTCACAAAGCCCGATGCAGAGTGCATGTAAAGTGCTGCTGTGGAGATTCAGCAGGAAGAACCAAGAAGAAGAGTAGAATGAGGACGGGAGCTACGTACATGACATCGAGGTTGTGTTGTTAGGCTTAGCTCTTTTATTTTGAAAGTGTGAAAGTCACATTTCCTGCAGGTTAGATGCCATAGCTTTTGTTTCTCCTCTGTGTGATTATGACTTCAGTCTGACTGTGTCTTTGCTTCCTCCAGATTAGAGAGTCGATGTCCCAGATCTGATGTTGCTCTGGACATAACGTCTCTGTCAGTGTGGGTGTGTGTGAACATGTGTGTGTTTATGCATGTGGGCGTGCTCGATCAGTGCTGCATATGAATATGTGTTTATATATATATGTGTGTGTGTTGAGGTGGGTGCTTGGACAGATTTGAATGTGTGAGTGTGTGATGCAGAATGATGACACGTTTTATTGAACCTCAACGTTTTCTAAGGTTCATTTTAATATGTGATTCTTTCTTTCTGTTAAAGCTCCATACGGTATAAAGGTAGATGTGTGTCTTAAAGCTCCATACAGTATAAAGGTAGACGCCCATGTGTCGTGTGATTATAAAGCAGCTCTAGGTTCTATATTAATACTGTGAAAGTATCAAAGCCTCAGTCCACAGAGAAATGCACACAGCCTGTATTCAGACACTGAGCCTTAAAACCAGCCGTCAGGACTTCCTGTCACTTTGTGATGTCACAACTAAGCAGTCACCATCCAGACCTTCAGGATATGTTCTGTGTTTTCGTGAAAGATTGGTTGGTTGTTGGTTGGATGGTTGGTGGTGCATTCAGGGACATCATCATCACTCGTCCTCCATTCATTCATTCCTCCTCCACCTCTTGTCTGTTTGCTCGTGTTTTTCTCACTTCCTGTGCTGTTGTGCTGCGTCTCATATTCTCACACCTGCTGTTCCACCTTCATCTTTTTTGCTGTGTAGAGCCCAGTCGCTGCTGAGACAACCGCAACATACAAACTGTTGTGTTCCTCATATTCCTTTCATCTCCTCTCGCTTCTCACCCCTCAGTTTCTCTTTTCCTGTCTCCCCTAAACACGCCTGTCTTTATTTTCCTCCTCACCTTCTCCAAGCACACACAAAACACACACACAAACACGACTTGTTAACAAAGAGACAGGCCCAGACTGATTGACTCAGCGGGCGAGGAGACAGGCTGCCAATAGGGATAAGTCAACACACACACACACACACACACACACTGTGTACTCACACACAGCCCTGAATTCACACTTTAAAGCAAAAAAAACACACGTGTTACCCCAATTACCCTGGACAGGGTTAGTGTGGCTGGACACAAAAGAGCTGCGATTGATCAGTGGCCGCTTGATGTTGCTTGAGCTTCAGCATGTTTTAAGGTGGAACTCCAGAATTCCACCTTAAAAGGACATAAAAAGGTGGATCTCCATAAGCAGACACTGTTGAATTTATGAGATCAATAACATAACTCTATGATCTGTATGCATCAGTTATCTGTCCGGGCTTCTTCTTCTTCTTCTTATCAATGGTTCTGATCAGGACAAGCTCGTTGTCATGGTTACTGCCGACACTTGATTGCTCGTATGACTCTAATACCTTTTAAATGAAAACATTACAAAACCATTAACACCATTTATTCACGGTTAAGAAGCTTTCATTTTGCCTTGTCATCTTTATTGAATCTCTGAGGTTGGATGTTCCCACGGCTCATCAATACATCACGGCTCAACAGCAGAGTAGGCTATAGTAGCCTTTCCGGAAGTGTTTGTGTTTTTTCTTTTGAAACACTGAATGAGATAAAGCATGTGTGAGGTGTGAGGTGAGCTGCTGCCTGCAGGACTCCAGGAAACAGTGCAGTCACTGTTCTGTGTCTATGAGATTAGCTGCAGCAGCAGGAGGGTGTTAATGTCCTCATGCTCCGCTGAATAACACAATGTGTTCCTCCAACGACAGATATTAGTCTGCAGCGTCGACAACAATGGCTGAATGTGGAGGGGGAAAGAACCAAAAAACCTGCAGTGGCCTGTATGCACCGGGTACGTGAGGTTTATATTTTTCATCGGCTCAGTGATGCACATAAAAAATCATCCACAACACAACACAACACGTATACCCTCTAAATGTTTGAGCACTCGAACCAGATCTGTTGAAATCCTGCAGCAGTTTTGGGCCAAGATGTCTCGCTGATCAAAGACGAGCTTCTGCCTCGCAGCCATGTCTTCTGGTAACTTGGGATCTGGTTGGCGAAGCCTCTCGTTTCCTCCAGTTTTTTCTGTGTGTGTGTGTGTGTGTGTGTGTGTGTGTGTGTGTGTGCTCTCATGTATGTGTTTCTTTGAAGAGGAGAAATTTCCAGAGAGTGAACATACACTGCTAACTATTGTGTAACAGCTACAACACCCTTAAGGAGCCTTTATTTTTCCACTGTGATTATGAGCTGCTCTCATGTACCCACTCCATCCCTGTTGTTGCTGTGATCATAGTAAACCACCGTCTCCTGGGTAATGAGAATTTTATGAGTCAAGATTTTATTTTATTTTTTTTACTTTACCTCAGTGTTGCTGCGGGTTTTGGATGAAACCCTTTTGAAAGTCTTAACACAGAAACCAGTTTTTCAAAAAACGAGATTTCCACCGCTAGAAAAATTCATGACTGCAGCTGCAGTGATCAAAGACGCCCTATGGAGGCATAAATATTGATCTAAAGGTTAATTAATCCCCCTCCAAGTAACACGTATCTATACTAAAGACATGATTTGGGTAGTTAACAGTAAATGTGTGAAGACGTCTTGGGGAAAAAAAAAAAAGTCCCCAGGTCTTTTTTTTTTTTTTTTTTTGTGATGCATTAATTCACATCATTATGAAACCGACTGCTTAACTTACATGCATTATTCCAATGGGCTTGGACACTTGGCTCTCTCAATGTAAAATGAATAAGTCTCCTCCAAACTTGGAAACAGACAGATCCAAGACTCTGATGTATGATACCTCCAGGCACTTAAATTTAAATGCTAATGCCTTGAGTATAAAGCCAGCAGACTACGGTCTTAAACTGCCAGACCAGCTGACAGACTACACCGGCTACGATCCTCACCATGAGGCCAAGAGCTGCGAGAGAAACCAGTCCAGGGAGGAGAGCAGAGCTGTGGGGCCGGCGCAGGTGGATCTTTATTTTTGGATGCACTGGCAGTCTAATGGCTCACAGAGGAGAGGCTGTGAACAGTTTCAGAAGCAGCTTCATGTGAAGTGAACAAGACACACTGACACTCTGCAGATAACTGCTGCAAGATGCCCTTGAGCAAGGCGTGATGTCCCTAGATGACAGAGGCAGGTCCCCCAGCAGCTTCAGTGGAGATGCTCCGTGGCCAACAGGAGGGCGACAGGCGACCCTGAGGGCTGACTGAGAACAATCGTACACCATCCTCCTCCTGCAAGGAATGACTGGATGTTCTCCAGTCTCTCTCCCTGAGCGCCGTCACAGCCAATCAGCATCAAACACCACAGACGACAACCTGATTATTCACGACTTGCATTGATCAGCTGCTGAAATGATCAGTTACATCTTTTTTTTTTTTTGTGATGCAGATCAGCTCTTACATCCACGTACCTTTTAGTCACGTGTTGCCTCTCCTCAGTGGACAGAGGAGCTTTGTCGTCATGGAGACAACAGATTATTATGACTAAACCATCAGGCTTTCCAGTGTTACATACATTTCCTTTGTTTTATTTGAAGTGTTGATCCAGTGCAGTTTTTCCATCTCCTCCTCTCTCAGCTTCTTCCTCTACTTCTGGAGCTCTATAGTAACAACTGGTCAGTGGCAGCCAATCAGAAGAGAGGCAGCTCTGAGACTCTCTCACTGATTGGCTGACTGCTTTCTGAGTGACCCAGAACCAAATCCTTTATTCCAAACTTTCTTGAGCAGGCAGGAAGTCAGTTTGGAGTTTGGAGGAGTGACGGTGAGACACCTAGTGTCTCTTGGCCAACAACAAACCTTGTAAGGTCAGATCCTCCACCCCGGTGTCCCAGCACTCGTCTCTGCAGCACCACCACACAAACGCACTGCGGTAAACAAATGCACATGGCCTTTGGAGAGGAGTTAGCAAAACAGCAGAAAAGCAATGGGACTTGCATGGTTCCCCTTTAAAATCAAGGAAAGTAAACTTTCTCATCAAGGTGAAACACAGAGGCATGATGGGAACATAAGAAGCTGCCAGACAGTTGCTTCACATGATCGTTATCAGCCTCTCACCACCGCCGCTCCCTGACTCTCCCATGCTGTCTCTTCTTCTCACATTTTCAGAGACAATCCTGTGTCACCAGGGTGTTGGACAGGACAGACACTGTCCCTTACGATCTGTCTCGCTGCCATTTCTCCCTCCGCCCTCTCTCTCCCTGCCTGTGAAAGCCACTTTCTTGTCTTCTCCAGTCCTCTGTGCTCTCGTCATTCTTTTTCCTGTGTCTGTACTCTACTGTACACAAACTGCTCTTAAACACACACAGTACAACTCATCACTTCATTTGCTCTACACAAATCATTACTTCACCAGCTCTTTGGTGTAAATTGTCACATGAAGCTCTTTGCACTGACATTTTGGTGGAGATGCAGTGAAATGCACATGCACTGATGATTTACTGCAACATGTTTGGTCTTTGCAGCGATCAAGCAACAGTTCTTCTTAATGTATCTGCATAAGTGTAGCTTCACTGTTTGCTGATCTCAATATATTTTACATTTTGATGGATCTTTCGAGCTCGGTGTGATCCCTCCTGCTGATAATCCAAATGATGTCATGGATGGTGGACAGTCTCCTTTGTTTTTTCTCTTATGAAGAAATGACAGGAGGAGGAGAAGATGAAGAGGAGGAGGAAGAATGGAGAAGAAAAGAGGAGGAGAGGGAGATGGACCACAGGAGAGAAGAAGAAGAAGAAGAATTTCTGCCGGTGTTGAGAAGGTAGTTCCTGATAAAATGTGGGTTGCCTGCTAATGACTGTGTGTGCACACCCGTGTGTGTGTTTGATGTGCACCTGAGGCAATGCTAAGTAAGTTTGGGGAGGGAGCAGCCGCCGCCGCTGCTGCTGCTTCTTGTGATTTACAGCTCTATACAAACAGTCGCACACTTACAAACACACGTGTTGGTAATTCTGACTTCCGTTTAATCACCTTGCTTCATTACGTCTGTATAAATATTTCTGCATTAAGCTGTTGACTGAGCTGCACCTTCTAATGTCGCTTTGCCTGTGGCCTCACCCCCCCTTTGTGAAGCAGCCTGCACTCCTCAGATATACGTCCACATGATGTGTGTGTGTGTGTGTGTGTGTGTGTGTGTGTGTGTGTGTTTGTGCAGGTTTATTATACAATGCGAGTTTGTCACACATGGTACGTTGTTTACATGGAGTGTGATGTTTTCATGATGCAGATAATATTAGTTCAGAGCATCTTTTATGCTTTGGGAGTGTGTAATATCAGGATTACATGTGTGTGTGAGTGAGTGTGTGTGAGTGAGTGTGTGTGTGCAGGCCGCCAGCATCAGTTTACATGCAACATCAGCATCTGCTGGACTCCCTGCAGCCTCCACCTTCACACTTACACCTTAGAAAACTACAACTTAAACCAGTTTTAGCAAATTTTATTCAAACCAATCTGTTTTAAACGGTGTAACGTACCTTTGTCTTTGCTTTGTTTGTGATTTAACAGGAGTGTCTCGTCTTGACGACGGAGGCATCAGGCCCAAAGTTTAACAGACTTACTGTAGCTCTATAAAGAAGCTAATCTTGATCCATAATTTGAAATGAACATGTTTGAATGTCATGTAGCAGCAGATAGGCCCAATGATGAAAGCAGGAAGTGCATCTACAGCTTCCCACAGCTTCTTGACTTACTGGAAAAGTTAAACTGTGGCTCTGATGTGGGTTTGGTTTCACCCTGAGCTGAAAGGTCCAGGTCTGCATGAGTGAGCGATCACCTTGAGTCAGGAGTGTGGAGCACATCCTGAAAGACAGCAACAGACAGAGCTGTGCATACAGGCCTGCGATAAGATGACGGCCGTCTGTATAGGTCCCACATGGCTGTTAACATGTATGAAAACAGCACTCTTATCTTGCAGCGAGGGCTAATGCATGGATGAAGGTCACCGCTGCTATTAGGGGGTTGTAGTCATACTGAGCCGGCTTTTATCTCATTTGATAAGGATGAGAGTGTGCACTTGACCGTGTGCATGCTTGTGCATCTTGGACAGCACATGCACACACACACATACACGCACTTAATGCTAAAAACACACTGACTTTCTGCAATAATGGCATGCTTTATTCATGTGCTGTTTAACATGCATGAAGAGGAGCAGCACAGCAGGGGCAGTGGGGAAACGAGTAAGAAAAGCAGAGAGTAAAAGAGTGGAAATGTAAAAATAAAAGCAACGTGAAGAAGAGGAAGAGGAAGAGGAGGGGGAGAGAAAAGAGGAGAGTGGGAGGAGAGGATGGGAAAATGAGAGTGGCGGATGAGGAGTGGGTAGAAGAGAGACGCAAAAGAGGGGCTGAGGCTGGAGAGGTAGTGGTGGTGAATACAGTGTGTGTGTGTGTGTGTGTGTGTGTATCAGCGTATGTGCGTTAAAACCACTTGTGAAGGTGTGATTGTGGCTCTCGTGTTTTTTTTTTTGTCTTTTTTAACTCATTGTGCAAATAGTAGCTCTCGAGTGTGTCGATACAAGATCTCTGTCACACACACACTTACTCCCTCACACACCATTCAACTAGGTGAGAAGTACGACGGAGGCCCGCGCTCATTTGCATCCATATTTCAAGGGTTGTTGTGTGTCTCTGTGTGTGTCTGTGTGTGTGTGAAAAGTTTCCACAGAGAAAAGTGTTTACGCCGCACACACGTTTAATCCTGTCGCAGAGAGTTTAGCAGTGGAGATAAACACACTCCAATTAGAGCTGCGTATTGAAATGTTGTGTTTTTAATGGCAGCAGCTGAGAAGCCTCCAAACCACCGAACCCAACAGATAAATTAATAAATAAACACACAGCGTCACCAGTGATAAACCGTCTGATGAATTCCTGGTTTTTAAGAGTCAGACTCGTAGATTTTCTGCCCGTGCCGACGTTTCATAATCTTTAATGAGACATTAGAAATATTTTATGACTTTTACCTTTTGTTCTTCTTCTCTCTTGTCAGTTTCCTTCACCACATCCCAGCGTCTCATGTGATAATTCTGTCTTCTCGCTGTAGATTTTTTCTCCCCCCACAGTCTCCCGCTCTAACTTCTGTTTCTCCACTGTTGTCGGCTGCATCTTAATTATTTAGACTATTTGTTGCAGGCTGTGTTTGTCTTTCAGGCAGAAAATGATGCTTGATCTCAGCAGGAACAAAAAAAACAAAAACAAAAAGAAAAGAAAAAGAAAATGTCAGTGTATCTGCTCAGTTCAGCCAGAAGAGATGATGGATATGACGTGATCACTTATAGGTGGTTGTGGTTGTAGGTTGTTTGTGATCTTCTCTGAGGATGTCGAAAAACTTCTGTAGGAGATGTTGATAACCAAGGATCAACAGGTCGAAGCGGGAGGCAGATCATCCACCCTGCAGCTGTTTAGTGATACAAAATACAGCAAAGCATCTGTGGAGGTGGGAGGGGTCAGCAGGTGTGGGAGGGGTTATACCTGGAAGAGTCTGCATTTGCATTGTGTTGAGCAAGAGAAGGTTCATCAGAATCAGATTTATGGACAGATACATGGACAAGGAATTTGACTCCGGTTTTGCACTGCTCTCTGACTTTCATATAAAAAGACATGTTAACAACAACAACAACTGAACAATAAGTTAAAGAAGAATAAGAATGATACGAAATTAGTTAAATAAAAGTGGCCACACTGTACTGTACAGTAACATGTGGTGCAAACAAACAGTGAGGTCCATCTCAAGGTGTTCAACCTTTTCAATGATAAACATCTACACTGAAGCACTAAACTGAATGACATCATGAACAAAGACAACAAGGCCAGTGACGCTAGTGAGTTTTCAAACTAAAACGAGTTCAGCGTCATTTCAGAAAGTTTTAAAATTGAAAATCCTGCGCGCGCACACACACACACACACACACACTCATATGTTACATGTTAAAAACACAAGAGTGCCTTATTATGATACAGTATTTCCACATTACAGATACACATGAACACACACACACAGACACACACATATCTCCGCGTTGCTCTCACATGCCACATTGCTTTAATCAATACCCATACAAACACACAACCCGGGCACTCAAGGACCATAGAAAAGTTAATTACGCTGCTCCTTCTAAATGGGCCTGCATGGAACACTAACACTGCGTAGCCACACTAAAGCTAAATGAAAACATCCCGGCCAAGTAAACAAAGACGCTGAAAGCATTAACAGTACACAACGAAGCCCCTGAACTAAACACGTCTGAGGTTTCCATCAGTGGGTGGAAACCCTGGCATGATTTATCCTGCCGAGTGGAACAAAGTCCCAGAGTCAGATCAGGTCACATTTGACTTTTAATTGTGAGCAAACACAGAGTTTGGGCTTTTATTTTGAAGGAATGGTGACTGGAAAATTTGATGTTAAAGAAGGTATGGGAACCCTGGAGATCATGCTTTACTATGAGGAGGCCACAATAAAGTTCATTATCAGAACTCTGCAGTACAGTATGCACCTGTCAAGAAAAAAACACGTGTCCATGAACGCATCGTGCCAATGTGTAGCTTCACACCTCCAGCTCCTTGTTGTTCAAACACTGTCAATGTAAACAAACCTACTGTAAAACTTTCTTTTCCTTTCATTTCATCTGAACCTCCCAGATTACATGTCCTCCCACACGCTCACACACCCAGACACTCACATCCATGATGGAAAACACACACACACACAAATAAATGTGTGTGCACCACAAACACATAATGACTTCAGAGGTACAAGAGCCCTCACACTCACTTTGCCCTCCCCTCTATGAGTGTGTGGGAGGGAGAACCTTTTAGTAATACTACTCCTTGTCAAGAGGCGGCACTCTGATAATAGCGCAACTCTGTGTGTGTGTGTATGTGTGTGTGTGTGTGTTCATGTTGTGAGATGCTTACATGCAACAGCTGTTGTGCGTTCATGTGAAAATACAAGTATCTGAGTTGTGATTGTTGTGCTTTTGCATGCCTGAGATGGAAGTGTGTGGTTGGGGGTGGATGAGGAGGGGTTTGGGGGGGGGGGTATCTGCCCTTGCTTTAATTGCAGCTTGTGTGCTGTCAGCATTGGTCAAGTGGTCCTCTCAGCTAAATGACTTAGCTGGCTGGAGCAGCAGCGGTGGCGGTGGCGATGGCGATGGCGGCGGCGCATGCATAACTATCACTCTATTAGCCCCCTATAAACACAATGATTACGATAATAGAGACAGAGTGAGGGGGAGGAAGGGAGATGATGGAGGAGGAGAGGAAGAAGCAGAGTGGTATAAAACAGGATGGATACATGTTCACAGCCACTTCCTGCTGTTTTACACACACACACACACACACACACTTCTGTGTTATCAGGTGTTGAGGACGCTTTTAGAGTCCTGACTTTTTAAAATGTGGCTGTGGAGGTGAAACTGGCTCATGCACATGCAAACATGCACCACACACATGCAGTCTGGTAACTGTCACTGGTAAATTACCATAGAACAAGCTGAGTAAATAGTGGAATATTGAAGGAGGAAACCAATGCACAAACTAAGGCAGCACCAGCCGATCACTGCACAACTGATCTGAACTCCACCGGCAGAGCCAAAACAAAACAGTGAGATCATGTGTGAGGGAAATGCTAAAACACGACGTATCTCTCTCTTCCTCTCATAAGAATCGAAGTGTTCAGATCCGTTCAATATTCATTCAGATATTCTGAATCACATTGAAGAACCAACTCTTGTTTCTCATGATCTCATTCACATGCACCTCGAGTCTTAATTGAATACTCTCAGGGTTTGCTCCTCGAGTCCAGATAAAGTCCGAGGTTCATTAATCAACAAAAGCCTCTGAGATGAAGATGTTTGAGGTTTTTTTTTTTCTTTTTCCAAACATATGTTTTTGCTTTGTTATCTTGCAGCCGGCCACTTGTGGTTCACGTATAGAGAGCTATCACATGTTCTTCCTCCACATTATCAGTAAAGGCCGGTCCTCAGCTCACGACGCGTGGGGATGATTTGTTTTGCAGGCCCTCAGATCTGCCATATTCAGATAACGGCGAGACGGCAACAGGAAATTAAGAGATGGAACAAAGTAAATTCTACACAGCATCTGAAGGAAGGCTGGTGCTCTCACTGATGCCCTCTCTCTTCTGTTGGCAGCCTGATGCAGAAGGCTATACTTGCAGATGATGTGAACGAACCCCTTTTTTAAGAGATGGTCTGTTGTGTTGTTTTGTTTCTGGATGACATTTGAACCTCGCTGAAAAATACATTTACAAGATGCATGACAGTTTTTTTTTCTTCCACCAACTCAGGGTCAACAGGCCAGCGAGAAACTAATACTTGGGTACTTCAAATGATTCAAAAGAGGGGGATATATAGATAGAGAGAGAGAGAAAGAGAGAGGGAGTGCAGCTTGGTTTCACAGTAACTGCCTGCAAATGATGCTACGAGCAGCACACCCTCTATGCTAAATGAGCTGGAGTGGCAGCGACGCAGTCTGAATAGATATCACTCTATTAGAGGAATGGTGGAGCAGGGATTACAGAGACACAAGTGTATTCACTATATGTCTTTATATAACCTCACTGTCCATATGGCTGCTGGCTGCAAGTTTCCCCACCAGTCTTGATTAACACATCCATAAATTAGGTCCTAATGAGTCTGTGTGCAAAGTGTAGAATAGGCTGGTGCACAGTACAGAGAGTATAGGAATAACTAAGGCTTGAAGAAGCCAAAGTAAGTTTGATGTTAATGTGGGAGGAAAGGTGGAAGAAACTGGAGAGAGATGGGAGAATAATTTAAGAATGATCAGACAAATATTGGAGTTTTATCACTGACACACACACACACACACACACACACAGATAAATACACAAGTGCAGATATTAACATAAATATCCTCGTAGCTAAAACACAGGATTTGAGGTAATTCCCAAGATTATCATATTTATCTCATCTTAATCTTCAAGTAGGAGTTTGAAGCACTTTCTGAGGAGAACGGTGTGTTTGTGGAAAGACGTGTGGCATCACCCTGAGGGTGCTTAAACACACACACACACACATCTTCATCTTCGCCTTCATCTCTCTTTGTCACCAGCTGCCTCACAGTTTGGATGTTTTGCTGCACAGAGCACTGACGACAACGCTGTAGGTTCTCCGGGGTTGGAGAAGTATGGTTGTCAGGGGCAACTATCTCATTTTTTTTGCCATCACACATCCAGCTGGGAAAAAGAGGAAAGCAATCAGGGAAATCAGACACTGTAATGACAGGATGGAAATAAAAGCCTCAGATTTTGACGGGGGGGGGCGATAAGGATTACTATGTGGGCAAGAGGAGAGAGCGCCGCTGCAACCTGAAGTAATCTGAGGTTGTTTAGGCAGAAATCCAAATAGAGGGGGGCGAGTGGTCCATCTGGTGGTGAGTGTGTTGATGATGGATGATGATTGATGGTGAAAAGTCTTTGTCTGTCTTTACTTTCTTTTCTCTGATGCATCTCAGATGTATCTAACATGCACGCATGAACAGGATGTCCAACCTGGAGGACATGTTGGATGTCCACGTCCCACTTGTGCAGGTTCACGGTCTCTTCTACACTGCACAACCTGCAGACTTCACTTTGCTTTATTGCTTTGTGAAGAATAGTGGATGTATGAGTGGAGTCCAGTAGAAACCTGCTCAACGGTTTATTTACCACCAGCTGACAAGTTGGAGATTGTTGACCTTTCCCAACATGTTACTGTGACTGAAGCTGTAACCATGGCGACCACAGGAAACATATAAGACCAGAGTACAATTTGTGTCTGAGTGCATATGAAAAGTATGTTTAAGTTTGGGCAGATCAAAAGAAACAGAGAAAATGATGCATGTGCAGCCATGAGAGCTGATGTATCGCAGGGAAACTAACACACACCGTGAGTATCCAGTTGAATTATTTTCCTCATTACAGCCATGAAACGTTGTAAACAGACCACAACTCTGGTTCTTAACCTCTGTCTGATGACTCCTCTGTAGCAGCAGCTGCTAATGTCTGAGGATACAGTAGTAAGTAGAGGTGTCTGACTTACATACTGATTGAAGAAAGAAAAAGGAATGAAACGTTGGACTCTGTGTAAATAGTGACCTGAAGCTTAATCTGATCTGATCATTAAAGCATAAAGGAAACTGTTTTTCAGTGTTTAGGGAAACAGAAGAAAAAGAAATCGAGCGCCTCAGCCCACATTGTCATATACATGGCTTTTGACTGCTGTGGAAAACAGGCAGGTGTGGAGGAGGAGGAGGAGGAAGAGGACTGTGAGGAGACAGAAGCAGAGTGACAGTTTTGAACTCGGAGGCTGGGAGGAGCTGGTGATATGTGGCCTTTTCTCCTCCTGAACTTCAGTCGTCGAGGCTCGATTCAATAGGGAAGCATTAAAAAGCAGCAAAGGAAGAAGAAAAAGCTCCAGCGCAACAAGGGCTTTTAAAAATCTTTTTTTTTTCCAGTGTGAAGAATGAAGAATGTGTTTTAGCCTCCGCCAGCTGCTTCCACCGCCTGGCATTAGCGGTCGATGCTAACAGGAAGCCGACCTGTGCTGTATCCAGCTCTGTGACCGAGCCGTGGTCTGCACAGATTGGAAAATCAATTACCAATCACACAACCAAGTCCCTAAGAAACACACACACACAAACGTCTTACACACCATCCTGGCTTTTGCACACATACACACCGATACACAAACCAAATGAATCCACTTTACACACAACTCTACATCTTTGGCTTGCACACACACACATGCATGCACGCAATACACACACAGTTCAAACACAATAGTTTCCCCTCATACACACTACACTCCACAGTGGTTGCACTTCAGGACGCTCTGATGTGCCAATAATCAACGGTGTGTGTGTGTGTGTGTGTGTGATTAGTGGAGGAGAGATGTGGTGTCTCCAGCATAAAGATATGGAGATGTATGCAGACATCAATTCATCATCCTGAAACGGAAAGGTGAACAAGAGAAAGGAGAGAAAAACAGGAAGAGAGTGACGCCTGTCACGTGTATGAGTGTGTGAATTATGATCAAACACACACACACACACACACGCTTACACACATACACACACTTCCATATCTTTAATTTGCAAAATGCATCGATTTTTCACCTGCATAACAATGAATGTTGGTCAAAGCGTCAGTAAACAGACCTGCTGCGTGTGCTGCAGCCACCGTCGTTGCTTTATTACGGGACTGCTGACAATCAATGTATTTCTTATTTCACTAATGACGTTGTTTTCAGTATCATGGCTGCATTTCTCACGTTCATAACAAAACTGTTTGAAAATTGGTCAAAAACCGATCAAGTACTTTTTGTTTTAGTAGAACATGCACCACAGACTTGATGCTCTGAGGGAGGGGGCGGACTGACGCAAGCTGTGGCGACCCTGTGTCATTGGGCAGCAGCATTGGGTGAGTCATCTAGTCTTCTAAATATACATATATATATATATATATATATATATATAACTATGTGATGTGTCTCACCTGTGTTGATTGCACTGCCTGTGTCTCGCCCCCTCAGTGTTTACCTCCTGTCTCAGTTCATCTGTGTGTGTCCTGCTGTCCTGCTCTGTGTTGATGTCCTGTGTTTGTAAAACTGCATGTTCCTTCCCGTCTGTTTTGTTTTTTCTCCCTAAGTCAAATATAACCCCCCCTTTTTTTTGTTCACACCTGTTTTTGTGTCAGTCTGCAGTTTGGGTCCAGTTTTCATCTTAAACTCGCAGTGTATCGCTGCTATAACTTAAAGGGTATCTCAGTTTTTTGAAGTGCAGTAGAAAGGCCTCTGCCCCCCCACTGAGAAGTACTGGCACATGGTACTGCACCACCTTGGAGAAGTCCCATCTCAAAACAATACACCAGTTCAAGAATACAATATAAAGTGTAAATTTACAACGCATCAGCTGGTCGGAAAAAAGTTTGTTTATCTGGAACTAACCAACTCACTCAGTATTCCTCCGCGCAGGCAGGCTCCGCGACGCGCTGGATCAATTAATCTATCAGCTGTTTCTGTATTCCTCCACGCAGGCAGGCGGAGGAATACATTTCCTGCCTGTGCGCCATTACTTCTCTTCTAAAAGTCCCTTTAAATATTGATGATATAAGGTGGAAAATATATATTTTTTTTTTACCGGTGATCTGGTGGTTGGATAAGAGCTCCTCCCTGCAGCCACACATGGGGGCTGTCACAGCAGCTTATTAACGCTCCAAGTGTTGCAATGAGATTTCAACACACATCACTTGTAAAAAACTGTGACATGAGTTCATTTGTCACTTTTTAACGTGTTTATTAGACACAAGTAGAAAACGATGAGCGGTGATGAAGAAAAGTGAAAAGGATTCATTAAAGGAGAGTGAGCTGAGCAGACTCGTCATGTCGCTCTTCACACTGGGATTTTAGGTTTAACATTGTTTGACTGAGAAGGAAATTAGATATGTCAGAGTTTAATGTAACTTTCTACAATACACCGTAAATATTCTTTTCTAATAGAATTACAAGGAGCTGAGAGTCAAACACCTGTAATTAAACTCTCAGTCTTGAGAACGACGTTGAAAACGTTACTCTGGGGTCAGAATATTTTTCATGTCACTGCCCTTTATGTTATAACTCAATATGAACCATGTGAGGCACCTGTTCTCCAGTCTGCTGGATCAGTGAGTGTTATTAATGTAGGAGCTGTCAAACTGGATTCAAATGTTTGTCAAGAGCCAAACTCTCGTCACCAAATAAGTTAATTAAGATGTGAGCACAGAGCTGCAGAGGGAATGGAATTATATTTGAGCTCTGAGTTATTAACACATGAACACACACACACAATCAGACTCAGAGAAGGTGGAACAAGATTTCAATTTTGGCTAAACTAGAGTATATCGCCGAAAAGTTCAAAAGCATCCACCACATGTTTCAAGTGGTGACATCTGCAACACACACACACACACACATACATATGCACACATGCACACACACATTTGAATATCTCTGAGCTCTGTAAATGAAGTTCTCGGTGTTTAAACTCGATCAGGTTTGTTTGAAGTTTGTCTCACGTAGCAACATTTGACGTCTCAGTTTTCAGCAGCAGGAAGATTAAAACACAGGGCCCGACCTGACGGGGTGGACCTGTCCTGGTGATCGCTCTGGATAAACATGTTTCAAAGAGATTCATGAGACTGGGCCAAAAGTGTAAATTAGCCCCACAAGTGATGGTCATCAATACAAATGTGAACATTCAGGTCAACACTGAGCTCAGAGCTGCTTTTACTGGCCACTGTGGTTTAAACTGAGGAGGTCGAGCACACAGCCTGGATCCAGACTGATCTGTAGACAACACTCTGATGATATAAGTTCATCATGTCTCTTAATTGTTTTTCTCTTCTCTCATTTCACTCAGACGGTTGTTTCCACTCATCAGGAGGTTGCTCCTTCCTCCTCCGCCCAATGGATACCACCACAGCGACTACTACAACCACTGGTACTCTTCCTGTTATTACTATGACTACTTCCAATGATAAAGATAATTAATAGTTTGCCATCACAAGCTGGTTAAAGGCATCTTTGACTAATGGTATTAGGACAACATGCACAGTACAAACAACAATAACAGACATGGTTCCAGTGTGAATGATGAGAAGTTGATGCATCTGGTATAAAGAACTTACAGGATCAGGACTCTTCAGTTGTTTCTGCTCTCTCCCAGTCATTTTACTGGCTGTTGTTTTTAAGCTTGGTCCAGTCTGTTGTTGTCTTTGACCTCAGCAGCTTAAAGTCAGAGTCTGAGACTTTGCTGAAACTCAGTGATCAGAATTATTTCTAGATATGAAGAACTCCTGATGAGCTCCGACCTCGGCCTTACTGACATTATTAACCAGGGTAACTTCACACCTCTCAGTGAGCTCACCCATGTAATGGAAATGTGGCACATGTTCATATTCACACATATGCGCGCACACACACACACACACACATACATATTTAATAGTTATATAAACACTCGCTCTGTAACACGGAATTAAAATGAACGCAGATGGGCAGATTTGATATAGAACATCTCTACCCAGACTGCTAACTATTAGTGTGTGTGTGTGTGTGTGTGTGTGTGTGTGTGAGAGTGTGTGTGCGTATGTACCTAATGCTCCTGGATAGCTGGTCTTGTGCTCAGCAGTCAGAATATATATTACACTCATCTTCAGAAAACGAGGATAAAATCTGTTCTCCACTGACTCACTCAGGCCTTAAATGATAAAACACACTCCTCCTCCTCCACACTCACACACTCAGCACAAAGCAAACCAACATTTATTTTATTCAGATAATATGATTATCATGCCGCAGCTCAGCTGGGTCTATTTCTGATAGCCCGCATGCCCACCAGAGACAACAACAGGCGACTTTTACTGATGATAACACACACACACATGCACACACATGCACACACATGCACACACACATCATACTGTAAGACAGTCATTAAGGAAAAACATCAGTTTGTCTCTCAGCAGAGGTATAAATAAACAATTAGTCTGTTTACTGTCCTTTTCATAGGGGGATGTATTGTGGGTTCTTTATGTAAAAGGTTTAAGCAAAGAAAAACACTGTGTGTTCACCCAATTAGACAGTGAGCATCCAGAGCGTGTGTGTGTGTGTGTGTGTGTGTGTGTGTGTGTGTGCAAAGGTCACGTTAATGAGCAGCAGAGGCGACAGACCCATCGGCCTGTCAAACACAATCTGTAGGGAAGTGAAGAGCTGTGAGTCTGCAGCCCAGATTGACCCATCCAGGTATCCGTCACATCAGATTAGCAGGTAAAAACCAACCCCCCCCCAGCCAATCACAAAAATAGTTGTTACTGCGGATCCCAAAGGAAAGAGTAAATTTACAATAAACTGTGGACACGGTTTCTGGTGCTGATTTTTTTGTAATGTAGTTTTTCAGTGGTGCCATAGTTTACACACTCTGGTGCTTGATTCTCAGTGTTGATCCATAAAAGGTTGTTGTTGTTTTGTGGAGCTCTAGCAGGCTAACAACAACTCTGTGAGCCAATCAGAAGACAGAGAGGAACCAAACTGTGCAAGATTGTATAGTGGAATCTATGATGACTGCTTTGTTGTGACATCACAAAGTGACAGGAAGTCCTGACGGCTGGTTTTAAGGCTCAGTGTCTGAATACAGGCTGTGTGCATTTCTCTGTGGACTGAGGCTTTGATACTTTCACAGTGTTAATATAGAACCTAGAGCTGCTTTATAATCACACTACACATGGACGTCTACCTTTATACTGTTTTTTCTTTACCAAAGCACACAGCATCCATGGTTGTTGTCCCAAACATCTCAAATATTTCCCTGAAATAAAGCGAGGTTCTTGGTAATCTATCACGGCGGCGGCTGCTGCATGTCTTTACCAGCTGAGAGCTTAAACACACATCGTTTTGAGGCACTTAGTGAAATGACTGATGCTGCTGCAGCTTCCTGTGAAGAGAAACGAGGAGGACGACAGACTTGTGTTATTATAGATTGATCACTTGTCGACTGAAAAGTTTTCAGAGTTTAGATTGAATGAAATCACTCTTTATGGCTCATTTTCAGAGGAATCGATAGAAAAACATGACGAATATGATATAATATAATACAATATAATATAATATAACTTTAAGTTGTTGTATAGTTGTTGTCAGGATCATGTGACAGATAATGATGACATGGCGAAAATGTGCAGCTATGTTTTTCCACACCCACTTATGACATCGACTCCAGCAGCCAATGGGATGGCCAGCCGGGCACTGACATGTCGGCGTCATGTGACGGCGTTTGAACCATGGCGGCAGACGTCAGTGAGGGAGAGAGAGAGCCACGGCCGGGACACCTGTCGGACACCTGTCGGACACCTGTCGGCCCAACACAAGCAGTCGCGCGGGTTCAAGTCGGCGGTTTTACCGGCGTTTCACCTGTTGGATTATCGCTTCACCGACGGACCAGCATCCGAGGCCTGTGCTCTGTTGGAGACGCCGGGAGGAGAGCGCCACACCGGAGGACAGACGTCAGGTGAGTCGGCTGTGTTTCCGGTTTGTCTGTGGAGGAGGTGAAGGTGCGCGCGAGTGGATTTCATGTGTTTATTTGAACTGACAGACGTCACAGCTGAGCGGGAAAACCTGCCAGGTTTAGTAGGCCATTTAATACATGGTTGAAATGTTCAGCTGTTGTTGTTGCTGTTGCTGTTTTGTTTTGTTGTTGTTGTTGCTGCTGCTGCTGCTGTTGTTGTTGTTGCTGCTGTTGATGTTGATGTTGTTGTTGTTGTTGTTGTTGTGGTGGTGGTGTTGTGGTGTTTGGGTTAGTTTATACTGTGCCCAGTCTCAGTTCATTGGTTCAGAGTACAATGGTCACATAAAGGGAGAAGCCGATAGAGTAAACACAAGAATGTGTCTGTATCCACTGCAGCTCTGCATACTGATCCATACAGGAGGTGTTGTGTGATTGTCCTCTGAGGTCTGGATCCACACTCAGCTGGTCCAGACGGTCTATCTAGACTCATCCCTGTTCCCCAGCTCATCCCATATTGTATTTTAGACCTACGGAGCCTGGGAAGGGGTCAGAAGGTCACAGAGCTCCTTCACAGCTTTTAGACTTTTCCCAGCAGAAAGCTGGTAGAACTAATAACAGTAACGATCGCTCAGTTTCATTTAAGCGCCGCAGTAAGCCCTGCTATTGAGCCTGAGCACCTGTAACTGAGGGAGCAGTCACATTAAAATGCTACGACATGTTCCAGAGCGCTTATAAGACAAATCAAAACCCTCTGTTACTGCCTTTTTTATCAGCTGCAGAAGTTCCCTTTCACAATCTGCATATTCAATCTATACTTTATATTGGCTTTTATTACCTTTCATATTTCTATTTAATTGTCATTTGACAATTAAATAGGGTTAAACTTGATTTTACAGAAACATCATGACACGATAGGTTGGTTGATGCTCTAAGATTTTCCATTTAACCCTTTAATTTTCTATCTGCATAAATAACATCTAAACATTTGTATTGCAGTGTGTGTGTGTGTGTGTGTGTGTGTGGGTTTGTAGTTGTTATGATTAGATGAGTAACATGTAAATATTTGACCTGCTGACAAACACTGGAGGACGATGAAGGTACTTTGCTCCCACACACACACATACACACACACTGTGGACGACCGGGACACGTTTGACAGCGAAGCCAGCGGCCATCGCTCTTTTCATTCTGTGTTTCAAAGAAAAAAAAACAAAAAACCAAACAACAAAATCACATTCTGTCTTAATATTTATCTGTGTGCCTTCAAAGGCGGCCATCAACAGGCAGGAAGAAAGAGAGACAAAGGATGAAGGACAGGGACACTAAAGTGCTGAGGCTCGTTTTTTTTTGTTTGTTAGAGAGGGCTTGAAAGCGTCGCCCCTGGCAGCTCAGACATGATGAAATCACCCGAGCTCATATGATGAAACCTGCGGCGTTATTTAGAAAACACACACAAAAAACAAATCTGCATGTGTAAAAAAGGAAAGAAAGAAAAAAAGAGGACGGTTAAGAGGAGCTGGGTGTCCTCGGGCTGACATGAAAGAGATGTAGCGTTAGCACTGTTTTCAGTGAGTCCTGCTCATCATTAATGATTCTGAAGCAGCTACTTAACGACAGCGTAACATTAATGTGACACAGTGGAAACGATCAGCTCAGTCCTTCCCTGGTTTCCAAACATAAGTTAACCACATGCACATAAATTAACATGATGAGTTTCCCAAAACATGTTGCAAATATTTTCTATTTCTGATCTGTAAAGAGAAAAGGTTTGTTGTGTTGACAGAAGGTCTGAACCCAGCTCCAAGGTGTTTCTGCTCCGCCATCTCCATCTGATCCGGTTGGTCCTGGTTTCACACCTGTTGATGACATGTTGACGTCCTGTCCTCATCACCTCCGTATGCTGCGTCTCCCTACACTTGACACTGATCAACTGAACAATGATAACTCTCCTGTGACATCACCGCTGCCAGCAGCATCAAAACCATCAGGTCCAACATGGAGCCTCGTTCAGATTCAGATGAACATCCTCATCATGTGGAGGCTTTATTGTATCTGGCAGGAAAGGAGACGACGACTGAAGCTCTGCTGTGACCACCACTAACCACCGCTACTTCCTGTTAAAGCTACGAAAGTCCCGTCTGAGACCACCTCTTTTGGTCGGACTGGATTTCAGGTCTTTGGTTCCTCAAACAGAAAAGTCTGAAAGTCCAGACCAGACGAGGTCAGTGGGAAAGCCTCCATGAATCTTCTTTGAATCCAGCAGCAGGTGGTGAATCATAACATCATGTCTACACTTAAGAGGGATTATTCAAATTTGTTGTTAAGTCGGCTCATGTTATGACAAATGTACTCCTGTGTGTGTGTGTGTGTGTGTGTGTGTGTGTGTGTGTGTGTGTGTGTGAATCATATCGAGGTTCCCGATTTAGAAATCAATACAATGACATCATGTTACCGTGATGAGTGTCTTATTGTATTAACTCTTCAGACTCGTCTCCTGAACTGTGAGGGATCAGCTGACACACTACCTGTCATCCTCGCTGCTGCTGCTGCTGCTGCTGCTGCTGCTGGTAATTAAAAACTTCAGTCTATCAGAGTATTATTATTTATGCTTTATTAGTTACAGCCACTTATCCTCCTGTTGACATTTTCAAAGTGCAGACAGGCCAATCAAAATTGATGCTTTCTAGGTGTTTTTAATTAGACTGTGTTAATGATCTGTATGTAACATATGGCTGAGAGCCTGGAAGTTGATTTTTTTCTTAATTTAGTTAAGTTTAGTGAGTATTTTTTTTACTTTATCATAAATCTTTCCATTCGGTATCAGTCTAATTTATGTGTATTTTTAGCTGTAACTCACGGGCGTGCTTTGCCCTGCCACTGATTTTATATATTTATCTAAAGAAATGTGTTGTTGTTTACTTCACATGCTGACAAATGGTTTAAATAATGGGCCATTTTCCCTGGAGGATGTTTGTGTATTTGTATGTGTAGATACTCATGCTTCAGTGTGTGTGTGTGGCAGATAATGCAGATAGCACTCGATAGCTGGGGCTGCGTGTGTACATATGAATGAGAGTACAGTAGGTGAAGCGTAGCACTGGTGTGTGAGAGCTGAGGCTGCTGCGCTAACATGACATCTCTGAGCTGCTGCCTGCAGGCAGGGAGGACCTGGCCAGCATCAACACCGCTCAATAATTCATACCACACACACACACACACACACACTGCTCACAGGAACACCACCATTATCTGTTCTGCACACATCCATTCACTGAGCAAAGGCATGTGAGAGTCATCACTGCTGCCATCATGGGTTCAAACAGCTGGAGGAGATCTGGCCTGGAGAGCGAGGGAGGACGATTAAAATCATCCAGTGCAGCATCTTCATTTGGTAACAACAAGGCAACTGGAAACACTGCAGATCAATTCTATGATGATCCATAACCGATAATCCAGTAATTGGCTTAGATTCTGGTAGAAACAGAGGCGGAGACTTCAGATACAGGAGCAGGTGAGACAGGTGACTGACAGATAACTGTGTGTGTTTGCAGAGGTGATAATGTGCTGCCTGATGTTTGTCTTGTGAACCAGTGATCAGTTTTAATATTGAAATAATCTGAATTTAGAACAGCTACAGCTACACACTGTTTGATTGACATGTCATCCCTCACTTCCTGGTTCGCTTTGTTTGATTTGTTCTGATCCGTCTGGAGACGTTAGCGCGGTCCCAGCCGAGCTCCACCCAGCTCCAACATTCAACACATCTAATCTGCCTCAGTAAGTAAAAACACCTGCGTGGGCGCTTGGTGATGGAGGGGGGGGGGGGGGGGGGGGGGGGCTTTCAGGTACCAGCTCAAACAATAAAAGACTTGAACTCAGCATCTCATGCACCACAAGACTTTACAGCACTGTGCTTTAATGATGAAGTTATATCCTCCTAAGGCCCCACTACACCTGTGATGTGCAGGAGTGTGCAGCACACAGCATGAGTGATGAAGCCACACATGTAAATGGGGAAATGTTGATATTTTATAAGATAATATAAGATTTTTCATTGATCCCATTTATGAGAAATGTACTTGTTAGAGCAGCAGATGGAAAACAAAAACAAAGCTAGACAATGAAATATAAAACTAGACATTTGATAAACACAGTGTTGCTCGCACAGAGGCTGAAACACATGGCGCAGTGTGGATGGTGTGTGTAAGAATAAATGCACAGTTGGTTAATGTACAGAATGGCAATTTAAAAAGAGAGATAAATGTGGGCAAAGTTGAACGAGTGATTATTATTATTATTATTTGTTGTTGGATGAGTGTGTGAGCTGAGTTTAAACTTCCTGCACGGTGAAGACGCCACAACATCACTGTGTCTTTGCTCCATAAGAAAACGTTTCAGCCTCATGTGGTTTGAAAAGTGCAGCTTGCTTTCCCTTTTTCGATTAATTGTACAGTGCTAATGGATGGACTGAGTGTGGGCCGGTGAGCTACAATTCATTGTCTTATTGACTGTCTCTGTTGGAAGCTGAATGACATCTGTTAAGGGCATCTGTTCCAAGGAGAGAGTGCCATTACTGTCGCAAACACACACACACTCACACAGAGGAAAAGTGTGTGAGGTAAGCAATAACAGCAGACTTGTGCCAATGATGCTCTGAGATAGGATTGCCTGCGGGTAGAGAGTGGCAGCACTTGTTCTCCTCCTCCCCCGCTCTGCTGCGTCTCTCTGCTCTTGTGTAAATAAAAGTGTAAATGGGTCATCCATTATGAATAGACATACAGATGCGGCCACGTTCCCAATATCCTGATTATCCTTGCTAATATAGATATAGACTCTATCAGTTTGCAGGGTTAGTAAATTGTCATTTTCCTCCTCTTTCTTTCTCCCGGCCCTCCTCCCTCGCTGCCTCGCTCCCCCCCCTCCTCCCTCCATCTCCACAGTGTAAATTGGTCATGCATAATGGATGAACAGATATAGATGGAAGCGGAGCTCTTTCCATAGATACTGAAGCAGAGGTGGGATGAGTTTTGGTGCAGCTGGGTAACACACCCTCCTTCCCTTTTTAGTGTCAATGTTTTTTTTTTTCCTGAAATGTCACACGTTTTAGTTTTGACGGTCACAGCGACCACGTTTGACACTTCGTCGCTGTCATCTATGATTTCCAACGAACAGGGAGAGATTATGAGATTATTTGGCTGCACACACACATACTCACACACAGGTAGATGTAATAATATTACATGTGACCACACACACACACACACACTGTATGAATCCTAAAAACCTGAATGTCAGTTGCAGTAGATGAATATTTGTTAGCTATAATATGATGGAGTGCGTCAGGCTCTGTATCTTTCCAGCCGTGGAGTTCATTTACCTGCTTTTTTTCCCTTCATGTGTTTATGAGCTTGAAAATGAGGGTTTGGGAACGTGGGAGTTTTCCTGCCACACAATCCTCTACCACACAGGAAGTGATGCGGAGAGATAAAGTGACAAAGTGGATGGTTAAGAGCACCATTTTCCCCCCATGGCTGAGCAAAGGGAAGAATGGATTGCCACCTATAGAGACTCAAACTGCTGCAGAAAAGGTCACCGTGCTACCGACACTGTTGAGGAGTGCTGCACTGAAATGTTGTGTTGGGGAACAGGCATCACGTCACCTGCTGGATAAACTGAGGGGTTTTGTGACAGATGCTTGCATTGTGAAGGGTTTAGGGAAATATATTCAACATTTTTGATTTAATGACTGTTTAGGGAATGCAGAGAGAGAGGGAGAGGAGATAATGTGCAAGCAGTGGGTGTGTCGCCGAGCAACAGGTGTTCATGTGCTCTCGTCTGTGTTTGATGATGCGTTAGCATGAGCCTTTAAAATTGTAGGGATTTTTCAGCTTATTCTCCTGTGTTATCAGCAGAGGAAATAACTTCCAGGCCTGTGTGTGTGTGTGTGTGTGTGTGTGTGTGTGTACATGGTTTATGATAGTGCAGCAGAATAAGGTGCAACATCAAAAGCAGTGGAGAGGAGAGATAATGAAATACACCAGCGAGGAGAGGCTGAAAGGAACAACAGCACAGATGATCGTTATCGCCGGTCACTCGGCCACGTTACGAGTGTTTAGAGGAAATTTTAGCCTAAATCCCTCTGATATCTGAAATCTAAGGAACCCCCCCCCCTCAGAGATACTGAAATAGAGGAGGGAAGAACAAGAACTCACTTTTACCTTAAGAGAAACTTGTTTTTTGCTCTTTGCACATGTAGTGCATTTTAAATCAGCTTATTCTGTAAGTATAAAGCTTTGTCCTCCTTACGTCCTCAACACATAGGATTGTACCAGTAGCAGGCGCACCGGCCCTGTGTCGTCATGGTTACACAAATAAGGATATGTGACTTTATCCTTTTTTCCTGTCGTATTTACTCTGGCCACTAGAGGTCTCTCTGTCTGGTAATAAAACGTATTGTGGTTACGATTTTTTCCACATTAGCATTAGCGACATGTTCTTCTACCCAGACAGAAGCAATCAACAACTGATCGACACTTTTGCCAAACTCGTGTCTAAGTGTTTTTTTAACTCAGTTATTATCATTACCATTATGACCAGTATAACCAGCGTAACCATTACAGGTCACAATGAGGTTCTCTCACACTTTGACAGGATGGTGTCATATGTCAGTTGCATCCTACGTAACCATCCTTGTGCAGCGTAACCTTTTCAGCTTGTCTCTTAAAATCGACCATTGTGTTTGTGTGATTTGCATACATTTGCATATTCAAATTAAACTGAATAAATGAAGTAGATAATGAGGCTTCTCCAATAGATTAAAGCAGGCGGCGACTCTGCAGCTCTTCTCTGTAGGATGAAATATTTTAGTGCAAAACTACAGTATGTGCTACCTGTTGGCATTTTGGTCAAGTGGATCATTGACACTGTGGTGCGTCACTTATCAGTTGTACAGAATGAGCAAAGATATGGGATGAATACTTTGCATGGCTGATTGATTCTAGTGCAGGGTGCTTTGGCAACAGAGGTCAGGGTTGATTATACAATGTGCATGACTTTTGACTGGAGCTGCCTGATCTGGAAACAGGCCTCAACAATCAGGAAGCGGGTCACATATATAAAGATATTTTATTACTTCTGCACAGTCACAGTCAGCTGCTGCATCATGATATGAATCTGGTTCTTGACAGTTCTAGTGGAGACGTCTCGCCCTCCGTTGTTTACCGAGCTGAGCGGCTGAGTCCTGAGTGACGGCAGCCACACTGAGCTTTTCCACATACGTACCACTGACATTCAGATATGAATGACACGGTGTCATGTAGGACAGCAGGCAGAGCAGCTGTGTTGCCCGGTGCCACTCACTCACTCACACAGTGGCACATTGATGCATGCCATGCCTGAAGACTAAACAAAAGCAAGACAGACAGGGCGTGTGTGTGTGTGTGTGTGTGTGTGTGTGTGTGTGCAGGAGAGAAAGTGTTTGTGAATGAGATACTGAGTCTGTGTGTGTGTGTGCATGTATGAGCATGCGAGTGTGTGTCTGGTGTCATTTGCATGCAGGTCATGATGACCCTCTCCTCTCATCTGAGATTCTCATTAACTCTCTCTCACACACACACACACACACACACACACACACATGGACACACACACACGCACAAGGATGCCAGGCTCTACACAGGCCATCACAGTCTAATCATCGCACCCTGCCCCTTCAATCTCACTTTCTCTCCATCTTTCTTCCTCCCCCACCTCCCCCCTCTTTGTCTGCCCACATATGCAACCTTCCCTCCACCTCTTCTCTCTCTCTTTTTGCCCTCTTTCCATTCTCTGTTTCCTGCCTTCCAGTTCTCTGCATGTCCCCACACTCCCCTGTCTGTCTCTCTCATGTCTAATTGGGATAAACACTCAGAGCGGCTTATGAAGGGGACACCTCCGTATGAAGACACCTCAGTGACTCCCCGCCATTATGTCCCCATTATTGTGACACCGCCTCGTGCCCCGTGTATGACGAAGGGCCTCTTGACCTCGTTATGTCCTCATTATGATGACCTCTTGTGTAATGACATAATGACATCTGCTCATTAATACGTTGTTTAAGCCCAGGCTGTAATGACACGTTCCTACCTGCATCATCAGCCTTTTCTCCTGCATGTGACCACTGCGGCTGCTGACACCGGCTGAGCGCTGATGGACAGCAGCAGACTGATCATATCATATCAAGTTGAGAGGTTTGATCCCTGTGATATCTGTCATGGTGTGAGTGTCCTTGGACAGGGTTACTCATCCTGAGAGAGCGAGCCGGGCAGCAAACACACAAGAAACACAACGGTTTTTATTTTATGTCCAAGGCAGCGCAGGGTTTAACTTCACAACATGTATTATTGTCATTAAAAACACAGGCAGAGTCTATGGCTGTGTATTTTCAGTGCTTAGCTGCTGTCTTGTCATCGTCTCCCATTCTTTTTTGGGCTTACAGATATTTAGTGGCGTCTTAAAGATTCGCTCTGCTGTGAGATATTGTTCTGAAGTGCCACATTTAAATAAACTGTGAAGGGCGACACTTAATAACGGCTTGTACATGACAGTCAGTTATGAAACAACAACAACAACAAGGCTTTTATGGTTCTTTTCATTTTGGAAATAAGCGGACAGGAATGCTGCGTTGTGTCCTGTTTCTGTGATCCACTATCATGTAAACAAACACGTGCAGCCTTAGTGATACCTAATTAGCAGTATTTGTGATATGACCTCATCAGGTTACCTGCCCATTTGCTGGTCATTGTTATTTTGCAGGAGGTTGATGTTTGCAAGAAAATTCACGTCCCCTCCACACACGTTCTGGACAGTATCGTACAGGGAATATAGGACAACAACAGCACAAACTACAGCCTCAAAAATCAAATCAGAGTTTATTCAGTCTCAGGTCTCTGGTTCTTTTAGTCAAAGCCAGAAGGTGGCTGGTGGATCTAATAACACACTGTGTTACAGCTTTGCCCCTGGCAGAAGTAGAAGAGTATTATCAGTTACATAAATGACATTTGTACTTTAACAAGTCAAAGAGTCCACTGGGACAAAGGGCGGCCATATTGAATTGTCAAGATGCTCCAGTCATCAGGTCAACGCCTTATTCTCTGTGTTGGGGGACAATGACAGTGACTCCGGGTGTCACACTGTGTCCTGTCATATAACATAATTCCTGCTCCACGCTCAGTCTCTGTATGTTTTATTTTCCACCTTTATGAAATCCCATTCCGCTCTGCAAGGCTTCGAACAGCTGTCACACATAGGTTTGGTGTGTGCACTGTGGAGATGACCCCTGTGGATTCATAAGCCTGTGACGAGCTCCTGTGGAAACTCTGTGTCTGTGAAATGGGGCAGAATTATGGAGGATTAACCACAAAGTAACCATCTTCACATCTATTGTCCAAACATCTGTCTGCTCCTCCTTTGTCCTTCTTTAATTTCCTCCCCCTCTCCTCCCCTCTGTCCGTCTCCTCCTGTGATGACGAATTCATAAACCTGTCATCTTCTTTTCCTCCTCCTCCTCCTCCTCTCTGCCTCATCTCCTTCCCTCTTCCCTTCACTCTGCTCCTCCTCCCCCCTCCATTCTTCTCTGCTCATAACGCCTTTGATAAAGCCTGTCAGATTAATTAACATGATTAACTGTCCGTGTCCTCGCCGATAGCAGACCTTCAAAAATGTAACTAGAGGACATTAGTGTGACTGACTAGCTGGTTGGAAGGATGATTGACTCATGGAGGAGGCTGTTTGAGCAGCACATGTGCTCTTTGATCCGGATTGAAGATTGTGAATATAATGGGTCTGTGGGCAAGAAACAGGACGTAGCTCAGAGAGATTCAAGGAAGATTTTACAGCTGTTTAGAAAGTCTGCAGCTGGCTGATTTTAAACCTGATAAAAGTATATTAGTATTATTATCAGTTATTATCATCATTATCATTATGGGACTTCAGTTTCAGGTGGTAGGGCTCTTTTTTAAAACCTGACTCTACAGCCAAGAAAATGTTCAGTTAGAAATTCAACATTTCTGTGTCTCTTTTTGCATGTCAGCTGTTCAGTGTTGATTTTATCACACAAACACATGAGACTCTCTTTGTTTTGAGGAATCTCGCTGAAAATGAACCGTGTCTCAGTTTTTCTATGTCTAAACTGACACTCGAGCTCACTGCATGTGTTCATTTAGGTTCCCATGTCATGTGCTGTAACACTAAGGTACACCGCGTAAGTGTTTTTGCTGAGTCGTATCCTTGAAGCAGTAACTTTATATTGTGCACTTGGCTGATTTTACACGTCTACCTCTCGTCCAATCAGAAGCGAGTACTCATACACACACATCTGGACAGCTGTCTGCTGTGAGTGTCAGCTGGCTCATCTCACCTGCTGTTGCTGGTTCATTCAACGTGAACCTGCTCTTTTTACATTATTATTTACATTATTCTTGCAGATGCATGTTTTTATTTGAGCATTTATTTTCATTTTAAGCACCACACCTGATGTGACCTGTTGCATTTTGAAGCCATCTTAGCTTCTGCAAATGGAGACGGTGGCAATTTTGTAGCATTTAATATCAAAAGTGAATCAGAAATAATTACAGAAAAGGATTTCAACATTCAGATACCCTGCGAGCTGAGCACAGAGATGGAGCCGGCAGCCGCAGCAGCAGGCGTGACCGTTTAATGTGTGCGAGTCGCAGCAAGTGTGGCAGCATTTAGCACATGAAAAACCTGGACTCATTATCAACGGCTGCCATGTTGGCTACCTGGAGGAAGGTGTGGGAGCAGCAGCGTACAGTGTTTAAGTAGTCTTTTTGATGTGAGATGCGACAACACAGCAGTGAGTGTAAAATATGTGTTGTTGTACATGTGAGCGCTCTGACTGTGTGTGACTTGAAGCAGCTGTAGATTTTACTTCCCTTAATGAAGATATTCCACACACACAGACTAAAGAGGAACTGACTGAAATCCCACCGGCTCTTCAGCTAAAGAGCTCTTTAAATCTGCTCCAATTAGAGATATTTTAGTCAAAACGATGTCTGGAAATGCTCATTTTATCATCTTTCATCCCTTCTTAAAATAACAACTTGATTCCTTTTTGACTTGTAGTAACATGAAGCTGCCGTTAATAATGACATTAATCTCTATTGTAATGTTTTGTCCCTATTTCTAAGGCAGAATTAATGCAGGCTACACTCTGACATATGTAATAAAAAACTACCCTCATGAATAAAAACACCCACCTGTTTAAAGATGCAGTGTCCTGCTGAAGCAGCTCGAGTGCCACTGGAATAATAAACACTAAAGACATTAAAGTGGGAGATGAAAATTTTAGGCGCAACAGGAAGTTCAGGTGTGAGTTGACATGAAAGTGCTGCAGAGTCATTTTGAAGTTCATGCACTGGAAAAAAAAAAGAGTCAGTCGAATTAAAAAAAGAGAAAAAAGTTGAAACTCGACATGTCAATTAAAGTGAGAGCAATGAAAGGAGCAGAAATTTCAGCTCGAGTGTAAAAGTCTGAGAGGAATTAGTGTCAGTGGAAGACTTCGTAGTTGAGACGTTTGAAGAAGAAGAAGAGAAAAACGAGGAGGAGAGAAGAAGGTGAAACAAACGTGAGAGCTGCCGGCGCCTGCAGGTTATACAGCTGCTGTACACAGACTTATATAATGTCCTTCTTTTTAATGCTCTGGTGTGACGGACCGAAGGCTGCGTGTGTTTTCCTGCAGCTCTGCTTGTAAAAGGCATAAAAGATCGGAGACACTTGACACTGATTGGTTTGTAAACAGGTGTGTTTATGACGTAGTCACGTCACTAAAGCTCATCAAAACCATCAGGTCCAACATGGAGCCTGGTTCAGATTCAGGTCAATGTCCTCGTCATGTGGAGGCTTTATTGTCTCTGGCAGGAAAGGAGAAGACGAGGGAGAGACCAGGGAGGTGTAGTGTGGACGCTAACGTGTGGAGGCTAACCACCGCTACTGTTAAAGCTATGGAAGCCCAAATAACAAAAAAGCTTTATCACTGCAAAAGTCCAAACCATGGTTTAGTGAGGTCCAGACTGAGACCAGCTCTTTTGGTCAGACCAGATTTCGGGTCTTTGGTCTGGACCATCGTCCAGGGGGCCTTCACACCTGTAAATTATATTCAGGTCAAGTGTGAGAGTCCAGACCAGACGAGGTCGGTGTGAAAGCCTCCTTAGTCCAGAGCGTTCTGTCCCATTAACTGCAGGTGACTGGTCTGCTCAGCCTGAAGCTTATTAAGGCCTCATACTGGTGCGTTTACCTTGGCTCTACCCCAGTAACAGGCTCAGGCAGGAGGTTACTCTCCACTTTGCTGATTAAGTAATTGGCCCTCGAGCAACTTCGATGCACTGTGACAGAGGGAATGAATTAGCCCTGGGCCCTGCTAGCAGGCTAGTAGGGCCCAGATAACCAAAAGGCTATGGATGTTAAAAAGCATGGCTAGGGTTAAATCCAGCTCTCCAGTGTAGAGCTCTCCTGTTCATTGTCCATACATGACAGGTGAGTGTGTGTGGGCAGCAGACAGGCAGGCGGACCAAGCGGTCGGCTGCTCTGTCTAAACCAGGTTTCAGGAGCTCTCATCGTCAGCGGGTGACGGCAGAGGTGACTGAGTGTGCAATGCAAATGTGTAATATTCAGGTGTGTGCAGGGCAACTGGCAGGTGGACTGGCTGCTGGTGTGTGTGTGTGTGTGTGTGTGTGTGTGTGTGTGTAGAACGATGATACCTGAGCTCTACAACCAGCTAGAGCTGCTTCAGGAACACACTCTTAATTCTGCTGCCTACAGGTTACTATAGATACCAAATGATTTACCAATACATTTCTGATATAACAGCACTTCCTGTGTGTGGTGCTGGTGGTTGTCGCAGCTCTGCAGAGTCGAACAGTTTTAGGATATTTTAGAAAGAACTGGTCCAACAAGCTCAGGTAGTGTTTACGGAGCTTTCTGTTCCACCTGCAGACACACACACACACACACACACACACACACACACACTCTCTCCAGTTGTTTCTGTTCTTTGCAGATAATTTTCCTGGCCGTGCTCACAGTCCTGGTCAGTCTGTTTGTTTGTTTTTTTGTTCTTAGACCTCAGGTTAAAACACTTTCCACAGGATCTGTGTAAACCGTTTCTGAATTGCTCGGCACCCAGGTTCAGCTGACAGCTTCGCACTAACCGTTTTGTGTTTTTGTTTGGTTTTTTTTTTTACTAACCTGGAAAGAGCAGGAAACTCAGACGCATCTGGATTCAACAGGTTGAGTTTGTATCAGTGTTTAATTCACACTAATTTCATGGAGATAAGAATTGTAAAATCCATCTTTTCCCCTTCGCTCAGTGCTTTTATTGTTTCCAGTATTTACACTTTTGTGTCTCAACTGTTTTAATTGGGAAATAGCAGCTGACTTGATTTACATAAGTGGGCCTAATATAAGCTGCTTGTGATGTTTTTTTATACCCGGGAGTAATTAACATGCCTCTTCAACACAGTCCTGAAGTGTTTTTTGCTGACTGGTTTTCACCATTTATAAACCTCTGTGTGTGTGTGTGTGTGTGTGTGTGTGTGTGTGTGTGTGACTGACCTCAAAAACCAGCTTTTTCATTTTCGAGCAGCATGTCTCTGATGGATGAAATTGTGGATGACTGAGTGTCTGGGTGATGGGTGGTGGCTAAAACCAGGTTTTCAGTGCAGCACAAGTATATAACATAACACTTGTGTGTGTGTGGGGGGGCAGTCTGCAGAGATGCACTGAATCTTAAACACAGCTAGTCCTGCTCATAAAGGCTGCATTCACTCAGGAGGAGGAATCCCAGCTCAGTCGCAACAAAACACACAACACTTCTTCTTTTATTGTATGTAATTTGATTGAATTATTGGGAAGAACCAGAGACCAGAGTCCTCGTTCAGCAAGTGTTGATGCAGAAGAAGATATATTTGTGGTTTTAAGGCTCAGCTTCTGAATACAGGCTGTGTGCATTTCTCTGTGGACTGAGGCTTTGATACTTTCACTGTGTTAATATAGAACCTAGAGCTGATCTATGACTAAAAGAGACATGGAAATCTCACTGTATGTCATATAGGACCTGTACTGTACTGCATGTACTCCCGGTGTTTATGGCAGCAGGCTGCTGTATTTTGACAATAGGCTCTGATACACCCTCCTCATGCTACAGATAATCTCTGTCAGCAGTTAGAGGTAAAGAAAAGCAACACGTCGAGCAGCTGAAGCATCAGATATAACCGCTAAAGCATCAAGAGCTAAGAGGAGAATATATGTTGGAGCTGACAGAAGTGCAGCTTCTTTAGTTCTGTGGATACAGGCAACTCTTTCCAAACACCCAAGACGTATCCACTTAATAAAGTTGTGATATTTCAGGGTGTGTGAGTGTGTGTGTGTGCCTGTGAGGACGTCCTGGAGCTCCTCTGCTTCTCAAATATAGGTTAACACAGCGTGACAACAGTGGTGACACCATGGTGCGGTACGACACACATTAACTTTGTGCCTCAGTGTTTCTGTGCAGGTTGAGAAAAAGAAGTTGTTCCTGCAGAAACATCATCACAGCATCATTAACAGCTGTTACAGGTGTTAGATGGGAACATCTGCCCAATCAAGACTCCAGCAGAGAGTTTTACCTGTGGGAGCAGAGCAAGCAGGAGCCTGTGTTATCCATCCTGGTTTTGCAGCTCTGGTTGTTTGTTTTGAAAATCCACTGAGCCAAAAAGCACTGGACTGGATTTTAACCTCAGACCTGTTTTATTTTGTTTTTCATACACAGTCAACGGTGCATTTGTTATGTAGCTTCCACACAAGTAGCACGACTGTAAAATATGTGCAGTTATAGTTAAAACAGTGCAGGGAACTTCTCTGTGACATTATACTTTTCCATTGTTTAACTCGAATCCAGCGGCAAACGTAACTGTTGAAACTCTGCAATGCAAACGGGTGTATAGTTCACACGGTTCAGCGCTGACAAGACTTCGACTTCAGTTGAGCAGCGGCACCCTAGACACCTGAAAATTCCTGTTTCTTTCACCGCTGGGAAGCTGCATACACCTCTGCTCTTCTGCTGCCTTTTTACCAAAGTCTACAAAGAGCCTGAAAAGCCTTTTAACAAGTGGAAAAAAAGGCAGAAAGTCTGACGTCTGTTTTTTTTTTTTTTTTTAAAGTTGAACGTGGGAGCTGTGTCAGTCAGTCGGTACCGTGCGACTTGTTCAGAAAGAGCAAGGGAGCGTGGGTGACATCTCTCTGTGTCACACTCTTTCACTCTTACTCATTCTCTGTGTCAATTTCCCCTCCTCTCTCAATCTATTTCTCTTTCTCTGACTAAACCGGGGTGTGATGACTTTGTGACAGCTCCACAAAAAAGGCCCGTTTTTGAAGTTAAAATGTGGGGTGCTCGTCAAGGGGGCAGAGTGGGGGGTCTTTGTGCAGAATCGGCCCGTGTGTGTGTGTGTGTGTGTTTACATCAGTTTGTAAATGCGTGATGTGCGCTAAGAGTGACAGGCGGTGGGCTGAGGGAGGGGAAGAGGAAGGAGGAAGCGAGTTTAAAATTGGCGTGACTGATGGCTTGATTGGCGAAACCACAGACGATATAAAAAGCGGTTTACAATCTTAGCCTCTTCATCCACCACAACTTTTGTCTCAGAGTATTTTTGGAGCTGTGGAAACAGTCTGACAGGAACTAAATACTTCCTGGAAACAAGCTGAGGAAGTCCTGATGAAGACAACAGAGACGACGACGACACAGTAAAGAGTAAAAGTTCACACTTTAAACCAAGTTTTCTGAAGAGTGAAAAACAACAAGGTGTTTTTTCCTGTTTCTGCTTCTTTTCAGTTCCATCACTTTTTAATCTGACAGGAATCAGGGCGATGAGGCCGATTAATAATAGATAATAGATAATATTGTGACACGTCGCCACATGTTAGGCAACACAACACCAATATGGAGCACATTCTGGAAAAGTAAAAGTAAATGTAACTTGTTTTTAATATCATGATGACTTTATTTGGATAAAACACTACTCACACTAACACCTGTATTAAAAAGAGCAGTAATCATCAGCTTCACATCGAGCTTCACAACGGACCGAACGCACAAGGCTCAAAGAGATGACTGTTGTGGTTACACCACAACGTGCAGCGACAAAATCCACCAAAAGCCCGTCTGCAGCTGCACCACTGTACAAAATGATACAAGAGCTGGAGCTGCACAGTAGCAGCACTGCTGATGGGGGATTAAGCGCCTTGCTCAAGGGCACTCATCCATCCAGCCATCCATCCCTCCCTCCCTCCACGCAGCCTGGCAGCCAAAGAGCCGAGGAGTCCTTGAACCAGCTCGCCAACCAGTCATCCCTCCATCCATTTTGGCCACAGCTCTAAAAAGTAATTGAACTGCTCATGTAAGAGGCCTAAATGGCGCACACACACACACGCACACACACACACACACACACACACACACACACACACACTTCCTCTCTGCCTCGTTGTTTCTCATTGTCTCTCTTTGTTTCATCCTCACTGTACTTTTCCTCTCCCAGTCACTCTGACCGAGCCAGCGCTGAGGATCTGTTGTACAGTCTTGGACTTAGAACCGTCCCCTTGTTCCAACGAGGAAATGTGTTAGTGTCTTTTTTTTTTTTTTTTTTTTTTTGTGCTTGTGCGTGTGTCTCTGTGATTTGTGTGTGTTGCAGAAACAGATGTAATATCACAGAGAACATCTGTCTCCAGTGTGTTGACGAGGGAGAAGGATATGCAAAGCTCTGCACTTGGCGAGGTTATGATGTGTGCATGGATTTCTGTGTGTGCGTGTGAGACCATCTCCGAGAGATGAGCTTTTATTGCTTCATAAATCTGTCTCTTCGAGGCGGGCGGAGGATCATGAATGTGTGGATATAGTATGTGTGTTTGAATTGATCCCGTCTAGTAAAATGGTACGGTTCAGATAAAAATCCATATTAACCAACACGTGTGTGAGTGTGTGTGTGTGTGTGTGTGTGTGTGTTTAATGTTGACGTCCTGCGGCCGCTGAGTTTGTTAAAGGATCTAATTATATCACTGCAACAAATGTAACCAAACTTATTTCTATGAGAAGTCAGTGGTTTGGTTTAAGAGGGAAAAACATGTTTGAAAAGACAACTACACAAGTCATGCATCACATCTCATGACAATATGACACTGTTGACATTTCTACAGTTGTGTGTGACTTTGCAAAGAGCTTTTGATGTTAAATTAGAAAAGGCGGCGCAGTGGTTAGTCAGGGACAACGAGGTCCTACTAGGGTTTGAACCTGTGAGTGTTTCCATGTGCAGTTTCCACCAGCTCTGCAAGTAATGGAAGACATGCACGGACTGAAACAAAGGACTTTTTTTTTTTTTTTTTTAAGCATGAATTTGTTTTTAATAGTTTTTACATCAGATGGAGCGAGGACCAGGCTATCAGCTGCCTGTTACTCACCTTAAACAGTGGTGAATGAGGCTGTAAAAGAGAGACATGTGATTAAATGAAAAGTGGTGTGATCTTAAAGCCCCCGTGGAGAAAAGCGGTAGGTTTCTCTTTGTGCATCCCGTCCCAATATCAGCCATGACGAAAATCTAGCGCTGAAATTGAGCTCGGTTTTTACTCGCTAGCGTAGCTACAACTCAATGCTAATTTAAAGCCTCGTCAGGTGTGTCGTCGTCTCCTCTGGTCTGAGTGTTGTACATGGTTTGGTCGTCCGGTGGACCGACCCGTCCACTGCCTCCTGAAGAGAAACAGCTGATCTTCCCACCGATGGCTTCATTTGCTGTTGTAGGTCACAGAGACATCAGCAGGAACCAGAGACGTCTGCAGATCCAGTTAAAAGTTCTGTCTGTAGTTGCTTTAATTAGTGATTATTGATTGTCTTGCAGTGGTGACCCAGTAGGCAGTATTTAATCTGTGACCTTCACTGACCTCTATCAATACTAATCAGGAATCATCCCTTTGATCAATATATTGACAACGTTTGTCTTTTTACAAGTGGACACTTCACTTCCCGAGTTTGAAATCTTCTGTTTAGCTTCACTGTAAATGGTTCATGACAGGAACTGAAGTCTCCCTTGTTTTTCTCTCCGAGCTTCTTCTTCTTCTTCTGTGTTTCCCCCACGAGTCACTATATTTAGAACAGAGGTCCTGAGATGTCGTTTACTGTCGTTTAATCGTGTATTCACTGCGTATTCGCTCCTGTCACGTCTCTGAAACACTTTTATTCATGGATTACAGTAAATTACACGACGTGAGCGTGTGTTTGATGAAAAGAGGCGTGAAGTATTTAAACCACCGTCCCGTTTTCAATAATGTGGTTGTGAGTCCAAAAATAGCAGTTTAACCTAATTTCAGGAATTAATACTCCAAGACGTGTTTTTCATCTGACAGCTGTTACACATGCACTGATGACACTGTGTGAAGCCTGTGTGTGTGTGTGTGTGTGGTTCAGTAAAATTGGCGTCATGCTGCGCTGCTTTTCAACAATACTCTCGCTTCAGGTTTTTTTTAAACCCGGGGGTTTTCTTTTTGAAATGCCTGAAACGATGGTGGCAGCCAAGAGGATCAAAAAGAAGAAGAAGAAGGAAAAAAAAGACAGTAATGGACGGGAAGGTTGCAGGTTTGAGTCCTGAGGAGACCCTGGTACTGGAGGGAAACAGGAGGCGTCTCCTGCTCACAATAAGAAAGACGGGGCGGCTCTCAAATGTTCTTGTGCATCTGTGAGAGCTCAACTCTTAAAGTGTTATGTGTCTCAGAAGAAGAGCAGTCCTCCCTGGAGAAAGTGATAAAATGACAGCGTGACACCGAAAATCCTGCGACTCCTTTGAAACGGCGTTTTTCGCGGCTCGTGCCTCTAAAACTCTTCTTCGAAAGCTGAACTCATGAAATTCTGTGTGAAGTGCAGGAGCCGCTTTGTCACTCACACGCTGCCTCACTTGTCTCACTTTCTCTTTACATTTAATTTTCCTTGTTGCTTTTTTAGAATACATTACTCAATAAAACAGACACCGCCGTACAATATTAATCTCGCCGCCTCTTTTATACTAGTTCTAAGTGTATGAAAAACTTTTCATGCCTTGTAATTCTTCCGTCTTAATAACCACTGTTTTCCCTCTTCACATTCTCTGCACTTTCAAACATCATTGCCACCTTCAACAGAACCATGTATTCAGCAGTTTCCTATATGTGTTTGTATATGTAATTAAAGCAGCCCTCTCTGCAGGGCTCAGGCTCTACGGTATCGTCTGCGTTACTGTGCATGTTTGTGCAATTAGCTCGTCATTTTGTGCGAGTTGTTCCCGGCCCACAGGTGAATTCTCTCTCTCTGCATTTGCAGCAAAACATACATGACTAAAGTGCCATTTCTGCAGGATGATTATAGGTCTGTACTGTAAACATGTACTTACACATTCACCTCAGAAGAAGGATGCACATCTCTGAGGATTTCTGCAGGATAAAAAAGAAAAGACCTCCTTCTGCTGCTCGGTCTTGGCTCTGGCCTCGGTGCTGCACAGCAGCTCGGCTCTCTGTGCCCCCACTCCTGCCTCAGGGAAGATTTCTGCCTCTGCGCTCTCAGACCTCTTTATAACCAGCTCAAGACTAAAAGACACACACAGGGCCTGGTGGACTGAGACCTGAGAGGAGGCTGCAGCTTCCCTGCCTGCCGATTCCCCCGACGGACCACAGTGTCATTCTCCTTTTCTATGTTGGATCATTCCTGCAATCAACATATTTCATTTTCCAAGAGGCTAATAAGTGGGCACCTGTTAGCAGCACATCGACACGTATAAGGGCAAGGACAGATATTCTGGTGAGAAGTTGAAGAGACAGAGGACGGGTGAGGAACATGGGTCTTTAACAGATTGCAGTTGAAATAATGAAAACAGAAAATCATTAAATGAGTTTGTCACACCTCCTTTGTATCCATGACAACTGCTTCATCGGCTTGGATTGACATCAGATGTTCACGGCCTGAGGAGACTGTAAATCTTCTGTTAACTGAACTCGGCCAATTTTTTATTTTTTCTTTGGATGAAGTTTGGACATATGCAGGAGTCTTGTTGTGGCTGTGGCTCTAAAACGTTATCACCGTGAACATAAAGTCCATGTTGTGTCTGCCAAGCTGCAGCTCGACCAACCAAATGTGCATCAGCTCCGGGGGCTCCTTCCTATTCAGCAGTTTACTGACTTCACACAGGCTGCTGGGAATGGAGAGATATTCCTGTTTAAATCTCTCTCTCTCACACACTCACACACACACACACACACACACCACAACGTATGCTTACAGTAGGATTGTGAGGCGAGTTGAACATCGTGACTTCATGCAGGTTTTTAACGGAGTGCAGAGAGCAGTTGGCAACATGAGGGGATGTCTGGATGAGTTGAAGGCTTGCTGTGAAAGACTGTCATCAAGGTTAGAAAACTTTAAATACCTGAGATCACAGCGGCCGTGGAGAGCAGAACCTATACCGTGTATTTATAGCCACTTCCATCTGTCAGCTGCAGCCAGTTGCACCAAAGCAATTAGATGCTGAGCTCCCTGTGTTGCACTCAGTGACACAGGACCAAGGCAGCATCTCATGGAGCATTTTTAACCTGTTTCAGTTTGATATTAATCAGAAGAACTCACAGTTTAAAGACTACAGAGTGATTGTTACGTCATCACATCTCTGTCTGAACAGATGCTGCACAGCAAAACCTGAATAATTTAGCTTCAAGCAACATTTGTGGACTGTGAATTGCAAATTATTGTTTTCTTAAGCCCCGAGCTTGCAGATAATTATGCCTGTAGGTCGCAATGAGGAATGCTAACAATGCTAACAGTTTTAAGCAGACTGTATTTCACCCAGCTTCCTTTCTTTCTTTCTTTCTGGAGAAAGTAGAAGGAGCCTGGAAAACAAGCCGTTAAACAAAATAAGGGGCCACAGAAAGAAGAAGACGCAGAAGAGAGATGGAGGTGGAAGCGGCGGTAAAAGCCATTTAGTTTGTCGTTTGAATGCCAGTGGAAGTCAGACGAGTCTTCAGAGTACAGAGTGTGAAAAGCACAGAGAACAGTTTGTACTGTAACTGCAGTGAGCTGCCGTCTATCAGCATAAAGCCCCACAACACACACACAGTTGCCTCTGATGTGTAAGTCGCCGGCCAAACAGTAAAAAAAAAAAAAAAAAAGAGAGATTTTGGGTTGTTTTGCACACACAGGACTTATAAATAACCAGCTTACTGTCTTTTACCATGTGAAAGTGTATTCAGCAGACGTGAGTGGCATGTTTTAGTGGTGACAGATCCAAGTGAAGACCCTGTAATTACCTCCACTGAGATACAGGACAACAGCACATGTAGCATCATTACAGAAGCTGCTGTGTTAACAGGCAAAGCTACAGCTAGCATTAGCTGCATGTGTGATGCACAAGATGGTCAGATGGTGAAAAAAAATGTGCAATTGAACATGTTTCTGATGTTTTTACAACAGAAATGTGTCGAGCTTGAACCAGAAATTTGACATAAGTCACAGTAAAATGACTATAAACTGAACTTGAATGACCTGACGACCTTATTTCATGTGTTGCAGGCAAATAATAATTGGGAGAGGTCTCTGCTTTTGTGCTGCATGAAAGGAAACAGTGGATTTCCTCAGTGTTTGAAATATGTCATATACAAAGAACTTGCAGAAGCCGACAGAGTAAAACTTCAAACAAGGACAGACGGTGATGTGATAGACTGACAAATGGTTGATTATAATAGACTCGAACAGAGAGAGCGCATGCACAGTGTGTTAAAGAGAGGAAGGACAGGACGGAGACAGAGGAGCTGCTCCCTCTGCCCATCAACTAACTCTCTGGTCGAGTATATAATCAGCTACCATTCAATCCCACTGTGTGTGTGTGCGTGTGTGTGTGTGTGTGTTTAAGTGCAACCAGTGTGTGGGAGATAAGGAGGTCTGCAAGCGCAAGGAGACGAAAGAAAGTAGGAACATCTGAGTTGAAGAGAGCCAGGAAGGAAATGGAGATAAGAGTGATGGAGAGAGAGAGAGAGAGAGGGCACAGGAAGGGTAAGGAAAGAGGAGGGGAAGGAGAAGGAGAGAAAACAAGAGGGAGAAGGTGCCAGGAGGGGGATGAAACCGAGAAAAAGAGGATGAGGAGCAGACAGGAGAGGAGTGAGGAAGCTTGTTTTCACTAATAAGCTTGTATCAGAGCTGTCTGGGCTGTCAGATCAAAGACTTTGGACTTGACCTTTTTTTTTTTCGGAGGTGCGCTGCGTCCGGTCCAGTCCGGTTCGGGGCCACTGGGATCGGCAATCAGCTGATAAAGGGGACAAGCTGAAGGAAGAAGGAAGTGAAGCGTAAACGAGAGTTCATGTGGACTCTGTGGGATCATCGCAGAGACACAGGAGGACGGGTCAGAAGCTGGAGGATGATGCTGATGCAGCCTGACGTCTGTTTTCATCTCCAGCTTTTCCTCCCGCAACCTCTGAGTAAACAGACTTTCCCAGAGTTGAGCTTCCTATCAATTGATCATTTTTCCGTTCAGTCGTCATCAAAATTTAGTTTAATTCACCTGCAGTTGATGAAAATGTTATCACAGCTTCCTTCTTTTCAGTGTTAACTTGTTTTTTCTTCTCTTCCTCTTTTTTTTTTTTTTTGCTTATGCTAACAATCGTTCAATTAGTTAATTAGTTGATCAATCAACAAACAGCTGTGAGCTGCAGTCTTGTTCTCCAATAACCAATCAGTGATCTGACAAGAATATCAAACAAAATGAGATTGATTTTAATGATTAAAGCCATCGACTGTTTGGGAGGCTTTGCATGCGTGTGTGTGTGTGTGTGTGTGTGTGTGAAAGAGTGAGAGGGAGAATAAGAAAGAAAATAAAAGAGGTCTCAAATTAAACCCAAACAGCAGCGATGTGATGCTTTAGAAATGTTGTCAGAGGTTCAGCTAATGATTAGTAAAAACTCCTCTGAAGCTCGTCTCGGATTTGATGTGAGGATTTAACTACAAAAGAGCAACAGACAGACCAGTTAAAGAGGAGTCCTCTGCTCAAATAAGCTGCTTTCACACAACTCCAGACTTATTACATTTTTCCAAAAGTAAACTGGAGCAGAAATGGGGCCTGTGATGATGTTATTGGAAATGATAGAGGTCAGAGAAAGAAATAGAGACTTTGATAGCGAAGTATTAAAAACAGCACAGACGTAAACAGTAGCTCTCCATGTTTCCTGAAGGAGGAGGAGGAGACGACAAGCTTCTCATCATCCGGCAGCATCTCACTCACACATCAGCCTGTGTTTTAACCCTAAATCGTTCCAAATGTTTCACATTTCCTGTTCAGCCTCGGGCCGTCTCTCCGTGTCGGGGGCCACCGGTCGAGTCCAGTGACCATCAGGTAGCAATAACAGTAAAGAACCATGGGTAATTTGGACAAATCACATCACCGGCCGAGTTAACAAGGAGACGTTCTCCCTCATTTTACGGCCGTCTGTGAAGCGAGGCAGCTGGCAGAGTTGAGAAAAAAATAATAATCACAGAAGAATGAGCAGTAAAGCTACACACACACAAAAAGAGCCAGTGTGTGCCAGTTGCATTAAAAGTCAAGACGACTGGAAATCTTATTAAAACCCCCCAAAAAGACAAATGCTGCTAAATCCAAACGCCAGGATTTTACCTGGTGGATCCAGGCTCCAGAAACGAAGCAACAATGAAATAAAGAAGAATAACACTGAGACTGAGCTCCAAAATATTATCTCAAAATCTCGTATGTGATCACAGCATCAAACATTCATTTGGACTCGAGGATGAACTGATTCCACTTTGTTGGTCAAAGGTCAAAGGTCAAATGTCACTGTGACCTCACAAAAAACAGTTGTGTCTCCTGAGTGTGACATTGTGAGACCACATGGAGTGAACCGGTTTAGAGTTTGGCACAAACGTTTCCTAGTTTTTTTTTATACTAATTATTGAACAAATGTCCATCAGGATAAAATGATGAAGGGTCAAAGGTCAATGTGACATCATAATGTCATGATAACGCATTGCTGTAATTCAGCACAGGGAGGTCATGACCTTGTTTCTTGTAACAATAAGTGTCTGATTGGAAGAAACAGACAGTTTCTAGTTTTCTTACTGTGTTACCGTCATCCAGTCGACCGAGGTGGAGCACGACCTCTCTTTTCTTCTGGAAACTTGATTTCCAACGAAATGATGAGTTTGGTGTCATCCAGACGGACACATTTTATTTTTTTCAAAGTCGTGACACTTGTGAGCTCACACATGCTGATCAGGTGCATGATTATACACTAAGTTTAGCACAAAGTAATGATCTTATCTAACCACAGAGACTGAACCCACTGTTCTTTCTCATACTTTCACCTCTGTATTATTTCAAATCAAGTGTTTCAGAGACAAGAAACTGTGTGTGTTTGTGTTGATTACACACTCAGAGCAGAAGGCCTGTTCTTCTCACTCGGTAGAAAACAAGTTTGCAGAGACTGTGACTAAGCAGCCAACCTCTGTGACTCTTTAACCTCACTGAGCCGAGCGTCCGGACATTGAAGAAGTTTCCCTGGTAGCTCAGAGACAAAGGAGTGAATGGACCTCGACTGACTTGTTGATTGTTTTGCTCACAGTGTGAAAATAACTATTAGCCTCCGTTTGCTGTACTGCATAGTGATCAGTGTGGTGTAATGCTGCTGCAACGATAGCGCTCTCTCTCTCTCTCTGTTTAGAGGCAGCTCAATACATTTGCTCAGATTTAGGTTTGTTTGTGCCCCCACCCACCCCAAAGGCTCGACATTAACAAGAAAAGAGGAGACAGAAGAGAAAAATAAAAAGAAAGCCGAACAGACCGATGGAGCAACATGTGTGAGCTCAACCCAGAAAATAAATGAGAGCATAAGTTGAAAGAATAAAAAAAAAACATGCAAAAATAATGAAAACCATAAAACAAGACAGCGGCAGTGGAGGGAACATGACTGTGAATGACCAAGTGATGGAGGGTAACAGCCACTGACAGAGATGGTAATTGCCTCAGGAGTCTTTACAATATTAATCTTGTAATACTCTGACAATACAGTGACTGATCTCTGCACAGTGACACCACAATGTGTGTGTGTGTGTGTGTGCGTGTGTGTGTGAGAATCATCATTACTTTTATGAGATGAAGCAACTTTTTAGCATTTAGATCGGTGGGTTTCTGAGAACGCTGCTGTCACCATCACCGCCGCAGCCGCTGCTGCTGCAGAGTGGAGCTCATTTTTCAGCGGAGGATTTGTTTTGTCAGATGCTGCTGCCTGCAGGTCTGGTGTCGGTCAGCTCAGAGCGGAGCAGACGCAGAGCAGGGCTGCTGGGAAATCCAGCGTTTTCTTGCTCAAGGATACTTCAGCAGTGTGACAATATTGAAGCGTTATCCCCCCGTTGACGGCAGCGCAGCAGCTCCCACTTGTCTGTTATCCATCTTCTCATCTTGTTACAGAGGATTTGAAGAAGATGTAGAAAAAAAAAGAAAAAGAAAAAGCAAGGCAGCTAATACTTTAATGCCATGTAGCATGGGCAGTGAATAAGGAAGCCAGCCAGGGGGCTAGACAATGGGTATGTGTGTGTAGGAATGATCGTGTGTGTGTGTGTGTGTGTGTGTGTGTGTGAAAGAGAGAAACATGGCCAAGTTTTATGGGCATGAGTAAGCCAACCGATTTAAAGAGAGGGCACGAAGGGGCCACATCCATAAATGAGTGAAATGGAGAGGCATAAACAATGAATACAAGACAATGTGGCTCTGTTTTTATATGTGTGTGTGTGTGTGTGTGTGTGTGTGTGTGTGTGTGTGCGTGCGCGCCTCTCAGCCTGTATAAAGAGTGATATCTGAAGGGCTGTGTGTAAATGGCAAAACGGGGAACATAAACAACACTGCGTGGCAGTGTGTGCACGTGTGTGTGTGTGTGTGTAAATCATCAATTCAGGGTAGTGAAAGTCTGTTTATTCATGCTGTGACCCACATATGCTCCCCAGAAAGGCCTCATCAAAAGCCTCATTGTCCTCCTCCTCTTGCTCCCTTCACCTCCTTCTCCCTGTCCCCTCTGTCCTCCTGCCTCCTCCCTCTTTCTCTCTCTCTTTCCTTCCCTCGCTCAATCACTCTCTCCGTGTCTCTCCCTCTCTCTCTCTCCTGGGGTCTTTTTATAAGCCAGTCTTGACAGTCTCAGACAGTGCCTCCAACCCACCCCCCTCCACCCCCCGCCTCCCTGACTTCCTGAACCCCGTGGTAAAGTGAAACCCTCGCCTCAACACGAGCGCAGTAACACACAGCAGCAGCAGGAAAGTGAGAAGTTGACGGCCGCGGTCACTCAGCATAGAGACTCTACTCCATCTTCATCAACATGCTCAGAGCTGAGCGCCGCCTCTAACAGGCCGGGAGCACACAGAGGTCGGGAGGTATCTGGTTAACTAACCTTGTAGCTGCTGCTATAAACCGCTCTCAGGTTTGACTCAAAGACCAGTATTCATACTCTGTCTTTTAGGATTTAAAATGCAGTGTGAAGGTACTTACTTTGTTAAAATTAAAGGCCGCTGAGAGGCAGATTTGTTTACCTCCTGTGTGACCCACAACAAGTGACCCACGAGGATCGGATTTTCAGATTTTGTGTGTTGTATTTCAAGTGTTGATAAGAAGATGTATTTGTGGATTTAAGAGCAAAACAAACAAGCTCAGTCTAGTTTTACGCAGTTTTCCTCTCTGAGAACTCTCTGGAGCTCAGTGTCAGCCAATCAGAAGAGAGCAGACTCTGATTGGTTGACTATTTTAAATACATTACATCCTGCAAAATTAGATTCTGGATCTGGATCCTGAGCTGGTTTTATGACATCACAAAGTTACAGAAGTCCGACCTTTGATACCTGCCCCTTGCACATCTCCAGTACTTTTCTTACCTCATGTATTTAGGTTAGAAAAGGACCTTATTCTTGTCTTATGGGATCAGTGAGTTGCATGTTGATCTTGAGATGATCTTCAGACCTTCACATTGTTTCCTACAAAACATATAATTGATTTGAAGCAGGTCAGAGGACGTCATAATGGTTTAACTGGAACCATTAAAGTACTTTACAGTGTAGAAGTCCAGATGTTTTGAACCACACTGCAGGTTTTCTGTCACAGTGGTGGTCAGTCGGTCTTTATCCGATCTCTGCCAACAATCAAAGACCTATTAGTTTTATCCTTACATAGTTCCCTCATTAGGTTGTCATGATAAAGTCGGTAATTCCAGTCTGAAGAGAGGGAAGAGAATGAGAATAAATGGATGTAGTGAACAATGTGTTCTTGAATGGATATTGATTTTCCTGCAGCTTTTCCAAGTCTCATATGTTTTTTGGTTGGTGGCGGCTCTTTTATCTCTATCAGACGTTTTCTCCAAACAAATCCTCACATTGAGTCCATTTCAAAAGAGCATTAGTCTGCCTGCTGTGATTTATTCCTGACATCCATTAATGAGGTTGCTATGGAAATGAGGCCAAAAGCTCTATCAAAAGGTCTATGTCAAAAACATATCTTTTACAAACAGCTGTGCCTAAAGTTCACTTCCTGGCTGTCGGAGCGTTGGTTGCCGAGCAGCATCAGGTTTCTGAACAGTGCTCAAAATGACCAGTGGAGGTAATTCACTGCCTCCATAACTCAGTGGGGTTTAACTACATGGACTTTAAATCATACTTATACTCATAGTGCCTCCACACCTCCTCTGCCTTTGAGACAATCAGAGGAGTCAGAAATAGAAACAGAATGAATGAATCAGAGTCACATCTTATATAGGCTATAGCATCTTTTCTTAGGCTTCAGTCGACTTCTCTCTTTGAGACAAAGGAGTCCAGACTTGACTCGGTGAGTGAAACTCTACCTGACAATATGGGATTGTCTTGGTTTCCAGTTTTCCCTAATGGAAGTCAGCTGTGGGGGTTTTTCCTGTCAGGAGCGCCATCAGAGTGTTGTCCCACCGGGACGCCGTCCAGTGAAAACAGAATGACGGAGCGAGGGATGGAAAAAGGGAAAAGGGAGGAGAGAAGAGAGGCGAGGAGGGAGTCCAACAAAAATACGTTGGACTTTCTCAGGGAGGAGAAAGAGAGAGAGAGAGAGACAGGTCAGGCTGAGGTCTTCTGATAAATGACAAGTCTTTGTTTTGTTTTGATTTTTACTTTGCCAGTTCAAATAACCCAACAACGCAACATCTAGCACACGGTCATTCACACTTTGTTTTGTTTCAGAATTAACTTTTTAATTCATTTTTCTTTCCATGAGATGATTCGTTTAGATAAAAAAGTTACAGTACGAGTATATTTTTTAATTGTCCTTTCAATTGAATTGTACTTTATCTTGTTCCTCATAAATAAAGCAGCAGTGTAACCCTGTTAGGAACTCTATTAATTCACTGGGAAGTGGGTCACATGTATAAAAGATCTTATTGCACCTGAAGCTACACACCTTATAAAAAGGCCTCAGATGTACCTCTGATCCATACATCTGAACCCAAATTAAACATCAAACTTTAATTTTTTTTGGAGGAAAAGCGTGTCAGTGTTCCTGTGGATAACTTTACAGTCTCAGATTTTATGGAGTCAGCAACTCGCCTCCATTAGATCAGCTGTATCTCAAGGCGCTTCCGCAGTGGTGGTACGTAGATCCAACAGTCCCTGGATCCCCGAGGAGGAAGATCAGGCCTGAGAGAAGGTGCAGTGAAGTTTCTGGATACCGTAGCACTTTGTTTACATACATATTCCTTGTGGTGCACTTCCTGATGACTTAGCTCGTCCCCCGCTCGCTGCACCACCTGATGAATCCTCACCGCTCTGAGAACAGATGGCACAGCTGCCTGGGACGTTAGCCAGCTCTCACCTCTGCGTATTGTTAAAGAGGAGAAACTTCACAGAGAGTCCATTCATGTTGGCAGCGGGTCATGGCGCAGACTCGTCAGGCCTGTCTCTTTAGCATCCCCCCCTCCCCCCTCCCAGGTCATCAGATGCTGTCTTTCACCACCGGGGGGGGCTCAAAGAAACTCCATGTATCTTGAAAGCTTCTTTTTCTCAACTCACTGGACATCAAGAAGGAGTTACCTTCATGCACATGGTCCATCTCTAAAGAAGTGGATCACTGACACATCTGGAGGACTGCTCTGCACGTACAGCTGCAGCAGCGAGTCCTGATGCTGCCAGATGGCTACAGAGACTTTTTGTTGTGAAAGGAGGTGGTCAACTTCAAGAAGTTTTTTTCAGCTTTAATGCTGTATCCACATGTTCATTCATCTCTTTATACAAACCAAAAACTACATCAAGGAATTATTATGTGAGTTTTCAAAGTACATCACAATCTATGTATTTTCTCTTTGATGTTTTACATCTCCACCAGTCACCATGGCAACCTCGTGCTGGACCTACTAGCTAGTTTGAGAGTTTGGTCCCTTCGTTGTTCACTGTGGATAAACTCCACCTGCTAGCATCACTGCTACCTTCAGCTATCGGCTCAAACAGATACGCTCTCACTCCAGAAATGTCCTATTTCTATTTTTCCTATGTCCCTCATCACTATCATCATCATCTTCCTCTATTGCATCCTCCACCAGACTCATCATCTACTGTATGAGGTCAGCAGGTGGAGGTGAGGCAAAGCAAGTTTATTTATAGAGGCCATTTTTGTCTCAAAGGGCTTTACACAGCATCATGACAACATCCTCTGCTCTTACACCCTCACATCAACTGAGGAAAAACTCCCAAGAAAAAAAAATGGAGTTGGTCAGTAAACAAGAGCTTCTGGTGGACAGGCTGGGTGGGCCATATACAGCAACAGTAGGGAGAGCAGGCCAGCTTAATGGGAGTACTGGATGGCAGACTGGTTCATAAGCAGGGAGGGCAGGTGGGTTTAAAGCAGCAGGGGAAAGGAGGCGATGCAGGCGGCGGTTGGTGCAGAGGGATGGAGCTCTGTGGAAGCACAGAGAGAGAAGTCCTCCAACAGGGTGCAGCTAGTTTTCTACCATCCAACCCTACATGTGGTTCATTCAACACTATTGGCTGCTGTAGATACAGCTGGATTACAATAATATTTACACTTTGATTTTTAAAAGTGTTATAGTAATGACGACCTGCGCCTGGTCGCCTTCAACACAAACCCTCCCCTGTACCGCAGGGAAAACGTTAAGTCTTTGTCGTGTTATTAAACTTGAATTAACACTTCAGCAACAGCAGAATCAAAGGCTCAAACACCAACTGTAACTTTGCTCTGAATCATTTTTAGCGCTGCTCTTTTGTGAAGAACAGCTTGAATTAACAGTGGAAACAAAAGCCTCTGATGGGTGAATAAGTAATGACCATGTTCATAGAAAGCTCTTGTGCAGTGGGGGCTGTTTGAACCCTTTCTATGAACCTTTTTAACCCTGTTGCCATTGGAGTCCATTGTCACGGCCGTGGAGACAAGCTGGCTTCAGCGTCAAACTCTCAAACTACTCAGTGTTTCAGATTCAACACACAGGCTTTTGTTTTAAGGAGTGCAGTGAGCAGCAGAAGTCAACACGTCACATTAAATCTTTGCACTTTGAGCTTGTCGGTTCTTATTTTACTTTTTACAAACGTACACCCTGTGTTTCTAGCTATGAGTTATTGGCTTTTTCAGTTCTCCTTCCTCTTCAGCACCTCTCTCTGTTTATATTTTCACACACAAAAAGTGAATAAAAAAGAAAAACCTGAGGAGTGTTGTCGCTGGCAACAAGACAACACGTTTGAACATTTAGCATCTTTTAGTCTGTTTATGTTGTTTGTTAGCTTGTGACTGGCAGTGGCTGACGCAGCGTTAGCGCTAATGCTAACTCCTCTGTTCTGCTTGGACATGGTCTTGTGTTTATTTAGCCCCACCCTCACCTCAATCCCTCATTGGTTCATGTTAACAAAGGGCTCAAAACGTTTTGTCTTTTCCCAGAAGCAGTTTTGCTAATTCAGCTGCAGCTACTCGTCTGTTTCCGTGTGAACTCTACTGTACTGTTTTTTCTGATGCACAGTGAATCCAAAATAAACCAGTTCAGTCATCTTTCACTTGAATGGTGGAATTTCCTGGTCAGACCTTTTCTCTGTTGGCGTCTCCTCACACTCTGTGGACCCAGATTTCTTCAACAAATTAAGGTGTTTTCTGGCACCTGGCGGGCAAATTTAGCATGCACACACACACACTCTCTCACACACACTCACACACAGAGACACATGGTAGTAGCTGGACTCATGCAGCTTAACCCTAATTGCCCAACACATTAACCTGTGCAATTTGCAGCCACTTTTAGCCAGGCCTGCACCTTCCGCTCTGTCATTTAACCCCGAGGCTTGTTGAGGTGATTTGACGTGTCATGCATCTTCTCCTGCTTCTGTCCCTTATGCCCTCTTTATAATCTTGCTTTCTCATTATGGACATAATATAGAGCACTTCCTGCACACATCTTCCCTGTAACAAGAGTCATATAAAGCGGAGCATTGATTTAATTTTTTTAAAGACATTAATAAACTACACATCAGCTATTAGTCAGAAGAGCAGACACAGAGAGGAAAACAGGAAGAAGGGATGAAAGCTGACAAGAAGTAGCAGGATGGAGAGCAGTCAGGAGGAGGTGAAGAAGGTGGAGAGGTAAAGTCAAGAAGCAGAGACAAAGATGAGTGATGCAAAGAGGAGGAACAACAAGAAATATAAAGAGGTGAAGACAAGAGCAGTGGAGATGGAGGAGAAAAAAGAAATTCAAGAAAAATGTTGGATGCCGTCCAAGGAAAACGCTCCAAATCGATGCAAAAGGGAAAGAAGAGACTGCAAAAGGAGTAAAAGAAGTCCAAAGAAAACAGACATGAGGATCTCAGAGAGAGAGAGAGAGAGAGAGAGGAGGGGGAGGAGGAGGAAGAGGAGGAGGCCTGGGACAAGACTGAGAGAGGAAGTGAAAGACATCGAGTAGAGATGGAAAAAAAAGTAGATGAGGCAAAGTGTTGTGAGTGAGAGTGAGAGACAGGAGTAATTATCCTCAGACAGAAGATCCACAGATTCCTCTGACAATAAAAGCATCAATAAATAAACCAAAACCTTGGTTTTTCTTCACAGACTGAAGGCTGAGTGTTCAGGGTTTTTCTGCCAACAACCACTAAACCTAACGCAGGTTTATTACCTAACAAACTGCTGCAATTTGTGCACATTACTCTGTGGTTTCCTGTTATTAGTGGAATAATGTAAGTGAAGCAGCAGGTAACAACAACAGAAACCACAAAGGAGCTGCAGCTGCTCGTAAGAGAAACACACTGGGAGTTTTATTTTGAAAGGATTTTAATGTATAATATCATCATTTTGCATTGAGCAAAAATCAATGTTTATGTATTTATCTAGTTTTTATGGACATTTTGCCTTTATAGTTAAAAGGACAGTGGAAAGAAACAAACAAATATTCACTATATTTAACAAGGTGCTGCTGCAGTAAGTCTTAGCTGCTCCATGCAGAAGCAGAAACCTCATGTACATGTGGTCAAGGTCAAGGACCAAACTAATTGTGAGTAGTAATAGCAGCAGCAGGGTTAGCAGAGCCCGCAGCAGTTTGACTGCACCGTGGGACTGTTACACTGAAAATGCAACAAAAGGCAATTTACAGGTAGATTAAGTTCCAGCTATAAAATGATTATTCAGTCACAGCGGTGGCCAAAGTGAAGGAGTCGCTGTTCAGAGCTGCTCTAATAAAGCATTAAAGTCTGTGACCTGTCGCACATGGAACAAATGACGTTCTGTTAGAAACACATTAACCTTCATGTGCTTTCTGTGTGTGTGTGTGTGTGTGTGTGTGTGTCTCATACTTGACTCTAACCACAGGATACAGTGAACTTGTTCAGCATCAGCGATTCATCTCTTCACTTTTTCATTTCTCTCTTCACACATTTGGCTCTGCCTCCTTTATTTTTTATTTTTGTTGTTAAACATTTAAACATCTCTCATGAAACACATTCACACCTCGAGGCTGCAAAAGCACTTGAACAAGTGTGTGTGTTGGTGTGTGTGTGTGTTGGTCAACTCCAGTGGAGCCACTGAGGAGAGAGAGAGAGAGAGGGCGCCGGTTCTAGTGGAAATTCAACCAAAACTTTATTTAAAACTTTATTTTCTCTTTTGATTAACAGCTGGAGGATTTCAGCTTTTCACAGACATGCTGACACACGTGTCATGTGCCTGTTTGTAATTACACTCTTTATATGATGCTAATGTGACGTAGAGCGAGTGCCTTGCTCAGAGGCAGCTCACTGCTGGGATTGAACCAGCCGTCATTTGGCCACAATCTGATTGTCTGACTTTTGTGTGCTGCTCTCACACTGTCCCAGCGTTCACTGTGTGTGGAGGCTTGACTCAGTGTGTGTATGTGTGTGTGTGTGTGTGTGTTTAACTATGAGCCAGCATCAGGGGAGACTAATAGTGTGTGATTTATTGAGTGCTAAAATCTGACTTTAGGGCACAAGACAAATATCACTCATATGCAAAGGTGCACACACACACACACACACACACACACACACACACTTAATGTCCGGAATCAATTTAGACGGGACCAGTACAAACTCACACCCATGCGCATGCACACACAGACACACACACGCAGTCCCTTGCTCTTTACAACAAGGAAACAATTAATCTCCGATTAGCCGGGCCAAGCAGCACCAGGTGTTCAATTAGTTACCTGTGTGTGTGTGTGTGTGTGTGACAGAGAGAAATAGGGAGGGAAAGAGAGAGTGAGAGGAGGGACTGCCTAACACCTGAAACTGAATTAATGGCACACAAAGGTAAGAGTTGGTGTGTGTGTGTGTGTGTGTGTGAGAGAGAGAGAGAGAGAGAGGGAGAACTGTACAGTAAGTGGATTGAAATTGGCTCATTGGCACATGGGGCAACAGACGATGGCACCTTGTGTGTGTGTGTGTGTGTGTGTGTGTGTGTGTGACAGTTAACAGGGTCTAAATTGATTCACTGGCAGTGCTGGGTAACACCAGGGGCGAGTTTGTACGTCTACAGGGAGAGAGACAGGCAGATGGACTGAGGGAGAGAGAGAGACACACACACACAATGATTTACTAGGTGAGTCTGATCACGTGACTCTTCAGAGGTGGGAGGCCGTCCAATCACCACAGCTGCTGGGTGTGTGTGTGTGTGTGTCATGGCATCTGGAGTATTTCTGATATTTTTGACTCCTGTCAACGACTGACTTGACATCTCGCAGCTCAGTGATTTTGAACAGCCCAGCACACACACACACACACACACGGCCTGTTTTAAGGACCAACACACACAATCTTAATAAAGGCACAAAAGCTTTTCCTTTCATGACACAGTCATTTTCCCTCTGACTGAATCTGTCTCTTTAACATCGAACCAAATCTCTGACTGCGACACTGAACCTTTTCCTTTTTCAGTGTACTTGCACCACGTTGGATCCTGCTGTAAACACATTATGCAGAATGCTGTAGTGTACGTCTATAATGTTCCTGCAGTGGTTTGTTTGCTCCACGTGGACATTTAGCAAACGGAGATCGACTCTGAGGTCATGACCTCAAATTGAACACGAGAGATTCGCAGGTATAGAGTAGCCAGACATAATACGCCTGTAATGTTTTTACACGGTTTAGATTTCCCAATGAACTTCCACAACCCAGGCCTCACAAACACACACACACACACACACACACACAGTAATACCCATTTGTCATGACGGACGTCATGTGGTTCTGATTCAGTCGTGTGTAATGAAGTTAGCTCGGCTGTATTACGTGTGTTATGTGAGCGGGTGAGTGGCAGGTGGAGCTGTGGTAATAACACACAGTGACCTGATTGGGAACATGTGGATTGCATCTGCCCTTCAAAATAAAACTGCTGAACTCTCATACTTACCTTTCAGCCCTGGGCGAACAAAGCCAGAGAATAATTAGTGGGTTCACAGAGAGACAAAGGAAGAGGACAAAGGTAGAGCAGCAGCAGAAGAAGAAGAGATGAAGACGCCAAAGATGAATGTAGATGTGGAAAATAACGAAACTTTTTTTTCGCTGATTCACCAGAACATGAGAAAATCTAACCAAACGTATTATTCTGTTCTCACTCATGTTCACAAAACCAAAAACAACAAGCAAACTTTGAGTCAAGGTCCTGATGAAAATCTGTGGTGCACATATTTAAGTTGTGTTTACATTAACCCAAATGTAATCCTCGTCCCTGATTCCTATTTCATTTAGTCACCTGTCAATAATCTAATGTGTCCGAAGATCAAAATGACTTTTCTCCAGTTTTAAGGTGGATTTTTTTTCCACCTTATGAAGGATCTGGATCTGAAGTTATTACAGAAAAAAACAGTGAAGTATTTATGAGACAGCTGAGCTCCCGTCCTGTCAGTCTGCTTTCTTCTGTGTTTCTGCTGGTTTCAATCCCCTGCTCTGTTTGTTATGGACTGAAGGACACCTCTGAAAACATCCTGAACCTGAGGATCAGAAGTTTATCAGAGAAACAAGTGAAACAAAGGTTAGCAGCAGTTCTCAGCTCCCAGCCCTCAGGTCCAGTTTCTGTCTCTTCTGGTAAAAAAAAAACACTGACTTTTAATGTGACACGACTTTTATTCAGTGTTTCCACTGGTTAAAATCATCTCCTCTGTTTGTTGTGAAGAGGAGGACGAGGTCTCTGTGGAGGATAAAAGGCCTGTTGACAGTTGCTGGAAAATCTTGATTTTTGCTTCTTGATTCAGGATTTCCAACTTTGGCACCCCCTGGTGTTCAGGAACTCTGCAGGGACGGTGTATTAAATCATGAAATCCTCTTTATTGTGCATCATCCATAGCATCTTTAGGTGTAAATAATATCCAAGTGTTGATGGAGGGTGAAAAATGCATCAGTTTCCTGCTCCTCCACCCGTTCCTGCATGGCTCTGAGCTAATCAGAGCAGCCCAGACCATCTCCTCCCTGGCTGCAGCCTCCACCTGTTCCTGGGGGATCCTGAGGCCCTCCCAGGCCAGATGGGATTTATAATACCTCCAAGGGAGCTCTGGTGTTGCCCTGGAGCGAGGGGGGGGGGGGGGGGTCTCACTCCTCTCAGCCTGGAATACATGAAGGCTGGATGCTCATCAGGTGCTGAACCACTTGTTCATAAGCTGCAGGTTAGCGAGGCCTGTTGAATTTATTCACTTATAATTCAGGTGAACTCTGAGTCCTTGGAAAGGTTTAACAGCCGGCGGTGACTTTTTATTCATCCAGACTTCTGAAGGTTTATTGGATTTAAACGACTGCCATTAAAATCTGCCACCACTCCACACACTTCCTGCAGATTTCCAAAACCCCGGCCAGGATGTCTCACTCCTGTGTCGGGTCGGCTGAAGCTCTCGCCCTGAATTTAAACCTGGAAAAACAAAAACATTTGACAATTTGCCAGATAAAAAGAAGCCCAGTGTCGTCTCATTGCTCAAATTGCCGGGAGCCGTAAGACTCAGAGGAGCAGAGAGACTTTTAAAGTCTGTCTGTCTTCATCTCATCCCGACACAAAGAAGTAAAACCTCCCTCCACTCACCTGCAACACCTTTACCTTGTTTCATCTCTGTCAGCCCTTCCTGTCTTTTATTCCCTCAGGGTTAGATGTCGTATAATGGCCGAGCCTCCTCCCCATCCATCCATCCATCCATCCATCCACCCTGACACCACCATCCTCTTTCCTGTAATCTCTCGGCTCAGTAGGAACTGAACGCCTCCCTCCCACCTGCCCTCCACCAGCTCCGCAGCACCTCCGTCCTTTCCCTCTTTCTCTCTTTTTGTAGTTGTAAGCTGTGATCTTCTGTCAGCTCCCATCAGACAGGTCAGCTGGAAGACAAGAGGAGGAGAGGGAACCAAGCCACTGACCTCTTCCTCTCTCTCTCTCTCTCTCTCTTCATATGACGGAGAGAGTGCATCCTGTGTGTTTCAGCACTCAGTGTCGAGGATCATTTTGAAGTCATTTCTACCTTTTTGTCCATTTTGAAAACAACTCAGAAGATTTTTCCTTTCACCATCAAAATTCAGAGTGATTCACTTTGTTGAACTCTGTTTTTTTTTTCTCGATGTGAAGCTGCTTTGAAATAGAAAAATAGAAAACAGAGCCACCTTGTCTGTCTCTGGGTAGAATAAAGGTCAGGTGTGTTGTAGACACAGAGGCTCGTTCAGGGACTGTCCCAGCCTCACCCCACAGACCAAGCAACAGACTCTCTAATGAGTGAGTCTTTAACAGTGAGTCTGGCTCCATAGACTCCCACAGTAAACATTTACAACTTCACAGCAGGAATAAACATGTTTTACAGCCTGAAAACAACAGTTTCGCTGCTTTTACTTCGGAAGTCGGAGCTTGGAAAGACATCACCTCCGAGTTGAGTGCTTTCTAGTTGAAAAACAAACACTGAAGTCGTAAATGATGATTATTTTTATTTAATATGTCAAAATAAAACGATTTCCCACTTGTAAATGTTTAGATTTCAGTGCAAACTATTTATAATGTTTTTAAAAAGCTCAAACGTGCACCACAACAAACTGCTGTTAGCTGTTAGCTGTGAGCCACTGCTAGCTACTGTTAGCAATAATGTTTAGCTAACAACACAGTAGGTGGTTTTAACATAGAAAAACAGTGCAGGAAAATGTCCAGAGAAAATAACTGAATAATAAATAAACCATTGCAGAGTGTTCACTACTGTTGACATGAGTGGCGGCCATCTTGGATTCTTAAGTCTGTACTTGTGGGATTCGTTGTGACTTCAGGGGGCGTTCAAGATTAAAATTGCAATTTGGAACTCGGAAATTCCAACTTCTGACTTCTGACTTGAACGCAGCATTCTTCTCCACAGCTGATCTTTTAATGTTTTTCTTAAAAAACACATCCAGGGTCGTGTTTGTGGTGTGGGGTTTGCAATAGAAGCTCTTTGCTTTAGGACAAGGAAAGAGTGTGTTTTGTGTGTGTGTGCACTCACTGGGGGAAATGAGTAGTTGATAGCAAGCTGTCGAATTATCGGAGCCTTAATAAACTGTCGTACTGAGCTAAAAAATAAAAAATAAAAAAAATTAGCTGATGTGTCGACAGAGAGATTGTGTCTGTTATAATGGCTCAGACACTGTCACTAATTATCCCGTCATTAGCTTCCACTCAACAACACACTATAACACAGATACAATCTCTCTCTCACACACACACACACACACACACACACACACTGGCTCAGACAGAGCTCATTAGGCACCAGTTTCAGGGTCACAGAAACAGAGAGCCGGGACAGATGTGAGAAATAGGTGCAGAGAAAAGCCTGATGAGGAGAAAACTAACAGGAATAATAAGACAAAGGGAAAGATTAAGAGGGTGTGAAATAAAAGATAAAGGACGGGGGACGGCACAGAGGAGTGATGAGAGAGAGGGAGGGAGCAGTAATGTGAACTGGAGTTTAAAGAGACGGGACTTGTGAGCTTTACAAGCAGCTTTAAGTAGACTTTTGGGATTATTAAGGGTTTTAAAAGCCTGTTGTTGGATGGTTCACTACTATTCCCATAGGTGTGAAAGCCACTCTGGGGAGGTGCGAGTTACACACGCTCCTATAAAAACCCAGGGACAGCAGCTCCACAGAGGACGGCCACTTCTCCAGTGGTGTTTTCAACAGTCACGTTAATGGATCATCAGGCCACTAGCTCTGGATAGAAACACCACTCAGCTCATTAAATGTAGTGACACAGGATCGTGGGGATTTCAGTGTGAAACATCATCGACGTGTTTACCAGACCGTCCTGTCGATATTTATTCTATACACAGTTTTAAAAAACAACATGTAAACACTTCCTGCATTTTGACAAGTTACAGAAAGCACATGTACATACAACAACAACAGCAGCAGCAGCAGCAGCACCAGTATCTCAGACTTCTTTTTTTTTTGTCGGCGGAGGAAAAGATGTTTATCTCATGTCTCCTCTTGAAACTTTGAAGCTGTTTACTCAAACACAAATGTCAGCTTTGTTCATGAGCTGTTTTGATGTCAGGGAAAAAGCAAAAAAAAAGAAAAAAGAAATCAGCCATTACTGCAGCGCGGATGAAGGTGCTCTCTCTTCAGAGGTGACGCAATTGCGTATGGATTTGATGAAAAGAAGCGAGCAGACTCTTTTAAAGATGCTGATTCGCTGCAGGCGGCAACAAAGTGGGTCAAGGACACATCTGTGGAAGTGGAAACTGTTTCAACTTAAACAAGAGAGAAGGAATCACTTATTCATAACTGTGGAGGAAAACAGGTCCGAGATTAATCGAGCTGTTACAAACGCCTGCGTCCCCTCTAGTGTGACGTTTGTGCAAAAAGAAACTTCTGATCTGCAAAAAACACTGAAGTTCTTCTGTCTCTGTTTAACAGACTCCATGTTGTCTCATCAGTTTCTGCAACTTCCTCCTCAATAAACACAACAGGGTCACTGCCCAGTCACTCCTGTGCAGGTAAATCAACCCGCCCTCCAAACCAAACTCCCACATAGTTGCCATGGTTACTCAAAAACTGGTCACGGCTTGGTCAGATTGGAGAAAAGACGCTGATTTGGCCTAAAACAGCTTCACTACAGCAGCATAAGACGGTCTTTGTTGTCATGGCTGGTGCAGTAACAACGTGGTTAACTTCAATGATGAAACAATATCAGCTGCTGGTTTTCACATGGGAATCGAACGCCGCCGCTCCTCTCCTTCATACCGCTGCACTTGTACTTTTCCTCTGTTGGTAAATAAAGGTGGCAGCAGACAAGAACAGAGCAGCAGAGATAATTAGGACAAAGTCCTGTGGATCAGAAGCAGCTTTTAGTGCTGTTATCATACGAGGTGGCGTCTGAATCCCCCCTCTGCTCGGCTCTAATAGGGGCAGATAGAGACAGTAAATGAACTGTGGCTGTATTACAAGTGCCCAGGGAGCTGGACAATTAGAGTACAGTGAGAACACACACACACACACACACACACACACACACAGTAGAAATTCTGTCCATTGCTTTGCGTGGAAGAACAGAACAGAACAGAAGTGTCCTAAAGCAGCTCACACCTGCCTGAACAGACAGCTACAGGTGCAGGCTCACTTACAGGAGTAGTGATTTATACTGCACATTGTAGTTTCAGACCCCCCCCACACACACACACACACACACACACACACAGTCATGCACACACACACCTGGAGATGCAGCAGGGTCTTGTTTACGTGATGCTCTGGACAGCAGAGGCCGATAACCGGCCCCTAATGAAATCGCCCAGCAGGCAGATCGTGTCAGCGCGTATTGAACCTCCAAACAACCTGTCAACCACCGCAGCCCAAAGTTGTCATTCACACTGATGCATTAGTCCAAACACACTCTTCTTATTGTGAATGCAGCATTTTTTTGGTTTTTTTTTAGTGTTTTTTATTATGATTTCACTGAAGGAGGTAACCTGAGTGGTAACCTGCTGCACAGCAGATCATAAACACGACACACAGCACATCATGACGTTTGAATGAAGTAAGCTGAGTGTTAAAGAGGACAGTAAATGCACCTTCACTCAGTTGACCTTATTTCCTATTTCTCATTATCCTATTTCTTAACCTCCTCTCTGGGGATGGACATGCTGTCACACTGTTGTGTCACATACAGTGGCGTTTGTATAAGAGAACTGGTTTTCATATGTAAAAACCACTGGTCGTTCAGGTTCAGGTTCAGGTTCAGGTTCAGGTTCAAGTTCAAGTTTTCAAGGTTAGCGTCCACTTCAGACAGAAAACATAAGCTGCTAATAAATACACACATAAAAGTTAGATGTCTTATGATATTTAATGGTGCGTTCAGAATGAGCACAAAGACATTTTTTGCAACACTTCATCCGTTTCTGTGTTTGAACTTGATGGTGGCGTTGTGCTGCCCTTGCATCACCTGTCTGTAACACACCTGGATATTTCTGCATCTTTTGTTTGCATTAAATCATGTTAGCAAATAGCAACAACTAGCTTCCAATGCTGCAGACCTAAAATGCTGCACAGTAACTTTTCTGATGTGTTCATGACCATCTGGATAAATGATAAATGTTGCTGTGATGAAATAATGAAAGATGTGGGAAGAACACAACATACACACACACACACACACACACACACACACACCTGGTTGTCTGTTGTGTCTGTGATATTCTCCCCTTGCCTGTGTGCGACGCTCTGGTGTCGTCACCGAAGGACACAGCTGACTCCGACTTGTCAAAACTGTTGTGGAAATCCAGCGGGCCGACAGATCCGGACCACCTCTGAAGGCAGCACCACCTCTACCTGCCCGTCGCCCTCCTTTATTCCTCTGTACCCATCTCCTGCACCTCTTTCTTCATCTCTCCCTCTCTCTCTGCCCCCCCCATGCTGTCTCTCCCTATCTGTCTCTCAGTGGGCGCTCGCTGGGTGGTCTCCATGAAAAGGTGGTCCACTTTTTGAATCTGCTGCTTCTTTGAAGTCCAGCCATCTCTTCTCGCCTCTGTTGCAATCTCCCCCGATCTCATCTGCTCACCTCCTCTCTTATCTCCTGCTCTATTTCCCACCACCCTCTCCTTCCATTTCCTTCCTCCCTCTCACTCTACTTCTTTTCGTCCCAAACTTCGGCTCCTTGTTTTCTACGACTTTTCCTCTCTCTCTGTCTCCAGCTTTTTCTCATCTCCTCTGTCTCTGTCTCCTGTTTCCCTTTGATCCACAAGTATTTCTCCTTTCGCTTGGAGGCATTTTCTCATTGACCTGACTTGACTTTGACAGTGGACAACATTTGTTGAATGTATTAAAGCCCGAGCCGCCTTCACTGAGCAGAGGTTTCTGCAGTATAGGAACTGTTGAAGCCCCCCCCCCCGCTATCTGTCACCCAGCAGGCGCATTAAAACATACTGGCACCAATCTGCCAAATATGGAGGAAATTTTTAGTCATACAGCATCAGGCATGTAGGTGTAATCCGCACATTGAATGTGTGTCCATGCTGCAGCACATGGTAAAGACTTCTAACACGGTGCACATTCACTGTGGAGGTCCTGCAGGACTCATAGAGGAACGAGGGATGCTTTGAGTCTATCATATAGTCACAGCTTCTCTCAGTGATTCCTGAGTGATTCGTTTTCCAGATTGGAGGCTGATCAATGCATTTGGATTTGGGGAATACTTTGTTTAGCCTTTACAGCAGTTTTTTAACAAGTTTCTTAACATGAGTATTTTCATTACAGAGCTTGATCTGACTTTATTTGCATTTGAATTATTAATATCTTTTTACCTTTGGGTTTCACCACGTGCTCAGAGTGTATTATTGCTTATTTACTTTTAGTAATGTTACTTACATGTGCAGTTTCTACAGTATTCCAGGGTCATGCCACCATTCGTCTTCTTCTTCTTCTTCAACTACCTCTTTGTGTCTTCTATTTGAGATACTGTGATGCTGTAAACATGCCGGGCTCTGAGCAAACTCAGTGCTAAGAGAGTTAAAAACCAGGCTGTGCTGCAGAAGCAGGTATCATGGGAGCAGATATCTGGGGAGCAGGCAGCCTCTGGGCCTTAAATATGTGCTTCTGAAAAGCTGCTAGGTGACTGTACTTTCATCATGACACGTGTATTCAGCTGTAGCGCAGCTGTAAGTGTGCATCCCTTTTTCTCGCCATACATCTTGTTGCTGTGAGCCGACAGTTTTCTAATTTTAATTCATTAGACTCAGCTCATTTCGCCCCACAACGAAATCCAACATTAGTCAGACAGCGCCATGTGTTAGGGAGGCTCCGAGTAACACTCACACGTGCTGCATCAGCATCCTGAGTTTAGAGGCTGCTCGGCTTGTTAGGCTCCTCCGTGCACACAGCGGCTCAGCTGGGACAGGGCTGCAGGCTGTGGGATGGGACAGCATGTGTAACATATGTACATTTGCATACAATCAGTCATGGTGTTGTTAATTTTTAACATGTCACACCAGCAATCCTGGATCAGCTTCATTATTTACACCAGCAGGTACTTAATAACACACAAGAGGTAAGAATTAAATTTGTATTAAGGATGACAGATGTTTGTATTAAAGCTCCTTCAGAATAAAGGTAGACGTCCATGTGTGGTGTGATTATAAAGAGAGGACTATGACAGAGGTGCGATGGTCCTTTAGAGTAAAGCTGACATGGAGAAGCTGCTCTGTGTGGTGCCCACTGGAGTTTAGCTCAGATCACAGTTTTATTTAAAGTAACAACCTGACTGCAGAACTTTTCTATTTTTGATTTCCTTTTTGTATCTTCCCCTGCAGCTCTCCTCCCTCCCTCCTCCCTCCTCCCTCCGTATGACACAGCTTACAAAAGAAGAGTTTATATACATTTGGATACGACAGAATATGCATTGAATGCAACGCTTCTGCACACTTCATTTTCACAAAACACATGTATCTGGTCACTTCCAGCTGTTAAGAGGGGGACAGAAGTTTTTTTCCATTACTCTCTCTGCACTCCTCTCCTCCTTTCTTCTCTGCAGAGCCCTCCACTCACAGGTGAGCTCTCCTGGGAATGGTTTAACAGCAGGTGCAGGCAGGGTGGCCATGATAATGCATGGGCACACAGCAATGCAGCGAGCTGGGTGGCTTCATGGGGTGAGGAGGAGGAGGCGACAAGATGAGAGGAGCTGAGCAGTAGAAAGAGAGGCATGAGAAGAGTAGAGAGGAAAGGGAGAAAGATGAGAGTCAAGAAAAGAGAGGTGAAGATGGAACGTGGAGGAAATATGGAGGGGAGGAACATGGGCAAGGAGAAGGGAGGTGGGAGGGAGAAAGTTGGGCAGACTTCAAAGAAAACCAGGGGATTAAACACAGGACCACCCCAGCATGGGGGAGTCCCACTGGGGAAGGAGGCAGAGATGGTATAGAAAAAAAAATCACAGAGCCAGTGAGGGAGAGGGAGAGAGGGATATGGACAAGACACAGGGTCTGATCTTTTCTTTTTCTGCTGCTTCACACTCGACAGGAAACTCGGTCGATGCTCTGATTCATCATCGCTGCCAAATGTGAGCCGTCGTCACTTCCATCTGTTTCACTGTTTCTTCTGTGTGCCACCTCCCACTGCATGCCTGCTCCTTATCTCAATGAAGCATCGTGGTAGCAAGTTAATTGGGGAAGCAGTAATAGAGTATAAACAATAGAAAAGTCAACAACTTGTGCTTTTGTCAGATGCTGTTGTTGGCTGGGCCGGCGCTTGGTGTCCTGGTGCCGGTTCACCTGTGCTCTGTCATTGGCTGGGCAAAACACACCATATTTTCTGTTGTCTAAGTTTCTTAATTCATGTGTTTTCTTCTATTATCTCATGAACAGGAGGTCTGGATAAGTGAATCAGATTTTCCAGCATGTGTTTGAGGTTTTTAGTTCACTTGATTTTACAGCTAAGGAGATGAAACCCTCAACTAACAACTGGATTATTGCACTCAGACAACAACAGAGCAGCAGCGTGCATGCAAAAACATCAGCATGCTGTCACACTTCAGCTGCCACATGAATATCTGCATGCAAACCGCACGCAAAACCACAGACACACACACACACACACGACCAGGACTCTGACTTCATTACTACAACGACGCAGCCACTCACTGAAGACCATAATCAGGTTTCGGCCCTCCTTGCTGTCTCTGCGCCTCCCGGCCGCTGTGACATCCATCATGACGGGCAGATTGAGCGACTCAGTGATGAAGAAGCACAAATCTGATCTGCTGCATTGATTCATGCCATTATGAGATTACTGGCAGGCTTCAATCCAGTAATGCAGGCGTTCATATTCTGTCAGCGGTGACGGGTGTTATAGAATATGGCTGCTCACCTTCATACAGTCCTTTATTGAATCGATACCTGGAAACATAGTCTGAATTTTTCATTGAGTCTCAGCTCTCATCAATAATTTGCTAAGAAGGATGTAAACTCAGGGGCGGATCGATGACGAGTCATTTAATGAGATAAGTAGCTTCTGCAGGGGAGTGAGTGTGGGATTTTAATTTTTGATATGCAGCGATAAAGTGAACAAACGACATCAGGGAAGATTTGACACCAACTTTTATTTGTTTAACTTAACGCTGTGTTGGGAACCAGGCTGCTGAGAGTAACCAGACCTTTTCTTTTTTTTTTTTTTTTTTTTTTGTCATTCACCCTCGTCTCATTTTATGGCACTCCCCGGAGACGTCAGAAAACTTGGAGTCACCTCTAATTCACAGCCGATGTAAGGGCCCTGCTGAGGGGCCAGTTTCTGTAGAACTGCTGCGAGCCCCTTGTGCAAAGATATTGCTGATGTCCTGCCAGAGCTGCAACTATTATTCCATAATGTGAGTGTGAAAACAGCCTATTAGCCAGTGAGGCTGTGCTCTGTAAGGCTGATGTGCCCCTAATGGTCCCTGTGGGTGCACTGGAGAAATCCCAGTATATCAGTCTGGCTCCCTCCTCGACTGTCTGTCTTCATTTTCAGCAGCTTTTTCCAGTGGCGAGGACAGCACCGACTGACAGAGTCCCCACCCCCACCCCCACCACCCCACCCTAGCCCCCCCGCTGCTGCAAAGATCATCTGGTTAGAGAAAAGGTGCCTTCAATTTACCAGAATATTGCTGTAGGTCAGAGGAGGGAGAGTGGATTTGAAAACTTTTGCTCCCAAACAAGCTCCTCGCCGTTTAAAGGCTGCAGCTTTTCTTAGATAAAAACCTCCCAGCATCGACTGAAGACAGATTTTAACACCTTTAATGTCTCAAGAACAGTTGAGACCAATCTCTTTGTTTGATAAACAATACCAACAAATTGCATATTTTAGTCTTTTACAGAAGAAGAAATCATTGTTTACGCGGATAACGATGATTCAAATTAACGTCTAAGCAAATAAATTAAAAGGTTTTATGAACAAAAGGATCCTTTTTGTTTGTTTTGGCTCATCACTCGCTCCCATTTACTTCCTTTCAGTTTGATATATTTGCCACAACAAGGTGCAGAGACGGCAGCAGGTTTAAAGCACACTGTGGTCCACAGCTCAGGAATCTGATGTTTTTTTGATGCTGTATGTTATTCACAGTCACCTCAGATGAAGCTCCTTGTGTTGATCAGAGGAGGATCTGCTTGTTAAAAGTCAGATGATTAAGGATCCAGCCTGCCTCCTGGAGCAGCTACATGGCCACTCACACAGTTCATGCATCTGAAATAAAGGTAAACAGGCGTTTTTCCCAAAAAGCCCAGTTTTATTGATTGAGAATCTCCAAAGCAACAAACATGAAAACAAACTGCTCGGACCTGAATCTCATGAATAAAGATCCCACTGATGTGCTGCCTCCAAAACCAGCCATTGATCTTTAGAATTTTTGTTTTTTCTTTCTTTTTTTTAACTTTGATAATTAACATTTTGAATATTAAGACTGAATTCACACCATTTTTCCACAGAGTGGACTTCTCTGCAACTCCTCTGGTGTGTGGTTGCACAGTCTTTGTGCACCGTGATGTTAGGCCATGCTGTGCAGTCACGTTAGCATTAGTTTGAGCCCAGTCAGTCAGATGGACAATCAGCCTGGTGAAGACAGTTCAGCCTCATTTAACCAAGAGTCTAGTCTGATATTAGATGTTACTGCTCGTTCCTGACAGTCACATTTTAATGATCATAGTTGACGTACAAAGTCCACTTGAGTCCACATGACAACATCTGTTTTCACTTCCTTTGTGTGGTTTTTGCTGTTGCTGTTGTGTTTTCTGTTAAAGTGCTTGTCCTGGCCTGGTTTGAAATACTCATTTATATTAGCTTTCAGAGATGCAAGCATTAGGACAGTGCAGAACCAGAAATATTTGCAAACTGCCCCATGACAATGTTCCTCTTATGTCTATAGTCTGACCTGCTGCCGCTGCAGATTAGACAGCATCAATGGTCCAAACCGTTCTTGTGAGGTGAGACAATAGTTTTGCAGCTCTCATGTGTGGATGGACTGAGAATTGAGAGTCGTTGTTGTCGTCTCCGTCTGCATTTATGGCTCATTCTGCATCTCTTCTGTGGCTGATGTTAATTATAAGCTCTATTATACTGATCCTTGGTCTCTGAAGTTGGAGCAGCAGAAGTTACATGACAGTGTGTAAATATTTCTGGCCCACTTTTGGGAGAAATAAACATGCAGGAGTATCCTTACGTGTCACTGTTTATAACACAGTGTGTTTATCCTCTACTGGAGGGGGCGGGGGGCATAAGTTAAGAGGATAGCCATTCCTCCAAGCGTGGCTGCACCAGTGGATCTAATTTATATTGACACTTTATAAGCTGTTATTAAACGGGCCCTACCATCAGGTTCTCCAGTGCAAAAATGAAATGGCATATTATTACCCATATGGATAAACTGCCTAATAAACAGAAAGTCATGCAAGAAAGTGCTGCAACAAGCTGAACCCAGAAGTCCCCTCACCACCCCCCACCCCCTCCAGCTTTGTGATTTCATTTGCAGCTCAGAGTGAGTCATGATCGATCATGTCTGTATCAGCAGAGAGGAGTTTTCTGGAACCTGCATCAGGTGTCAATACCAACTGCTTTCACACCTTTCAACACCGTCTCCTAGCAACAGCACATGCACTGATGTTCCAGTGCTGCTGCTGTTTTAATGAAAGCTGTTTAATGTGTTGTTGGGTCTTCTTCTTCTAAGTGGCGGCATTACATTTGCAAATTGTCGAGTGTTCATGGTGTTAATTTCTAATTTCAACCAAAACTCACAAGCAGCTGAGTGGCCACTTGTGAACGCAGTGTGAGAGGCCACTCCACTGACTGTGTGTGAGTGTGTGTGTGAGGACATGAGCTGAGTGTGAGGCTGCACAGTGATGCTCTGCAGACCTGGACTCACTCTTCACAGCATCACAAGCTCCCACCTTTGGGCTTCTGAATTATTCAGTGAGAAATTTATGCAAATGAAGTTGTAGTATCTCTGTGCCAAAAAGATTCCCACAGGTATTTTTAGTGATTGTAGAGAAGATGAGCGTTGACGCCAAGAAATGAAAGTTGTTAGCTGTAACAGTTTACATCTTGGCATGTGATTAACCAAAAGACATTTCCACATGGCTGCTAATAGAGTCTCATTGTCATCCTCATCATTGTCAGCTCCACTTGTGACGGGGGGAAAAAAGCAACAAAAACCCCAAACACTCAGTCTGTGAACTACCTGACGTGTCGGCCGTGAACTGTTAGCAGCTTTTCTGATCAACCGTCTTCACTTGCCAAAACATTTCACAGGATGAGCTGCGCCGGCTGCTCTCAGCGCCACGCTGGGCAACGGCAGCACAACGGCAACAACAGCAGCGATAGAGCCGCGTCCCACATGCTGTCGGCTTAGGCTCACACATACTGAAGATTTTTTTTTTTTTAAAGAAATCTGAGATTGATTTTAAATGGTTTGAACTGCATTTCCATTTCAATTCCTTCTCCCATTTTCAAAATGACTTCATAAATTACATGATTTCAAACCTTGAACGCTCCATTAGTCCATTTTTTGCAGGAATATTATAAAACAGCAAATGATGTGTTTTGAATTTTAAATCTGATTCTGGAGCCTGATCGCTGAACAAGGTCTCCACTGCTGTGAAAATGTGACTAAACCCCTGCACGCTGTCTATAATGCTAATGTTGACATTCATGAGGCATTGTATAGCTCAATGTCGTATAGAACAGGTGTCCCATAAACAGAGGCTACAGTCTTTGCTGTAGCAGCCACTGGTTCGATTCCCCCGGTGGCCTATTGTTGCATGGCACCCCCCCGTCTCCCCATTTTCTGTCCCTCTCTCAGACTGTCCTGTCAATCGAGGTGTAAAAGATATAAATGATGTCATGTTCATGAGGATGTGGGTGGGTGATGATGTCATGATGTGATGTGTCCAGGTGTGCAGAGCTGCTGATAACAGCAGGTCTGGGAGCCTGTTTAAATGCACTTAGCCAGATGTGTGCATATCATTACTCAATAATACACTCCTAACAAAGGCCAGGTGTGTGTGTGTGTGTGCGTGTAGACTTCAATTCCCTTGAATCATCTCCTTATCTTTTACACTCTTTTCTTTTTTCATGGTATTTTTCCACTCTCTCCCACTGTAGGACCCTCCTCTATTACAACGTTGATTCAATTTAATCTTGGGGGGGGGGGGGGGGGTCAAAGCATGAGGGGGGCCCTCGCCCTCGCTGTTATGTTACCTTTTTACAGCTATTAGGCGCTCCTCAGTTTTGAGGGCGCTTAGGATCAGAGCAACCATCAGATTCTCCAAGTTATTTCTCATTTCATATTCATCGGATGCGCAGACTCTTCGTCGGGTCACACATGTCTGTTTCTCGTGTCAGAGGCTGAATTTCAATAAGCACACCAATACTTATGAGCTTTGATTGAATATGCAGAGTATTACTCTCTCTTCCCCTTTTGTGCCACCGCCCCCCGTCTCCCACCCTCCTCCTCCTCTTGAAGCATAAAAGGCCTCTGTTTGAATGGTTGCCTTGTTTTCGCATGTCATTGTGTGGAGGAGTTTGGAGTCAAAGCCACTTCCTGTTTCTTAAATTAGATATCTCAACATCGTCTATAGAAAGTGGTTGTTGTTTCATTATTTGTGTATGAGGTACTAGATGAGCTGCACAAGCTTTTAGCTCCAGGGTGATGGGTTCAATCCCCTCCACTGTGGCCGACACAAAAACACAGATCCACTCAAGGTAAAACGAGGTCCTTCGGATCAAAACAGCCATCCTTGATTCATATTCAGTTGATGCTTTAATAGGTCTTTAAAGTCTCTTTCTTTTTGTGCGAGGCTGAATAGTAAGTGTGACAGTGCCAGTGGTTGTGATTATCGCCCATGAGCAGCCACTGAATATGGATTATGAATATTTTTTCCACTGTCTTTTATGTCAGTGGAGGGGGCCTGAACTCTGCCGACACTGCTGGGTTAAATATATATATAAAAAAAGCACATCCACATGATTCGGCACAATGTGGACAAGAACATGTTGAGAGCACGAAATGTTCAGATCACACAGAGTAACTGTCCTCACCACGAGAGAGAGGGAACACAGAGGGAGAGTGGAAATGGGAAAAATAGAGATCATGACCATGGAGAGCTGTAAAGAGCTAAAACATGACTCAAATGTTTGAGGAAGGTTAAAGAAGGTTGGAGAGGAGGTGAAGGAGTTAAAGCACCTTGTGGCCATGGTTGTGACCGAGAGAAGGATGGAGCAGGAGACTGACAGGCAGTGAAGCAGACGTTGTAGCAGAGTGTCCTCCTGGTGAAGGAGGAGGCAGCTGAGCCGAGAGGCAGCTCTCCTGACTTACCATCAGTTTCCATCCCGACCTTCACCTGCAGTCATGAGCTTTGAGTAGTGACTGAAACAAGCAGGTGAAATGAGTCTCCTCTGCAGGGAGGCCTGCCTCGCCCGCCTAGAGATACAGTAGAGAGCAGCTCTGACATCCAGAGGGAGCTCCTGAGTAGAACCTCTGTTCATTTGCCAATTGAGGTGGGTCAGGTTTCTGGTCTCAAAGACTCCTGGGTGCGTCTCTCTTGGCCCCAGAACATGCTCGAGAGATTAAACATCTCATCTAGTGTCATCCAGAGCTTCTTATCCCTTCTGCACCATCTTGCAACCTGAGGTCTGCAGACAAGGCCCTCTGGGTTGTTCTGGGTTTCAGCTGGTAACTAAGGGCAACAGGGATTTTGCTGTCAACGCCCCCAGACTCTGGAGCAGCCCACCTGTCGACCTCAGCTTAGCTGCTTCTTTTCAAACTCACTTTTACAAAAAGGCAGAGTTTTAAATACCATGAGCCACTGCATTTACTTTTTTCCTTTTTCATTGGATGGGTCATTATCTGTCACTGTTTTCTCCTCGTTCTATGTATCTTAAATAATCTTTAACTTTGTTAAACCTAATCCGAACATCTCAGGACTGTGTGTGTGTGTGTGTGTGTGTGTGTGTGTGTCACTCAGGTTACTCAGGCGCCACCTTCCATCACTCGCGTCCTTTAATTAGACTTAAGCATAATTCCCACATTCTCTTATCTGAGGATCCCAACGTGACGTGTTTGATTGCTGTGCATACAGGAAATGTGCTAATGACACACACCTAGGGTATTAGCACTGTCAAGCTGTCAATCAAAATGAAAATGTGTGTGTGTTGTTACTCAATGTACTCTATGAGATTCTCCTATTGCTGATTGATTATCTATCCCCCTCCACTTCGTCTTAAGAATTAAGGATAAAAGAAATGCTGGTGGATATACATCCTTTGTTATGAGTGATGCAGATTAAATAGAGGTGGATAAACATACATTTATCATATGCACACTGATCAATTCACTGATTTAGTGTATTCTTCACAAATACATAGGCCTCTTGCTCTTCTTGTTAATGACTGCTGAGCCCGTTGTAAAGATCTGCACCCTGTGAATAATGTTCGACAGCTGCTGTAGTTGCACCTGCTGCAGGATCAGATCTTATTGGATTACTACAGGTGAAGGAACATCTACAGAGACAACAGAGATTTACAGTTACAACAGTACAAAGCAGAACTAATAATGGATGTGGACACTTTAATCGCAGCCTCACAGCATCAGATCAGTCAATGAGAGAAGATTTGGACTGACAGGAAGAGAGAGAGGTCTGTTAATATTCGAGTCCAGCTCCTCCTCAGACGCTCCACTCTGTAAAAGTCAAGTGTGTCTGTATGAAGCGAGTTCCCAGAGTTAATGTGTGTTCTGATGGTCTCTGTGAGGAAAACAATGAGTGGGCGGGTGGAAGCTGCATCCATGAGATCTTCAGAGTGACTCCATGATACACACTCACACTCGAGTTAGCATGTGTGTGTTCACGCTGCCACAGGTTTGATGTCTCCTTCCTGCTTCTGTGACTAAATTAACTGCAGCAAATCAGTATCGTAGTTGTTCTGTCTCTCTTCCTCCTCCTCCTCCTCCTCCTCTTCGTCTCCTCATCTGCCCTCCTCGCTGATGTTCCTAAATGAGCAGGCCATTGCAGTAGCAGCAAATCATTAAGACAGAGCAGTGAAGGTCAAGTGCTTTATAAAGACGAGGACAATTAAAAATCTGCCGTGACAATGTAGCTCTGAAAAGGTTAGTGTACCCTTCTAGCGCACACACACACACATGCATTATACGCGGGGGAGGCGTTCATAGGCAGGCTCTAATGCACACATGCCGACAAAAGCATCAGTGGGCGAGAAAACACGCATAAAAAGTGCAGATAAACAGACTGAACCGTGCACACACGGCTGACAGTCTCACACTCACACACTCACACACACACAAAGGAGTGCAATGAGAGTGACAACCACATTCACGCTCACCCACAAACCCAGGACAGGCTTATGAGCATGCACGTATTCATTACCACATAGTTTATGTTTCTTTGATACCAGGCCAACACACACACACATAGACACAATATCCATAGCAGTGTGAAGCTTCTTTAAAGCATCACAAAATATGATCTTAATGAGCACAGAGGACAGTGTTCCCATCTTGCCAATTTACTAAATGGCTGCAATGTTACAAACAGTTTCCCCAACAGCAGTTCTGTATCTGTTGTTTTACGATGACCACTAAGTACGAGTTATTGAGTTGTAGCACTTATCCCCCACCGACTCCCCGTGTCCTCTGTTAATGGTGACACAGTCCACTTAAGGGCCGTACTCAACATTTGAGCCACTGTAGCTGATGAGCTAAAGGATAGCTCTCCAAGCTAGCTGCAAACTGGTCAGTCCGTTCCTCAGGATCACATGTTTCCAGATAGGGAGGGACCTATCATGGATATTGATTGACATATAGTAGCCAGTAGTGTGGACTGTAGCCCTGTGGGATCAGACAGTAGAAAACAGGCTGCGCTCTGTTGTGGAGGTCTTCTCTCCTCCACCTGCCAGCCTCACAGATGATGAGTCTGGTGGAGGATGAAACGGAGGAAGATGATGATGATATGGATGATGAAGACGTTTCTATATGTTTGAGCCAATAGCTGAAGGTAGCGGTGATGCTAGCAGGGGGAGAGACACAGGCTCATATTCTCAAACTATAGCTAGCAGGTCCTGCACTGAGGTTTCTATGGTGACTGGCAGAATTTATAGTTTCAGGGAGGAATGTAAACATTAGAGAAATTGATTTTAATCAGATGCAAAGTTAGGACGAGTGCAGGATGAGTCACCAAACACCTGAGTTTGTTTTACAGGAAGAGAAAATACATTGATTCTGATGTATAAATACATGAATCAAGAGATAGATGGACAGTTTAACATGTGGATACAGGAGCAGGCAGAGCAGGTTTACATGAACATGTGTGATGCAGCACAGCTCACAGGAACGATAGCAGCTGGATGATATCTGCTGGAGTTGGACTGTGGAGCTCTCTAAACTACTCTCACCAAATGTCTTCAGTGGTTTCAGGACGCTCTGCATCTAATTTGTTTACGTTACATTTCATTTAAGCTGAAGAAGAAGTTCAAATCTCTCCTATAATTTCATCTTTAACTAATCCGAACTCTGGGTGCATGGCACCCTGAGCTTTGCTTTCTTTTAATTTGTTCATAATATGGATTCTGGGGGAGCTTCGCTCTTCACTGGTGAGCTCAGAGAGCCGTGGAGCAGCATCCAAATGCCAATATTCATAGACAGAAATGTCAAACTTATACAAGCTGCACAACTGAAATGGCAGAAAATTAATACGAGGAGCAAATAAAGGAGGGAGTGCACACTCAGCAGAGGTCTCATCACTGGGCCGGAGCGGCCATGTTTGTCTCTAACTCCATATGTTTAAAGGCAACTTACTGTAACTGTGACAGTCATCACAGAGTAGTAGTACAGTCCATTATCTAATGACGCTCAGAAGGTGAAATGTTAGTGATTTTGTTCCACAGAACTTCAGCATTTCCAGGAAAAATAATAAGTTCTCCACATCTGTGTTGTCAAACTTCATTCTTCCTCTTGATGAAGTTTAATGGGCCAGTTACATAATGATTATCTCCATCACACACGACGCCTGCAGCTATTTGGAGAGGAGCATCTCCCAGATACACAAAAGAACCTGCGTTCACATTGTCGTACAAAGACAACAAGCATATGAGTTGCACTGAAAGCTCAGCGCTGAATGGGTCCTCTGTAGGGAGCTATGCAGAGCCACATGTTGCTGCCTACACTGAAATGAACCAGCCAAGAAGTATTTGCTTCAAAGGCCAATAAGAGGGGAAGCTGCTTTGTGGAGGCAAACATCTACAGCAGGTACATATTGACTGATCTTTCTTTCCCTCTGTGTGAAAGAGAACATAGGTATAAGGAGAATGTCCCCGTGGCAACAAGAACGTCAGCGTAAACAATCACATCCGCTGCTGCTTCAGTGGGGGGGGGTTAATATACAAATAGCATGTATCATATATCAATATATCTTTAATTAATGGGACAAGCAGGACAGACATGAGGCATCAGTGATCGCTCTGATTACAACACAGTCCAGGAGACAGCAGATAATGAAACCTGGATGGAGGTACCATGGTAACATACGTGTGGTAACTGTTTCTGTAATGAAGAGATTAAAATGAGAGAAAAAATCTAAAATATAGAATATACATACATGTACCCAACAGCAGGTGGCTCGCCTCCCAGAGGAATCCTGGGAAATCATCAGCCTCTGTTGTGCAGTATTTATGGTTCAGGGATCGCAGCCATGTTAATAAAAGGTGAGGTCAGATAGAGATGATGAGAGCAGACTGAAGAGTTGGACAGGGACGATGTGATTGGCTGCCTGAAGTCGAGACAAACGACAGAAGAGTAGCGTTTGTTGTGTGATGATGTGGGACTGAAGACGTAGTTGTCTCTGCTGTTAAAGACTCGGATTCAATCGATTTAGTCATTTTGTTTTTTTTTCTCTGAGCTGCATGAATCAATATTTTTAATCAGACGACTAAATGTGATGCAAAAGGAGGTCAGTTCAAGAGATTTATTATCCAGCTTCACTCTTGTAGCATCTTTAAACTCACCATTTTTTGGTCTGAGGGCACATCATGGAAGTCATGGATCAGTCTCACTGATCCCATCAAACTATTTTCAGCTCCACTTTGAACCCACCGGACGGCACCGAACAGTAGACACACACACAGAAACTGCGAAGTGAAGATGAAAGTGGAGTAGTGTAGAGGCAGATACATTTGCTCAGATGTCGTTAAGACCAAAACCAGACCTGAGAGGAGGAGGAGGAGGATGAAGATGAAGGTGGACTTCCATTCATCAGGCCTGACAGGAAATCCAGCTCTAATGGGACGAGAACATTTTGCAGCATAACAACTGCAGGCCTGAGTCATGTACCTGAGGGTTGGATCAGGTGTGTGGTTTCATGTTCAGACAGAAAATATAAGGCGGAGAGACTGTACTCACACATACTGTGCACACAACAGCTCCAGCCCCTCCAGGCTGCATGTTCATAATGTTTACAGAGCGCCGTTACTCATGGATGAAACGTAAAATCATTTATCAGATCTTGGAATCTGCTCCTCGTCTCATTTTCTCTCCTCTCTCCTCTCTCTCTCTTTTCTCCCTCTCACTCCATCTCTCCTCAGCTTTTAGTTTCCCCCTCACGCCTCTTCACCTTTTTTCCACTTCTGATTGTTCCATCTCTGTCAGCCCCCCCCCCCCGGTCTGTCTGTCTGTCTTCCAGGGTCACGGTATATTTCCCTGGGTGTTTGCTCACAAGATTATCTCATGTTGGCGAGCTGGCCCTGCGGTAGAATTAATTGCATCAAACACTGATAACGCAGACAAGAGGAAGGAGAGAGAAAGCGCCGATTACATTTGGCTTGAGTCAGATAAACAGCCTCGACTAACAACAAACACCAGCCACTAATATCCTTCCAGCTCACTTCCCTTCTTCTTTTCGCTCCAAACGTCAGTCACTTCTTTCTCCTCACCTTGAAACAATGAAGCTGTTTGCAGAGCGTCATGTGTCAACATCCGGTCTGACTGTATCTTACGCAGGCAAACAGATGTGCACATAAAACCTGATTCGTATTCACACACTGTCGCTGTCAGTCTCTCTGCAGAGATGTGTGCACAGTCAAGTAAGTTTGTGTGTTTCCAGAAATACATGTTTTTATCTCTGCAGTGTTAACCACACTAATGCATGTCAAACCCCAGTCACGGCACATTCACAGTCATACAGACACAGAGCAGTGTCACGTTGTACTTTAACACTGCAACTCTTTGTGTCAGAGGACAGCAAAGAGCTCTCTAAATGAGATGAAATGCCTCGCCACCGAAGAACAGCGAGAAGCGCAGAGACTTCGTTGTCTCTCTGGCAGAATGAATTGATCTTCTTCACACGGTTGTGGTGTGAACGTGAAAGGACAGATTTCAGAGGCTGTGGAAGTGTTTTATCAGAGTTTATTTACTCTGGGTGATGACGGATCATGGCTGCAGAGCAGTTTAAATAGGAATGACTGACTGCCTAAACACAAAGCTGCTTGTTCAGCCTCATTGTATCAAGGATATAATTTACACACTCCGGTATTTACACTTAGATGTTCATACTTTACAGTTTTCCTGTGTAGATTTATGGGTTTTACCAAAAACAGCCTTTCACATGTTTGTCTCTTGAGCCTCATTGTTTTAGGTTAAAGCTCCATATTTTACACTTTTCCTGTTTCTTTTATTTCACGTGTTGATGCATAAGAAGCCAAAACCATCTCTGTGTAGTTTTCCATCTCCTCTCTCAGCTTCTCTCTGGAGCTCTAGTAACAACAAGTCGGTGTCAGCCAATCAGAAGAGAGGAGGCTCTGAGCCTCTCTTCTGACTCTTTTCTGAGTGGTCTGATAAAAAACAGCGCAGATCTCAGAATAAAACACTCAGAACAACCAAATCCTATAAGTTGTTGGATGGTGGGTCCAGGTGGTGGTGGGTGGGGCTTGGTGTGACTGCTTTGTTGTGACAACACAAAGTGACAGGAAGTCCTGACGGCTGGTTTTAAGGCTCAGTTTCTGAATACAGGCTGTGTGCATTTCTCTGTGGACTGAGGCTTTGATACTTTCACAGTATTAATATAGAACCTAGAGCTGCTTTATAATCACACTACACATGGACATGGAGCTTTAACACAAACGTCTACCTTTACATAATGTGGGACCTTTAACCTCCTGAAGAGGGTTAATGCACCAGAGCTGTGCTGTAGCTCTAGTTGGAGAGAGATGAGTCCCCGGTGTTTAATGACACTCCAGCTTCAGATGCTGTTTCTCACAGATAGTCTGCTACTCCTCTCTGCCAGAGCATAAAAATGAAAACATCCCAAGAGGAGAAGTTTTTGTGGGTTTTTCTATTCAAATTTACAGCCCAATCTCCCGCAGCATCACATAATACAGGACTGACATCACTCAGGTAATTTCCTCAGACTCTCCACGGTTCCCTCTGGAGCCGTACAGCGCTTGATGGAAATGCTGCTTCATAATCCCCATGATAAGAAAACAAATTCTGATGTCTAAAATCAGTGCAGTTTAAACACTGTTTTCATCGTGTAGCACATAATCTGCTATCACTGATTTGGCTTGGTGAGACATTTCCTCTCCATGGGGCGAATCGTCTGATAATTATACATCCTATCATGTCTGACCCGTAAACAGGTTTTTGAAGAGCTGTAGCTTCTTTATGAAGCCGTCTTTGTGCCCCAGCAGACAGATAGACAGTAATTACTTGATATTAAACCCATCTCATAAGCTGCAGTGATTACAGTTGCATATCTGGAAAAGTGCTGCAGCCATATTGTTGGAGAAAGTGGAGTTTTTAAATCTGTAAACAGAGTGCACGCCACAGTATGTTAGCACTAATAAAGTGAAACAAACAGGAAGTAAGTGCTTGCATATGCTGCATGTTGGCCCCCATTTGACGTTTATAAGGTGTTGTGAGCTTTTTATCCAGCTGCTTCTTTCAACTTTCATTCATGCCCTTGACTCTCTGATGTCTGGAAGGAAGAGTCCTCATATCCCCCTTTAAAACTAGACCATAATACCCACCATGTACAACGCAACCAGCAACCCTCTGCTTTATAATGATGTCTGTGTCTGTTCCAGTCACCATCCACACTTTTATCACCCAGAACATGTTCTCAGCGGGTCTCCTTTAATAAGCACTTCTTGTTGGGTGTTGAGAGAAATAACAACATATAGCATGACCTCGTGGCTGAGTGGTTAGAGCACAGACATCATGGGATAAAATACTCTGAGCAGGGATGATACGTTCCAGTTGTAGTTGCAAAGTCAGGCGAATCCCACAGGCCCTGACATGAGAATTCAAGATGGCTGCTGCTCGCATCAACAGTAGTGAACTCTGCAATTTTTCTGTTTACTTTATTTCTCTCCTAATTGTTTCACATTAAAGTCAGACGTGTTCTTAAAACTGTTCAGTTCCTCTTCCTGAACATTTTCCTGCACTGTGTGTTCGTCTAAAAACCAGCTACAGTGTTGTAGAATAGTATCGGCTAATGGCGTGCACATTACATGTTTTTGTTGTGAGGTTATAAATAGTTTGAGAGTATGAGATCTTTATATGTTGGTTTTGTTTTATTAATCGTACTTTTCCCACTGGCAAGTGCTCAACTAGGAGGTGACACCATTCTGAGCTCCGACTTCCAGCGTAACTGAACGCACCATGAGACCCTGGTTTCTCAGACAGCCGGTCTATTTGCTGCATCTTTCCTCTTCTCTCTTCCTGCATCTCCTGTCTTCATCCACTATTTCAAACAAAGCCACAAAAGGTTGAAACAAAACAAATGATAACATGTTGGAAACCTTTTCCCGAAAGATAAACAATAAATCAACACATCTGACTTGGTACCGCAGAGGTCTCATTAAAAACTGAAGTGATGTTTCCATATTTACCTTCAGCAGACTTCACTTGGTTCCTGCTTGTTTTACTGCTGTGATCCGACCTAATGATAATCACAATAATTACAGTCATTTTCATTTATAGGGCAGTTTTCACAACAAACTTAACAAAGGCAGAAATATGACCGCAGATCTTTTACTGCAGCTCTGTGGCTGCTTGTTAATTGATTCAAATAATTGACCGGTGAACGACGCTGCTGCAGCCCTGTTAGTGTACTCTCTCTCTCTCTCTCTTTCTCTCTGCTCGGGTCTTCTCGGGTCGACAGCATTTTGGATCAGGTCTAATTATCCTCGGGTCTCTTCAGGTCGAGTCTGGCTGTGTTCGGGTTCCCCTCGGATCAGCTCTCTCATTTCTGAAAATTAATCTGTGCACATGAGGTTGAGGGTAGGTGTTCCCTCCTCGACTGAGGCTGAGCTGCAAACACCTCGTTCATATCTTTGTTGCTTATTTTGTCTTATTTTGAAAGGACCAAGTCATTTTCACTCATGTTCATCTCCATTAACACAACAATGGAGTCTATGAGCACCACTGCAAAATGATGTATGCATGCTCCCAGGTCATGAAGACTGAATCTTCTTGTGTTTCCAAGCATGGTATGAATGCATGCATGAGTTGCACATCAAGTGTGTGTGTGTGTGTGTGTGTGTGTGTGTGTGTGTGTGTGTAAGCAGTGCGCCGTCTACGCTGCAGCAACATTTCAGAGTGCAGATATATTTAATGTGGTATCGACAGAAACAGGAATACTCAGCTATTGAACACACAGGGAAATCAAACATGACCCTCAGTATTGTTCTGCTCAGTTACAGATGAGAAGAATGGCTTGAGGAAAGAAATCCATGTGAATACCTTGATATTGACCAAAGGCATGCTGGGATACATAGCAAGAGCATGTCTGACCTGTGGACAGTAGACTGTAGAGTAAGTTCACTGCTGATGATCAAACGTATGGATTTCCACTTTTAAAAGCTGCCTGTGTCTGTGAGGTGAAGTTACTTCAGATTCAGATCCTTCAGCTGGAACATGTTCTTCAACAACCACCGTCTGTCTTCTTCTCTCCCAGTGCTTAAACAACAACATTTGAATATATCCATCCCTGATAGTGTGTTTCCTGTCTTTTGCCATGCTGATTAAAATTCAGTGTTTTACATTAGAAAAACACTCGAGCAACTTATTGCAGCATCTAAACTGGCTGATGAATGGTAAAAATCTGTATTTAGTGTTTGTTTTTTTGACAGATTCCTTGATCCACAGTTTCTTTGCTGTAAAATTGAGTTTATGCATGTTTCCCCCACTGGCAGCTAAAAGGCTTCACATCCCTGAACCTGGCACCACCACTGTTGTTTAGTATCCAACTAAAGCTGCACCAGGGAGAGCCGTGTTTAAACGTAACATCTGAACTGTGGACAATTAATTATGTGGGCTGCGTATAACTACAGAGAGAGAGGGAGAGTGAGTTATCAAACTGACAGCGGGCCTTTTTTTTTTTAACTTGACACAGTTTAACACACTCACACACACACATATCTACCCTGGCATCAGTTTTTTGATCGTATGCGTGTGTGTGTATTTGATTTGTCTAATGAAAACAAAATGAAAGTTCAGCTTCAGTTGCCAAACCAACTGGCAACTACAGTTATAATGACATTAATCAGATCTACAAACCAAAACATGCAACTGTGGATGTGTGAATGTGTAGGAAGAGAAACAGCTGATTATACACGGTTATGTAATGTTTTATCAGTCACACAGAAGCAAATATCTTGCATCAGAAAAAGATTGTCAGGGAGTTACTTTTTGCATCGGTGGTGTTTCGTGTTGTCTCTGCATGCATGTCCTGCTGCACAGGTGTGTGTGTGTGTGTGTGTGCTCAGCAGAAACCTCTACAGACGTCGAGCGTGGATGTGCATGAAGCTCGTGTGAAGTGACAACATAATCTGCTGAGGATTGATTTAAACGCAGTTTGGGTTTGGATGTTGTTTAGCTACAGTTCTGCTGCAGTTTATGCACAGCTCATGGTACTCGACATATCTGAGCCCCCGACAAAACAGCACAGCTCCCTCAGTCCCTGCAACACAAGCGCAGCAGCAGCAGCACTGGGATGGGTGTGTGTGTGTGTGTGTGTTCATGGGTTAGGGTTGTGATTTCTAAAAAACAAGACAACAACAACTTCCACATCAGCAAAACAAGAGGCTGCCATTTCAGGCTTTTCTTAAGTTGGATCTCCCGTGGGACTCTGGGAATGTGTCTGCGCTGCTTCCTATAGAAAAAGACTGTGACCTCATTTTAATTCCCTGCCATAGTATTTCTGTCACAAGTTAAATTACAGTCACTGGAGACTTCTTGACTCGTGTGTGCTGCATTTATAGTAAATTATTCTTTACTAGAACATCCCAGGGTTTGATGATAGCTGAGTATTTAGTCTGGATATTCTTTATTCATATATAATGAGTCTGTGTTCGTGTCGCTCCCTCTCGTGGGTCTGCAGGGTGTAGACCTTCACTGTCTGAAGACATGAGATGAGATTTTAATAAAAATCTGAAAAGTCTGTGATGAAAATTGTAACAACCTCACAAACTAATCACAGCTCCAGAGGTCCCGTGGGGTGCTTCGCCCATTACTTTCGTCTTTAGTTTCTCCAGAGTTGCATGAGAAACAAAGGGCTGAAGGAGAGCGCCGCTGACTTGACGAGGCCGAACACCAATAAATCAGCACAACCAGGCGCCGCCGTAAAGAAACGCTTTTGACAACAGCAAGACGGAGTCCAGGAGAGTGAGTCATAATTATTTGTCAAAATCTTATTCAGGGTTTTTATCCCTTCATCCCAGAAAGCCAAATGGGAGAGATTAGCTCGCATCCTGGGAGCCAACCTTATTAAAACACACAAGTATTCTTTCGGGGACCCACTAGCCAAAGGCCTGACACCCATTATAAATCTCATTTCAGCTTTTAAAAGGCCTGTGTTTAATGTTGCACCTGAGAGGGGAGGTTTTTGTAATGATAATATAGGTACAATGGTGATTTAATAACTGGAGGTGGAGCGTCTTTGGCTTTAATGCCATGTCATCAAAATATAACAACATACTCAGCTGTTTGCTACCGTGGCAACGACCAGATACTGTACAGCACATGTATTGTAGGCTACAGTCTGTCAGTTTCTCAAATTACACTCACAACAGAAGATGAAAATATGACACTGACAGCTTTCTCTTTTTCCTGGGCGAGGAAGGTCTCATGGATCCACTGCATGTCCATAGTGAAAATAATATGGCAGCAAATGACACTGAGAGCCCGAGGATTACTCTTTTATATCGACGTATTGAGTTTCAGCTCGGTGCAGCAGCCAGTGGGACAAGTTTTGCAACTGAAACCTCAAGTGTTTGAGTAAAAAAAGTTCTGTCAAAGTCGCTGGGGAACAGAAGGAGCAACGACAAACCATAAAAGATAAATCCTCCGTAGGTCAGAGGTCTCATTTCATCTCAGCCTTGGTGGTTTATATGATGACCACAACCCTGATCTGGGAGTCAGCTAGTTTGTTGTCATGGTTACAATGACAAACATGTTGTCACGGCTTGGTGATTTTGGTGTAAGTTTAGGCTTTATCACTCTCCATCGCCTCACTTCCTCTTCCTTTGCTCCTGTCATAATTACCACAACCACTAGGGGGCTTTTTCTTTGGATGGGGGGCAATTTCACAATCCAGTTGATGTAGGAAGCTGACACACTCTCATTTTGTAAAGATACAACAAAATCCTGGTCCCACAATGCATCAGCACCTGTAACCAATAAAACCGTAAGTTCTTCTGTTCCATACGTTCTCTGTGACCATGACCTACCTACTGAAACACTGAGCTGTGGATCCTCACTGCTGCCAGCTATCAGAGCGGTGACTGCCTGCGAATCCCCAGACTCCGCCTCTATTAGCATTTAGTGAAAATGAATTTTTAATGTTTTTATTATATGTTCATGTTCATTAAGTGTGTATCTCAGCAGGTTTTGCCAGGGGAGGCAGAGTGAGGGTCAAGAGGTCAAGGCCACGTCTTTAGATTTGCTCCACAGCTTCTCATCAACATATTAAAGTATTTACTGAAACTACAAACAGTTAAAAACTAAAAAAAAAAAAAAAGAAAAAAGTGTGAGTTCCAGTTAATGATCTCATTTAGACGCAGTGAGAGATAAGAAATAAAAGAGCGACAGTCTACAGCTGCTCATTATCTTAAAGGCCATTAGCCTAATTGAGAAACAGCTTGTAAAAAAGTCTGATAACTATAATAGAGGTTCAGTGTTCGGTTGGCTTTTCTAAAGTGTTACACAGATACCACAGGTACAGCTGAGTCACTGTGGCCCTCAGAGTGGATGTGCATGTGTGGGTGTGTGTCGAGTTTACAACATTATTCGCTCACTGAACAGCTGTAAAGTGTAAAGAGGAGGCATCAGAACATCTGTAGCACTAATGCAGATTAACTGAGGACACCACAGTTCTGTTGATGTGTAATGGTTTGACGTTTGTGTTCGAACTGGAGAAGAAAGGAAAGCGAAGGAGCCGATTATCATACATCTGCACTCTGCTGTTCAAATCTGCATTTGTCATGGCAAAGAACTGAAGAACAGATGAGAGTGACCTATAAGACGGAGCTTAAGTGAAGCAGCTTTGGCCTAGAAAAGGTTAAAAATTCACTTGTTGTAAATTGTTGCTGTTTTTAAAATGTTAAAAGCAACACTCGAGGTCAAACTGATGCTTGGATTTATTTTAAATGTCTCATATTTGACTCTTACCTGACATGTTGAGCCACAAGAAGATATTTGTTGTTTTAGGAACCAAAAACCATCTCAGTGTAGTTTTTCATCTCCTCCATCAGCTTCTCTCTGAAGCTGTAGTAACAACAGGGCGGTGTCAGCCAATCAGAAGAGAGGAGGTTCTGAGCCTCTCTTCTGATTGGCTGACTGTTTTCTGAGTGATCCAATAAAAACAGAGCAGATTTCAGAATAAAACACTCAGAGAAACCAAATCCTGCACGTTGTTGGAGAGATGTTAGGTCCAGGTGGTCGGCGGGGCTTGGTGTGACTGCTTTGTAGTGACATCACAAAGTGACAGGAAGTCCTGACGGCTGGTTTTAAGGCTCAGTGTCTGAATACAGGCTGTGTGCATTTCTCTGTGGACTGAGGCTTTGATACTTTCACAGTATTAATATAGAACCTAGAGCTGCTTTATAATCACACTACACATGGACGTCTACCTTTATACCGTATGGAGCTTTAATAGGAAGAAAGAAAAGTTTGCACTCGTTCTCATTCTTTTCAGCTCCATTTTACCAGAGCTCTGACTTTCACTCTCTCAAACTTGGAGTTGGCTCCACCACTGTGCTGCACAATCCTCTCATGAAGCCACCACACTTTAATGGCCTGACAGCAGGAATTTGTGCTGCAGCACTCTGCTCAGGAGGTGTAGAAATGCTGTGTAACACTGGAAAACTCCTGCTCTTTCTGTGATACTGCAGGTCATTTGTTCTGCAGTCATGTCGTCCACATGGTTGTTGAACATTATTCAGTCATTTCCATGGTCCACTTCCACAGTGAAGTCACTGAATGCATCACATTCCTGTGATTTGTCCACTTGTTATTATTTATTGTCACTGTGCACTGTCACCATGCCACGTATTCCTCTGTGACCACCCATGCACTCACACACACATACACATGTCCCTACTGCCTCACTTTTGCTTAATTAGCCACTTGGAGAGTTGTAAACGAGCAGGGACACACCGTTGATTAAAGTGTTATTTTGATGATGAGAGCATCTTCAAAGGGAGCTGTACTTTAAGCATTAGCAGAATAATTAACACCCTGCTGGAGTAATAGGCCCCGTGGACCGACAGAGACAGGACACACACACACACACACACACACAATGGGAACATGGACATATATTTATGTATAAATACAGAAAAGTATTTCTCAGGTGATCTCAGTGGACAAACTCGTCTTTCTTCTGTAGCTTCAAATATGAGTTGACATTTTGAACAAAGTAAGATTTTTCATCCACAGCAGCATCATGCAGGTAGACACACACACACACACACACACCCTGTAAACACACACTAACTCGCTGCAGAGAAGATGTTGGTGGGAGACTGGAGTGTAATAAAGACATAACTTCTTTATTTGGCGCCTGCAGGGACGCCCGTCTCTCTCCTCCGCTCGTCTCTCTTTTCATTTCATCCATCATTCGTCACTGTTTGTCAAACAATAGAAAAACAACTGAGAGCCCTAAAAGGTCTCATTCATCTTCCTCTGCTCTGTCTTTGATCTGTTTGTCTTTTTCTCTTCGCCGTCCACTCTGAATCTGCCTTTCGCCTCTACAACTTCTTCCACTGTCACATTTTTTTTTTCACCCATTTTCTTTCTCATTCTTGTTTGTTTGCATCTCTTTTCTCCTCCTTTCTTTCTTCCTCTGTCCGCTCTCTGCTGTCACCTGATCATTTTATGTAGGCAGGTGAAGAGGTTGAGTGTTAAGATGAAATGGGTGCTGGGATTAGTGTTTTTTGCAGACTGTACAAGGAGCTTTTGAGTTGAGAAAAGAATCAAAAGGTCATGTCAGAGACAAAATAATCAACAGCTGACTGACCTGTGATCACGCCCCCTGCTGTCCAACTTTTCTTTATCCTCCAGTAACACTTATACATTCATACTAAGAATGAAACCTGTGGGCTCGGTGTCTCTGCAGCCGCCTGCAGAGTTTCAAATATAGATTTCTGCAGATCCATAACAGAGAGAAGAAGAGACACTGTGTGACACAGACACAGGAGATAATCAGAGGTTGTTTTGGTTCAGTGTTTTGGTTTATAAACTCCATCCTCTGGAGGAAGTGGCTATGAATTTGGACACAGAGTCACTTCTTTCTATTGTTTTTGTTACCAAAGGCGCCAGAGTTTTAGCTTTTAACCAAAGCTCTGGAGAGATAAAACATGTAATTAGCTGCAGCTAATTAAAATTTATTCAGTTAAGTAATGTTACTAATGTTTTTCTGTTGTATGTCGAATCTGGTAAAAATGTTACACACAAGACTTGCACTTGATACTATGAGTAAATTTGTGACTGGATTCAAATTTGATCAAAGGCTGAGTCCCAGCTCTGCTTCAGGAGTGTCAACAGCCTGTGCATTAATCAAAAGATGTTTTATTCTCACAGTTTTCAGAGCGAACGCTGCTTTGTCACATGGAGCCACTTCCGACCTGGAGAGAAGTCGCCTCCGGTCGCTGAGTGACGAGCAGCTGAGTGGAAGGCATCACAGCCGTATACTGTACCTGTCAGTCCTGGTGTCGGGGGGGGCAGAGAAGGTCAAAGCTGTGAAGATCAAAGCGGCCGTCATTGCACCAAGAGGCTGCCCACTTCAAACACACCACCACTGCTGCTGTGCTGCATACAGGTGACTGACATCACATCAGACACGTTGAGCATCGAGTGGCAGTTTTCTCAGGTGACAAGATTTTTGTCTTTCACTGCAGACTCTGGTATTAAGCCGTACTTTTTCTAAATTAAAAGTGGTTTCTGGTCCAGGTGACACTTCAGTACAGAAACATAAGGTCTGTGAGTTCAGTCTCATTTTAAATCATGCAAAATAATGATTACTTTGCAGTTTTCTTGATATTGTTCCAATGCTCAGTTGAGTTTAATGTCAGTTGATTTTGGCATTCAAGCTCAGCTTTTAATTTTATAAATAAATAGATAAAACCCAACCACATTTGGTATGCACATTCAGGACAGCAGCCAGATTTACCAAACCAAATTTGGTGCAAATGGGACCACTGGTGCCGCTCGTATGACATTTGCTACTCACTCACAAATATCTCAGCTAAATGTCACCTGATTTGCGATGCTAATCCAGTTTGTGCTCCAATACTTTCTGCTAAATTTGCTGCAAAACACCACAACAGGTTGTGTCCTGTTGTACTTGTGCAAATTTGCACTTTGTGTGTTGGATGTTTTTCTTTTTTTGACTTTATCCAGAGAAGTTACATGTCTGCACCAATGTTGCATCTAAATCCTGTGAGCTGTCACTAACACCTGTCTCACCTGTGGAGAGGACCTTCCTCTCAGGCTGCTTCAAAATCTCTCATGTTACATAACGAGAATGATGTAACAAGCCTCGCACCAGTTGAGCTTCTGTCCCTCTTGTTTATAGTGACAGTCAGAGCTTCACTTCTGTGTTTGAGCAGGAGGAGGGAAAAAAAAGAAAAGAAAGGGATCCTGTCTGATCACAGGATTACCTGTCTGCAGCACCGGAGCTCCGGTCTCATCCTCGGGCTTTAGCACCAGCTGGAACAAGACGATGTAGACAAAGGGAGGTAAATGGGAATCAGGTGCCACTTGTCTCATAAGGCGGCTCCTTACCGCGCCTCCTCTTGGCTCGTGCTCGGCTGTACTCTGGCTATCATATGGCTATTTCAGATATTCTTTTCCATGTTGAGAGTGACAGCAACGTAGAGACAAGAAGACAAGCAAGGTCGTTAGAGCTCCAACCTTTTACTCATGAAGTGTGTGTGTGTGTGTGTGCCCGAGCCCGGTGAGAAGCGCCAGGGAGCCTGGAGGTAGATAAACAGATTTGTGTGGCTGCTGAAGGAACATAGTTTGTACTGGAGTCATCTGGGGTTAGAGTTGACTCACTGGGAGTCTGATGAAAACATCACTGCCTCCCACACTGTCTTCCACAGCATGCTCCACTGTCAGCTCTCTCTCTGTGCTGTAGTGTTGTTGTTTTTTGGGATAAACAAAAAGCAGCTCACTTTCAGCTGCACAGCAGGCTGCAGTGATTGAATTAGTGATGTGTGCTTTTACACAGCTGATGTGAAGTTTCACAGAAATAGATAGCACCCATTTGACCTTCATCCTTCTCCCCAAAGGACTCTCCATGTTGTCCTCCACAACTTACCCAGCTGTCATTTCATTGTCACTTTGTTTGCTGACACTGACCCTGTGTCTCTCAGCCTCTGTCAGACGATATAAACCAAAACAGTGTAGTGCAGAATTCACTCAGTGGATGGATAAAACATCAGTGACAGGAAATGACAAAGAGTCGTGACAGCTTTCCTCCTTTTTTCAGCTCAAATTAAAGTAACAGTGAATTAATAAACATTTATATTTTCATCAGTCAGTGTATATGTGTGTGTGTGTGTGTCTGTGTCTGTGTGTGTGAGATCCTGCTGCGGCGTTTGCCGCCACACATTAGTGCTATTAACAACATCACCATGGAGAGCAGCAGCGAGCTACAAGTGAAGCCAAATTTAGAGCAGAAAATCCATTTAAAACAACATTTGAAGTGTTAGATAACAACCTCAGTGTGGCATTATTTATATTAGGGGTGTTTTCTGTCGACACTTTGCACTTATGAACTTGGTCGACGGAGGAGGAGGAGGATGAGGGAGGTTAACCCGACAACTTATATAACCACCAGTTATGAGCAATTAAAATAACATCAGTGGTAAAGGCAATGATAAAATACAAGGTGAGATCAAGTATGTGCAAAATGTAAAGCAGGAAACAGAAAAACACAACAGATCAATGCGATAAATATCTGGTATATAACAAGCATAAAATACCACTAAGAGCAGTGAAAGACCACAGGGCCCATGTTTAACATTTCTCCAGCATTTTACCTGAATCCATGAGAAGATAATTTGTGTTTTTAAGAATGAGAAACCATCTCTAACTGCACCTGTGCTGCAGGTTTCAAACTGGATGTCACACAGTTTGTTATCTTGAGTTAAAGTGGACGATTGGACAGACTGGAGCGAGGCCAGGTCGACACGCAGCCGTCTGAATCCATCTGATGGTTTTGAACTTTAGGCAGTAAAGAAATTATTGATTCTGTCCACAAAGTAACAGACTGGTTGGCAGGAGGAAAAAGGTCTTGTAAGGTGTTGAAGAACTGCCAAGAAAGGTAAAAATATATATATGAGCTCAGGGACATTTCATCTTACATAAGTTATCAGTGATTTTGCATAAATTACAGTGTGTTGAAGTGGCCGGTCCGGCTCTCTGCAGAGAGATATCTGCGCTGCGTGATAAAATGTGAAAAGGTCTTGCTTTCAAAGGAAGCGGCCAGTGTCAGAGATGAATATCCAAAAGCTAAAAAAAAAAAAAAAGCCACAGACTGGATTCCAACAGTCCTCCTCCGTCGTTCATCTTAAAGAGCGCCGGGCGCTTCGGCTCTGAAGCTGCTGATGTACGGTGAATGTCTGGTGCAGTTAGAGGCCCGTTTGATCGCACTCACATCCTTGTCAGGGTGCTGCTCATTGTTCCTGTGTCCTCAGCAGAGCTTGAAAGACATTTCAGTGAACTGAGACAACCCTCAGCCACAGATCAGGTGCTCAAAAGCCAAAAACCGCGTGGCCATAGGCTTTGCACCTGATTTGAATGCACAGCGTCGTGCCACATGCGTGTCCCATGTTCCCCATGCTAATATTTCACAGGAAACACTGGTGCGGTTGGTGTTTGGCTCTGTGAGGATGCAGGGGAGCTCATCCAGGCTGCATTAGGCTACAGTACAATTACCCAGTTACCTTGGGACTGTGCACCAGTCTGCATTCCCCCACCTGCTCGTTAAAGCTTCTGCTGGACCAGTTGCACCATCTGGTCATGTCCACTCTTGTATACTGGTCCCTCTTCGGCCTTTAAGACTTTTTTTTTTTTCATTTACATTTTAAACATTTAGTCGAGGAACACACCAGTGACATGTTATACAACCTGTTCATGTCCTGCTGACAAAGAGAAACATTGGTATTCAGGTCTATGTCCAGTATTCACTCATTTTTAGCTCTTGTTTTTTGTTTCCTGCAGCTCCTGGGGGAAATATCTGGCTCTTCGGCTGCTACACGCTCCCTGATGTTCACCAGCTAGTTGCTAACTGCATCTGTCTGCTGTCTGCTGAGAGATTACACACTGAGCTCCTGCAGGTTTGTTTTGGGGTTTTTTTTTTTTACTGAAAACAACTGAGGGAATGAAAACCTGGAGACCAAAATAATGAGCTGAAACATTAGAATACAGAGGGTTTGTTGCCATAAGCATCCTTATTGATTACTGCCCTCTAATATTATAATGTAAAATACATGCAACTTTATATATGAGACATTACTCCTACACTGCTTGAGCTCAAACTGCATAAAATGTACATAAATGTGTTCTTCAGTGTCTCGTTCATGGACACGTCAAGGAGATTTCCAGGTCCTCAGGTTTCACCAAAACAACAACAAACAGCTCAAATATTATTTAAAAGAATTGACAATAACAATAACTTCGGCCTCGAAACCCCCCACAGTTTAATGTGCTTGCTGTCACTTTCATTCCTCTTGTTAAAGCAACACTATGTAGTTTCTCGGCCTGAAAATGTTTCTAAACTCATTGATGTGGTAGAAAAACTGTTAATATGACGACAGTGGGGTCGTGCTGAGTTGTTGACGGAGCCGATGCTGGTACCGCTGTTATTGCCAGTCCCACTGCTGTTGCAGGTGCTGGTAATGGTGCTGGTGCCAAGCAAAGAGGGTTTTGCCTCTTGTTGGAGCTCAGAAAGGGAGTGCCCAGCACAGGGCACTTGTGTGTGGGTGAGAGGAGCAGGGAGACAGGGCTTGAGCTCGGTCTCTGGAGCTTGTTGGAGCTGCGGTGTACCAGGACCACGGTGGCACTGTGTTCCTACCCACCCAGTAAAGCTACATAGTGCAGTTGCAGCCGACGCGACCCCGCTCAGGCACGATTCATCCTATTAACCATTTTTCTACCACTTCAATGAGTTTAGAAACATTATTTTAAGGCTGAGGAATTACATAGTGTTGCTTTAATCCTGAATCTTTCAACCTCGGATGCATTTACATCTGATTCAAACTGACATTTCGTCCTCATTTGTGTCGTCTGTTATCAGAAGATGCATGTCGTGTGTCGATTCTGTTACACAAAGGAGACAGCACACTCACACAGGCAGACTTAAAAACACAGGTTTACTGGTGTGTACATACACTATGTACGCATGTACACCTAGCTCAGAGGTGTGTGCACTCAGACATATGCCCATGCCCCATGCAGAGAGCAGGGTTTTATAATTCCATTACTGACCCTGGGAGTTGGCTGCAATTATGAAACTCTTGTGTGCTGACGCTGGTGCACACACACATGCACACACACACAGTCGCAGAAGGAAGCCATATTCCAATTTAGGCTTTCTCAATAGTGCACTTTAACTTCAATTGACTTCTATTATAAAGCTCAGGCTAGCATGCTAACTCTCGCCCCACGATCCTGCAGTCAATCCTATTTCCATAACCAGCGTGGAGCCACATTGCTAATAAAGTTAGCATGCTGACATTCAGTATTCACTGTGTGTGTTAATGCCCCATTCTGAGCCGTGCTATGGAAGTGCTAGGCCTGCCCATATTGGTTTTCCCCATTAGAGGCTAATAGTTTTAGTTGGGTTAGTGCAGTCCATTCAGATCCTGCTGTGAGCATTGATTTCAGTGTTTGTTATTCTGTGTTCTGTATATGTGTTCGTGTGCGTGTGTGTTCATCTCCTAAAGTGCATCACACAGCAAAGACTGACCACAAAGAACAATGTCATAAGTTAATTGTTATAATACCAAACAAATTGATTTTGGATTTTGCTTCCAGCACTTTTTTTCAACAGACAGAATAATACAGAGATGTTTCTCTTTTCTCTGAATACAAAGCAGTGCATGTTCAGGAAATTACCATAAAATATAATTATAAATCTTTAATCTTTGAATTTTTGTTCAACCAGAGAAGAGAGAATAAAATAACTTCATTGTATTTCCTTTTTCTTTCTTATAATTCACAACAACAGAGCAGTTAAAATGATCACACATCACTGTCTGAGGAGATCAGATGGATCAAAAGGTGTAATCAGTTTCCTTTGGAGAGAATAACAAGAAAAAAAGGAGGAGGAAAGCAGTTTCTGCACTAATGGGCAAATCATGAACAAGTGATTTCCTTTCACAGTGTTGTAAGTGGAAGAGTCCTTCAGTCTGCAGCTGATGATGCACCGGCTGGATTCTATCACAGCAGGTAGAAACTCAAACCTCTGGCGTGTCATTATGTTTTTGACCTATAAAAGGGAAGCAGCACAGATTATCCACCTCAGTGAAACACTGAAACGTCCGATGTCCTCCTCCCACTCAGCTGAACAGCTCCGGTGGTGGATGTGAAACACGAGAGGCGGCCGCGTCGCTGCTGCTCGTTCCTCCCCCTAATTGAGCTTCACCACTCAGTCCCAACGTAAACCACTTAATGGATGCTTTTATCCAAATGGCCTTTTACGTTATAGGAGCAGCAAGGAACATGTCGCCGCTTTACTCATGACTCACAAGCAGCTGTTGATTTCTCAAACGCTCTGATTTCATTGGACGACTTGTCTTAACGAAGCTTCCTCTAGAGGTTGTTGTGGTTGTTGTTGTTGTTGTTGTTGTCGTCGTTCAAGCTGAGTGAATGTGACCAAAATGTTGATGTTGAATCACAAACACAGGATGAAAGAGTGAGCAGCAGCCCTGGAATAAGTTTCAAGATGTACAATCACTCAGGATGAGATGTGACAGATGTGTTTTACCAGTTCAGATTGAAGCCAGCAGCTCACTCTGTGTGTGTGATGTGCATGTGATTGTTGTTGCAGTTGTGCTTCGGGGTCTGAACAAACAGCGTTAAATCAGTTGTTATTAAAAGGCTAAATACTGGATAGTTTGAGCACAAACCAAACTGGTTTTTGTGCATAAGTGTTTGTGTTTCACATCATCTTCATGAGCTGTTTTACAAAGATCAGAAAACACAAACACTGGACGAGTCGTCAGGTCTTTAGTCTTGGGTGTGACAGTCCAGACATCTGTCTGTAATCCAGCAGGTACAAGACTAAGAACATAATCCAGAACGGTCCAGAGTCCTCTTTCTGACCCTCACTGTGCATCAAGCTACTTCATATAAACCTGAAAGCAGCTCATTACAACAGATGTGAGGTGTCAGGTGTCTCACCCGCTCCAGGAGCAACAAAAACATGTTAGATTTTCTGTTTTTTACACCTTTTCTTGTCTGCAGTGTGTCAACCTTGTCTACATTCCTGAAATCCTCCACCCCCACCCCCACCCCCGCCCTCCTGCCCGCTCTTATTGTCACATCCTGCAGGTTATGAGCTGTGATTGTTCAGACTTTCACTGACTCCGTCTCTGAGCCCGAGGCGTGCTGAACACTGAAGCCACAATATTCTGATGTGATAACAGCACAACACGACAATTTACAACAAGGACAGAAAGTCGTCAAAGATGGTTCTTCTTCTTCTTCTTCTTCTTAATAACCTGTGCAAGAAACCACTCCAGTAAAGGGCAGCAGGGCTGTGAAGCTCTCACCTCCAGTGTGGAGGATGATAGCAGGACTAATTATGGGATTATTTATTGCTCCGTGTGAGGACGTTGTTGTGTCTGCTCATCTTCCTCTTGTGCAGTGACAGAGCTGACAGTCGCAGCCGCTGAGCTGCACTCCACATTCAAGATAACATCAGACCAATAAGAGCAACCTTCACATTAAGAGTCTGGTGCCGCTCCAGCTCAGACTTTACTACCTGCTGGCCCTCTTTTGCCAGCTCACACCAGGAACAAACATTACTGAGGGTGTGTTGTTTTTTGGCGTCCGTGTCAGTATCCATGTTGGCCGACTTGAAAACCCCCACTCCCCCGCCCCCTGCTCGGTGCCAACCTGGCAACTTCCCCACTTGGCTCCGTAACATCAAGTTTTATTGCAGACCCTGAGAACACTGACAGACAGAGACCCTGGTAAGAGCTTGTGATGAATGGACCTCGCAGCCGACGAGCTGGTAACTGCCAGCAGAGTGTTTCTGAACATTTCCTCTATCATCAGGGTTTTCTAATCACAAAGCGTTCACCTTGATACCACTGCCTCCATCAGCGTTTAACACACCCTGCGAGCAGCCAAGCACTGTGTGTATGTATAGGTGTGTGTGTGTGTGTGTGGCATTATTTCCTGACTATAGTGCTTTTCTCATGTCTGGCCTTGCCAGCAATCGATCGGCATCTCCTTTGTCTGCAACATTAACAGACTCTGAGGTGTGTGTGTGTGTGTGTGTGTGTGTGTGTGTGTGCGTGCGTGTGCGAAACCAATATGAACTGACTTGCAAGTGCATTCACCTGCCTGTGTATCCATTACCTGTTCACGGTAAGGAGACCGCCAAGGTGAAGGATTCTTTTGCTGATGTCCGATAACCATCTGAGGAGGCAGAGAGGGATGATGGGTAATGGAGTTGGCTCAGTCTCATGAGATGAGTATCAAGGCTCATGAAATAATGTGACATCATATATTCTGTTCAGATAGATAGATAGATGGATAGTGTATACTGCTCTATAGCGGGTATAAATAATCCCATTAAAACAGCTCTGGGATCAGTTTTGATCGATCTGTGCTGCTGCTCGTATCCCAACATGCTCTGTTCTGCAGATCTGAGTGAGTGCGGTTGCCGGCTCAGCTTTCGCACTGATGCTATATTTGCAGAGGCTCTCAGTGCCGGTACAGGCCGTCCCTTTGACATCTACTTAACGTCAAAGTGTTTGCTGAGCTGCAGACGATTATACTTCCTGCTCGGGGCCCTCTGCACCCACTGTGACGCTGTCCTCATTTCACCTGGATTAAAATTAATCGCAGGTGGTTGCCGTGGTTATGTGAGGAGCTATTTAGTGCTGTAGTGAGTGAGGACTGCCTGTAACCGGGTCACCTTACCCATCCTCAGCCGATGACGAGGGCCATATTTCACTCTGTCAACCACAAAGTGCGATGCTTATTATTCATAAGTGCAACAAGTGCAGCATTAATGGAGACATGTCGACCCAAGCAGGAAGTCCACTACAAACAGACGGCAAATGGTTTCCTCTCCATCAAAATGCATGCACATGTAGGCCTGTACAATCCATAGTCCTGTTGCTGTAATGCATTCAGCAGTCGGCTATAAGAAGAACACTGAAGCTGTGCTGGCTCTGAAATGTTCTCAAAAAGCAGCGTTGCAGATGGGTTTTTTTTGAGACACATTCAACACAGACTAATTTTAACTGTGTTTGATACGATAAAACTCCACCGGGGCTGCTCTCCTTGTTGTTTTATTTAGTTTTTTGAACCTGCAGAAAATCTGTGGAGTCGGTGTATTTCCTTTGAAAGATTCAGCAGAAACTATTTTCATCATTTTCTAAAACACCTAAATATGATCAGTGATGTTCAAGACGGCGTGTTGGCAACGAGAAGCTGACCTCACATTTCAGTTAATGTGGCAGAATCAAAGCTGTAAATGCACAGTGTCTGAAAGTATTTGCACACCACACACTTATTTGTCTCATACACTGTAAAGCAAAAGACGGTTAGTACTTCATTTAAACTTGACTTGGTTAAACTGGTTAAAGTAATGGAAAGATCATGGTCTTCACTGGGATTTTGGAGCATTTTATGTGGAAAATGTTGGAAAAAGTCAACACTCATTTGTTGTCACAGGCTTCTTGCAGCTTCCAGCTGAAAAACATCATGTGTTTTCTCTATAACCCACCGTCACCTCTTCATGCATCTCCTCAGCAGTTCATGAACATCACACTTCCCAGATATTAGATTTCCTCCAAATCATTTTTTTTGGATGAGCTACACATGCTCTCTGCAGGAGGCTGCAGCTACATCTCATTTAGACATAAGCGAATACAATACACATGTTAATGTCAGGTGGTGGCAGCCATTGAGCCTTTAATGACTCCCGGTGAGTTGATGACATATTCTGGCTCCGGTGCCACTGATGTCATATATAAATAATTATACTGTAACTTTTAATTTCCCCAGAGAGGTTATTACAGTTTCATCTAGACGTATATCCATCATCACCCTTTTTCCTCCCCCCGTTCGCTGCTGTACCCAACATCTTCATTACACTCCTCCACCCACCTCTCTATCTCCGAACTCTCATCTGTCTTCTTTTCCTCCACCTCTCTTTCTGCCACAGCACAGCATCACTCCTGTTTTATTCTTTCTCTTGTACCCAAATTCTCTCAGTCTCACACTGATCTGCACTGTCAATCTTTGTCTCTTGACCTCTCTCTCTCTCTCCTACTCAATCTCACCCCCACCATCCACCCCTCCCTCCTTCCAGCTGTGTGATGGCAGGTAGCTCTGATGTAATTTATCCTACTTACCGTGTTGCCATGGAGGCATCCCTGAAGCCAGTGGCAGTGTGGGTAAACAGAGTTCTGCATGACTGGAGGATTCATCAATAAATAAATCTGTTAATGGGAGATCTCACACACACACACACACACACACACACACAAACACTTCAGTCCACACATACATCATAATGTTCTTTATTTTCCTGGTATGTTTTTTTCAGTCACCCACCTGTCACCTGTAGCCACTTATCGCTCTTTGATGCCTTGTATTAGTTAATTATCATCATTAGTCATGTGCAATATGAGTTCCTTTGGTCTAAAGAAAGTAGCTTGAAACAGGTCTGTTCTGCGTCAGGCCTGAGGGTAATTCTGAGTAAGTGAGCGTAATTTAATAAAGATTGATTTATTTTTCAGAAAAATACTTCAACTAAATTTCATCATGTCATTTCATCAATTACTTTTTGTAGCAACAACTCGTTTGTACTTGTTTCATTGAAAAGAAAAACAGTTTTCTGTTCTGATTCACACAGTATTGAATAAATGCAGGTTATAGAATGTGCAAAGCTCAGAGTGAGCTGATCCACTGTCATTATCTTGGCAGGGCCTGACTCCGCCCCCAAACTCTGACCTAATCCATATATGGGCAAAGAGGTGGGGCTTATGTTGAGCTGATTTTGTTATTGATGTTGTTGTTGTTTTTGCACCAGGCTGTAAATGTGTTAATTTCTGCTGTGCTTTCGGAGCCTCTAGTGGTCACTTGAGGAACTGCAGTGTTTAGCACCTTTGCATTAGTCTCATTTGGGTTAATGGCACATTGTTATTGGTTCAGCAGCTTCTTAAATATGCGCATTAAATAAATTGTAATTGAGTTATGATTTATGATTCCCCACCTCTGTGATTGTTTTTGACAAATTTAGGCACAAAAACTTTTTGGGGGGGTTGAGAACAATATAAATCATGATGAATCATCAGGCAACAGTGTCACATACTTCCCCTCTCCAAGGTTTTGTGGCTCTACAACAGTAAAACATTAGCTGACGTTAACTGCATTATTCATTGAAAAGAAAAAAAAAAGACAAATGCTGTAATTTCTCTTTGTCTCAGAAGATGCTGAGCATTGCTCTGCGTGGTGGAAGAGTTACTCCATAACAATTTTATAATCTTCTATGAAGTAAAAAAAATATATATAGACAGACACTGAAACTCCTTAATTTCAAAATAAATGACAGCCAGAGATTGAAACTACAGTAAAGTGGTTATATTACTGCTGGCCCGAGGCTGTCTAAATTGGATTTGATATGAGAAATGAATAAATAAGTTCACTGATCTGTGGATCTATTTGGCAGCTTACACTTACAGCGCCTGTCAGCAGTATATTTTAATAGTGTGTATTTTTGAAATGAAGCACAGAAAATCAACCTGTAATCTAATATGTGGTGATTCATTTTACCTGACTGAATAAAGTATGTTATGTTTCTATACATTAAACTGGAGCTGATCCTCAGAAGCACATTGCATCAGAGCAGTGTAAGCTAAACCAGTTATATGGGGTTATTTTAAAAAAGGCAAATATGCTAATGAGTGTTCTTCTCAGTGTACTTTATATAAATAAAATATCATATGTGTTAAAACTCTTTCATAAGTCTACCTTTCTTCCCTGAAATAGAGTGTGTGCTAATCTCAGTATAAATAATGTAAAGAAAATAGATTTTTCAGGAATTTGCCCAAAGCAGCCTAAATAAAGTGTACAAAGAATTAAAAACAAAGATCTTCTGATATTGCTGTTCTATCGCTTCTTTTCATTCATCTTGTTTTCATCTTTTTTTCTTTATTTTTTTTATTTGTGTCTCTGTGTCTCTGAAGCAAGTCGTGACAGTCAAATACGTCTATGAATAAAACTGGCTTACAGCAGAATCACAAATGAAACCAGAAAACTTTCTGTCAACAACAACTTGAGGGTGAGTGAGAGGGGGCAGAGGCCCAGTGCACATGCACAACACAGACTGTTGTCTAATTTCCTGCTCAAGAGGCTTTTTGCAGATACAAACAAGCGAGTGATACGACTGCGGCAATATCTGAGCCGAGTGTTTTGACTTGAAGTTGGCCCTACTTGACATATTGAGGATCGTGCTGCATTCCCCTTGAGAAAAAAAAAGAGAAGGAAATGGCAATAAATGCTTTAGATGGAAGGAGAAGGGGACAGAAGATACAGAAAACAAAAGACCAGGATCAGGAAGACACAGACATGTGACTGAAAATAATGAAACATGTTTAATAGACAGGCTAGAACCTGAGATGTGGAGCACATTCCCTATGTTAAAGGGGTTTTCGGTTCATTAAATATAAGTAAATAGCACTACAAGGTAGATTTCTTTCTAAATGGAGGCTAATGTTGTGTGACACGTCAGAGCGTTGTGTATTTGATAGCCTGCTGAGCTGTTGTCAGCTACAGAGAGAAGCTAACTCAGTGGAAATGAGCAGCTCATTTAGCGTCCATTTAGCTTCATTAGCAGGTTAATTCAGCTAAAATTTTAATTTAGCATCGTTAGCTAAATTAACTCACTGGCAAATTAGTGCAACTCTCATTACTAATGTTAAAATGTTGGCAATTATTGTGAGCAAACAAACTAACTTTGTGGATTAAAATCAACCAGAGCTGAAATTTAACACAAGGATCCATTTGTTAAACATGTAAAAAGTTACACCACAGATTTAGCATTAGCTGCATTAGATGCCACAGTCGACATGAACTAGCCTCTTTGAGCTAGCAAAGCTACCACCACTACTGTAGTTTAGCTAGGCGAGCTAGCTTGTTTGATTTAGCATCATTAGCCAAATTAACTCACTGGCTAATTAGTGCAATTAAGACAAGCTAGTTTATCTTATCTTACTGGAAGATAGCAAACAATAAATGTAGCTTTCATGCTAATGTGTAAATATAGGCTACATTTAGTTGTTTGGTCCTTAATCACGTCTTTAATTGTCTCTGTATTTATTCTGGATCATGAATCCAAACGTTTGTTGAGGTCTAGCTAACAGATGCTAATCCTAAAATATAGCCTATTAGCTATTTACATAATTATTAAATAGCTAGCTGTTTTTGTTAATTTTGTTTGGGCTTTGCTCAGTTTCTCACTATATTACTGCACCATATGAAATTGATGGGTGTGAATCATACTGTGTGCAACTATTATGCACATGTAGCCTATAATGCAAACAAAACAGCGATAGGCTACATATGCATGGAAATAGTGCTGCATAAACACATGGACTATTCTCAGTACTACATAACTGTACTTCAAGTTTTTGAACAACACACTCACACACACTCCCCAGGCATAACATATGGAGATCATGCAGAGATCAACAAAAGAGACAGATTGACTTAGTGCGACTGTGTTTGCCTTGTTGCTTTGATGTAGTGTCAGAAAATGATCAAAATAAACTCTGCATTTCTTCTTCTCCTGTTTTAACCCCTGTCTTTACTTCTAGTCCACATCAGACCCTGTCAGCATCCAATAGAGACGGATTTCTGGCAGTCAGTGTCCACTTCAAATGTATCATCATACAGTAAGTGACCACATGTGATTGGAAATTTGGAATTGATTTATCATTGGTGTTTACTAACCAAACACCCACATGCACACACACACAATGTAGGACATTTTCAAATATGTAAAACATGTTTGTGATCATTCATGTCCACACACAAAGAAAAAACAAAACATGCACAGACTGAATGCATCGCCAAAAAAAATAATCACACACACACACACACACACACACACACACACACACACACACACACACACACACATGGATGCAGTCAGTCAAGTAGTTGTGAACAGATACAGATGATGCCAAGAGAACTGCTTTCATAGCCAGCCAACTGTCCTAGGATACGTGTGTGTGTGTGTGTGTGTGTGTGTGTGTGTGTGAGAGAGAGAGAGAGAGAGAGAGAGAGAAAACTGGAGTGTTTATAATACATTAGCACTTCTAACCCTCTTTCAGCCCAAAAAAAATAATTGTGCATGTGTGAACGAGACTGTGTTCGTGTGTAGCCTGTAGGGAAATCCCAGCACTGGGTACATGGTGTCACTGAACACCTTCTGCCAACTCTGAATGAGTTGTCCTCCAAAGAATTAGTCACACACACACACACACACACTCAGACATGCGCGCACACACACACTTTCAGTCATGTGAAAGAAAGGAGAGCAGCATTTAAATGTAACAGGGGAGGAGGGGGTGAGAGAAAGTGACAAAAACATTTCAGGATATAAGGAAGTAAACTAGCAGGTGTTTGTTGTAGTGTGTTTGTGTGTGTGTGTGTGTGTGTGTGTGTAGTTGTGTTTGATCACACTCTTCCTGTGGCTGTGGATTAAAACTACACTGTGGTTCATGTATAGTTCACATTGGCTTATTGTCATTGTCCTTATAAATACAGCATTTAAGAATGGTTGTGATTAACGGCTGCTTTCTGATCAGCCTGTAACGTCCACACAGCTTTACCTTTACTGCACTGAGATGTCTTCTTTAAAACAGTCAATGTTTAGGCACGGAGACACAAAAATCATGGAAAAAACAACAAAATCTTCAACATTTATGTTGCTGTTTATTTTAAAGTTGTTGATATCTGCAGTTCTGCTACTACTTAATGAAATATTGAAGATCCAGCATGCAACCACTGCTACAGTCAGACGTAATTCAGCAGCACATCACTGAACCCTGGTTATTTATGTATGTGGCTGAGTCGTGCTGCAGAAAAACAAAAGCATCATCAGTCATGAAGTTCATCTTCACTTCCTGTTTTATTTTGTCATGTCCAACCTTTCCCTTTCATTTCAACTTTACACTTCCTGTTGCCTTCACCCCCCTCAGTGTATGTAATCTGCATGCTGGTGTTAAGTCTCACCCTTTAGGTTTGTTTAGCTGCTTCAGTACCTGTACACTCATCTCATTTGTATGAAAGAAGCTGCCTCTGATCTGTGTGTGTGAGAGTTTGTGGTTGATGTATATACAGTATATTTAGTGTGAGAACAACACACTGCAGTAAAGAACAGTGCACGCTCCTTTTTTGGGGGGGGGGGGTGAAACAAACAAACGTTAAAACAAAGGATGAACGTCAGCTCTCTGGTTCAGATAAGTGCGAGGTGTTTGCTGAACACATCAGCACCGAGCGCCGGTTTATTGTTTTGCGGCCCTCATTTGCTCCTAATGGATGTTTTAATGACACCGGCTGTTTACTCTCCTGAAGAGAGAGACAGCGGTGAAAAGAAAGAAAATAAAAAGAGAGAATGGAAATGTTTTTTTTGTTGTTTTTTGTTGACAGAGTGAGAGGGAGAGAGATGAACCATGTGTTTTCCTTTGTTTTAGGCTACAACAGCTCAGCCAGTGATGACTTTACTTTGACATTAAGTGGCGACATGAGAGTGAGAGGGAGTCCAGGCTGATGGTGAAATAGTGCCACAAACTACTCACATGCGAGGAAGCACTAATGTCCACTCTCAGATTGACTGACCTGCTGTTGTTACACTCCCTGTTCTGTTTTCCGTCATGTGATGATGGAAACTCAAAATTTTAAATATCCACGTCTCCTGATCTGTTTCTCAGTCCCATGTTCTCTCTTTCCTCCATCTTTCTTTCTTTTTTTACCTCTCTCTCTCTCTCTCTGTTGTCGGTGGTTCTGACATGTTCATTAAAACCAGAGCTAACAAAGGAATCAGCTTCCTGTCGCAGCAGATTAAATGTTCTGACTGGATCTTATCTCACCTGAATCCATGTTTCTGTTAACGTCCGCTCCACTTTCTTTTAGCTGTAGCTCCACTCTGATGTTTCATCTTTGAAGTATGTGCATAGTGTGTGTGTGCGTGTGTGTGTTTTCATGTTCAGCCTCTGATGCTGAGGAAGTTTTTGTCCTTGTTTTCGATATTTTTATTTTATTTTGGCGGGGGGTCTTAATGAGAGGAAGAAAATAAAAGGAGTTGAAACATGCTGCTGCTTGCAGATGGGATGGAGACGGTCTCAGGATGAGTGGTTTCTTGTGAGATGTTACGATCGGCTGTGTGTGGATTGAGAGCAGGTTTATTTGACCAGAGCTGACCAGAGATGCAATATTGAGGCCTCCTCCCATTGGACGTAATTGTCTCACTAAATTGGATTCCTCCAACCCCCCCCCCCCCCCCCACCTCTGTATCGGTCCATATGAGTCTCTCTCGGACCATGTCTTGTCTTGTTAGCCTCATTATTCAGCTCCATTTTCTCCCGTCTCCCTCTCAGCCTGTGCCTCTCTCTTTAATCTTGAAGCTGCGTTGGAATGATGAGTGTTCATTTGTCTGGAGAGCCGCACAAGTCCTCACCCACTATCTGTTTCTTTGATATTTAAAAGTCAAGTGATCTAATCATCGCAAAAACTCTCTGCTCTGGAAAAAAAAAGCAGAAGAAGAAGAAGCCGTGCAGGATTCTGTGCAGCACCTGCTTCACCCTGGTTCGTCTCCCTCTCTGTCAGGATGTCTCTGTAGATTCCTCCCAGCTGTCAGCCATGTTGGTTTGAGTTGCACTGGGAGCTTAATGAGGGGTCTAAAGTTGAGTGCTGCACGTTCAGATCTCACACCTCCAGTTCACCTCCAACAGCACAGCGACTCTCTGTGAATACACACTGCTGCTGCTGTTATCAAGAAAATATTCATGTGTGCAAATACCTGCATGTGGAGTGTATGTGTTCGTGTTTCTGATGGTGTCAATGACAAGGCTGGTGCCTTGTTTATTATCATGTCCCATCTTCAGTATATGGTCCCATATGTGATCTATCTACCTTTATACCTTTAAGGCAAACGTCTGCCTTTATGGGATCTTTACATCTCCAGCAGGGAGACTAAACTTTGAAATTAACATTAATCCAGTTTAGTTGAAGTTAAGATGAAATTTCATTGCACTGACAGAGACAGTGACCATATGGTAAAAGCCTGGGCTCTGCATTGGCTGTAATAAATATTTTTACCTTCATATTGATCTTTATAGTCACACTGTGGGTAAACAACAAACTCTGGGATGTCAGCTGTGCTTGGAAACACTGTTCACACTCTGTTAAGTTTCTAACAGCTTTGTTTCTACGTCTATAAAGTCAAAGTTGTCCAACTTCATCAGGTCGGTAAATATCATATTTGAGAATCAAATTAGCTGGGCAGCTGTTCATGTTTCACTGCACATCAACAACAATATGGTCAAAGAAAGAGAGGAGCAATTAGTGCAGAACTTGTCATTGCAGAAAAGACTTAATGTGATACACGGGGATTTAGTCACAGCTCTGAATGATGTGTCTTGTTTCACCTGTTTAGGTTTTATTTTAGGTGGAATTGACTTGAGTTGACCGGTACATCTGTGTCACCCTCTTCCACATCTGCTTTCTCATTTGTAGACATTTCCCAGATTAGTACAGTTGATATGGAGGAAGACGACATCTCTATTTTTAATCCTGAACCTCGCAGGGCTCTTCAGTCTTTTGTCTTTATTTGGATCCACATGTAATAATCAGTCGTCAATAAAGTAAGAAAAAGCAAAGGTAGAGGGAAAAGAAAAGCAGCGAAACACTGTGGAAATGTAGACAATAGGAAGGAGTCAGTGATGTATGTGTGTGAACAGCTGAACACATCAGAGCTGTGAGGGATGACTCAGACAAGCGAAGCCAACTTCTTGTTGTTACAGTGATGAAGATGGCACCAGTGACATCTATCGTCTGTGAGCTGAGCCCAGTGTGAATATATTATGGTCTGTTATCAGTGTGCTGTATGTTTTAACTATTCTTGGCACCGACTCCACTGTTCTTTGTTGTTTCCATTCAGTGAGATTTTACACGTTCTTGTTTTAGGCTCTGAGGTGAAGGTCGCTCTGGTTTTTTAAAAATGTATTTATTATTAACAAACAATGAGAATGTGGAGCAGCTGGTAATTGGACCTGGATGAGAAATAGAAGTTGTTTAAATTCCAAGCATCACAAATCTCTCACATTGTTCTCTTCTCTCTTTTGTCTCGCTGACATCAGATTCGACTGAACCTCTCCGAGACTGAACTCCATCACAGTATCAGTGTCAGTTTGATGACCAGCTTTCCTTCCATGGCTGGTTTGCACCACTTTTCATGACACAGCATCGCTAAACCCAGGCCTTACCCAGCTCCATAAAGCACCCACACCTTCAGGTTCAGGTGATGTTATTCATCTCTGTGGGTAGATTTGTTTTGCAACACAAAGGGCTCCATATTACCCACAAGACACTGAGAAACAGCTAAAAACAACACAGCACAGGGACACGGGCAGGTGTTCACAGGGCTTACCTATCAGGACAAGGGAACATAAGAATCAAAAAACAAGTTACACTTCCAGTAAATAAGATGAAATAAAGTAGAAAGTGCAACTAAGACCCTACAGTTTGATTTAAAAAGCAACTGCAGCAGGAACCAAACTGTTCCTGTCGCGTTTACTCACAAATCTCCGACCAGATGGAAGGGTTAGGGATGGGATTTGTCACTGCAAATGGAGCTGGCTAATCACTGCAACTGTCTAATGTACAGCAGTGACTCTGGACTCAGCTGTGACTCAACAATGATCAGCTGACTGGACCTTTGAATTTGTGTTTCCACCAAGGTCTCCTGTAGAGTCGATCCTCACCGGGGTGAAAAGTGTTGAAGTGACGTAGTGACGGAGACAACACGAGAAAATGATGTATGGAAAATCATTGCTTTAATATTATTTCCCCACTAACTCTTAAATACATACAGGACTTATGTTTACTTTTCCAGGGAGCTTAGCACCACACACACACACACACACACACACACACACACACACACTCTCTACCCGGTTACATATTGATTGGTCCTCACTAGGGAGCTGCCTGCTCCAACTAGTCTCATTTCGTCGGCCTCCGAGCAGCAAAAGAAGCAGAACGCCTTGTTCACGTATTGTTCTGTGATTCCCCTCATGACTGGGACACCGCCCTCTGTCTGTCTGTCTCTGTCTTCACGTCTTTGCATTGCAATAGGTCACCGTCCATCGACGAGAGAAGGAGTCATCTCGCTTGTTTTCCCAGCAGCATTTGTGAGAGGCTTATTTCAAAGGAGGGCGAAAGTTCCCTTATTGAAAAGTGTTTGTTTTTTTCTGGAATGTATTCACAAAGCCTGCCAGTCTCTCCAGCGCGTCTCAGCCCTGCATGCTAATAGACGGTCACTACATGAGAGAATTAATAATTGACATCCTGCATGCAAGACGCGCTAATAAGTGTTGGGCTGAGCCAGTCGGCCCCTGGGGGGGAAATAAACAATCTATTTATTAAATAAAATGGAACATGATGAAGGTTATTATGCTCGGTCACACGTCTGGAAATAGGTTCCCTTTCTTTTTTAATTTTTAAAGCAGATCATGCGTTCAAGCTCAAGAGCTGCGGCTGCACACAAGTGATTTATCTACAATTATTCTGTTGAGCATGTAATCATTTTCTGTCCATCCATTACATAGATAGATGGAGCCGTCCATATATCCACACAGGGACGCTGACCTCACATCAGAATAATAACAAGGTCATTTCCAAGTCATAGCTCGGACTACTGCTTACACTGTCTCGGTGTGTACGTGCATATGTGTGTGTGCATCAGATGCTTTAGGCAGAAAGGATATGACTGGCTGTGTTATTGATCACAGACAGGTAATCACCTGCTCTGATCCTTAATTACACATATGGATTAGCCGAGGACACAGTGGCAGCTGCGTCTGTGCTCCCTCCACTCTAAGTGACAAGGTCAGTGCAATGACAGCCTCACTGCAGAAGTGGCACAGTCGATACAGAGCAACGTCAAGTGGAGCAGAGGCAGGCGGGCGGGCGAGCGGGCGCAGGATCATTCACATTAATAAGTGGAACATTCACACTAATAATCCTCCTCTGCACAGACGGGGAGCTTGGCCCATAAAAACACACTTAGCCTTTATGTGTGCATGAATATATACAATGAATACACTGAACGGCTCTTTAAAGCATTAAAATGAACTCCTGGTCGACTGGACAGTTTTACACAAAGACAATTGTGTTTATAAGTCATTTAAAAAGAAAACAGTGGCAGTGTCGGCTTCACTTTGCCAGTCAGCGCGTGAGAAAATCCACCAACTAGGTCATTAATTAAGTTGTTGTTGTTGCGTGTGCTGCTCTGGTTTTAGTGCACGCTCAGCTTAAACAGTTACGAACCATGAGGCTCAGTCAAATACTGAATACAGGAGCAAAAGTAATGATGGTGAAACAGTTTGGGAAAGTTGTAAAAACCCTGCAGACGCAGTGTGTCAGACACTGTGTTGGAGTCATTCACGATGAGATAAGAAGAGTGAGAAAATGTGCAGTGCAGCAAAGTGGACAGAATAGGCTACAGAAAGGAAATATCAATAACATGGTCAATAAGTTGTATGGGTCACGAATGGATGTTTAAACCACGTGGAGCAAAACACTTCACTTCACAAGTTTATAGAAACAAAAAGTCCAACTTAGGACCTTAGGTCTTAGCGATGCACCCTGGAGCCTTCAGCAAGGTTATCTGTGTTGTTATTACTGTAACCATAACAACGAAGACCATCCAATGTTGAGCAACTACTTATTTTAACTCACATCAGCATCTTCTCCTGAGGCTACGTAAGCCATCACTGTTATCATTGTAACCAAGGCGATACACTGCTGCCGGTTTGTCAGTTTGTTAATGTTACCATGGCAACCAAGGGTCAGGCAGTATTCCCGGAGGGTGTAAACAAATGACCTCAGCAGTCCGGTTGGTGCGTAAGGAAGTGTCACACATGCTGTAGGCTACGTGAGGTTTGCTGCTTGTTACTCAACTTCTACTTCATCTTTGATGGACGACTGGTTGTAAATCAAGTGAAAGTGGCACCGTGACTGTAAACTGCAGCATCGCACGTCTCCACCCTGTAAAAAACACGTGCTGCATCCCGTCCCGCCCTGATGTGCAGAGTTGGAGCGTGCAGCAGATGTCAGGCAGGTTTAAACGTGGACAAGCTGCACACCTTTGATTGCACATTTGGGCACGACGGCGGCAGAACCACAGATGATTAAAAACTGATCAAGACAAGGTTAAAGAGATAATGAGGGCTTTGTAGGAGGCCCCGGGGTGTGACCCGTCTCTTGTAGTGCACCTCTCCTCGTGCTTACCCCCCCCTCCCTGGTTTATGTGCCGTACATCTAGTCCTTAATGTGTCCCTGCACGTCCGGTCGTCCCTGTCACCTCACCCACTCAACATAACAAGTCTCAGAGCGTCAACGGCCTCTTCGCAGGAAGACAATGAGCTTTCTGAGAATAAACAAGGAGGTGACTGGAGGAGGGGCCACACTCTCACTCCTCTAATCCTGTCTCACTTCTCCATATCCAGCAATATAAAGATTTTAAACTCATGTCTTCTTGTGAGAGCCACCAGACAAAAAACCTCTCAGGCCAGTTCATTTGTGTGGGAGCTTGTTTATGTCTCCATCTTGTGTTAGCTCCAGCGTGTGTGTGTGTGTGTGTGTGTGTGTCATCACTGTGGCTGTGCAGCATCAGAGCCCTGAGTCCTCCCCTGCTGTTTATTGAACTTTTACTGCACTTCAGTTTAAAAACAAGACAAAAAGTTGGAAGTGGTTTCAGTGTTTACTACACAAAAATCCTCCGACTAATTTTTAATTCAGATTCCATTAACACCAAGAGGAGAGATCTGATCTGCACCAAACTGCTGCAGCAGAAATGGACTCAAATGAACTGCGGCGTCACATAAAAGCAACAAGTGTCGTGTGTGTGTTATTCCACTGACGATTCGGCGCCGCTTTGTTTTCCTCTCTTTTGCACATTTCACTCTCTTTCTCTGTGGCTCAGTTTAATAACTTTGCATTGTGATGACTGTGATTTCCCCCAGCACACACACACACACACCACTCTGTGTGTGTGTGACAACATTGCTGCGTGACAGTTTCTGGTTGTTCAGATGTCAGTGTTTCCCTTCAGCTTTCACTCTCGGCTTGTAAGAGCTTAACCAGCGGCTCCCTGTGAGCCCGAGCGTAATTACAACAGCAGCAACATCAGCTCAGCTATTTTGTCTGACAACAAAAACTGCTTTGCAGACAAAGACATACTGGCTTTTTCCAATTGACTTCTGTGTGTGTTTCATGCAGTGCTGTTCATGTATATACATATAAGCATGTGTCAGCATGACGCATGTATGTTGCCTGCAGGTTTTTGTGTGCTGAAGTGAATAAGTCCTCCACCTGAGTGTGATCAGTGTTGAAGGCGTCACTGTGTAGATTATTAGGCTCTTACTTTCCACAGTATGTGACACATGCAGCGTCTCCACCTGCTGGTCTGAAAAACAATGAAATTAACATCGGCATCACGGCTGGTTGAGGCAGGATGTGAGTAAATACTTAACCCCGGGCCTCCTGTCAGTGTTTGAGAAACATTACTAACCCCCTGGTGGTGTTTTTGTGTTATTGCACCTTCGAGGACAAAGCTCTCAGTAGATCTGTCAGTGAGTATGGTTGCTCTCAGTTTACTGCTGTTGAAAAGTGAGCGGAGTGTTGTTGTTGCTGCTGCTGCACACATTTCATTTGATGATCATTTTCCTTTTGCTTTGCAGTTTTACAACTTGCATTAGATTTCAGTGGGAGAACACTGGGAGAATGAAGTGTCTTACACACAGGCTGGTGACCTTGTGCTCAGCAGCTTCACTCTGCTGCAGATGATGCACTGTTAATGTATGAACACCTCACACAGCCCCCGCTCTCTGACGTCTGTTATTTCAATGCCACTTTTCATCTGAACCTCCATCCAGCTGCCTGACAGCTGATTTACTGTATATTTAATCACCAGTACAACACTGATGATGTGATCAAAGATGGAGCAGAGGGCTGATGGATATCACTGCAGGGATTTTTTTTTAATATCCAAATCAAACAGTTACAGTAAAAGTGAAGCTTCACCGACTCTTCATTTATTCATTTCGCTCATTTATCAGGTGGTCAAGCGAGGGCGTTTGTGGTTACCTCTCACCGCGCGCCATGTTTGATTTAAAGTGTCCATAAAAGATGTAGCGGTGTGAGAACTGTTGTCTGATGTTATATGTTAGTAACAGACCATAATAGCCACGGTGAATGACAGCTCAGAGGAGAGCAAAGACGTTAGTATGCCGCGCTGCTGCCCGGGTGAATTAGACTCATCCATTAGTGATCGCACGGGTTTCATGAATGCAGTCTGCAGAGGAGGAAGAGGAGGGACGTGCTGAGAAAGACGGAGAGCAGAGTACATGAATGGAGAGCAGGAAGGACAAACTGGGGACGGAGGGAGAGATTAAATAAAAGAAAGAAGCTAAAAAAGAAAAGTAAGCTGGGACGAACAAGATGAAAAGACAAAGACAAGGAATGAAGTCTTAGAGAGAACAGGGAAGTTTCCCCAGAAGGCCCCTCCGAGTCAGAAGATGCATTAGTAATTGATCTGAGCGCGCTGGAGCGTGCGTGATAAAATGCTCAGCAGACAACTACAGTATTTTGCATCGCAAGACATTTTGGGATTTCGAGCGGTTCCACACAGAGAAATTATTGAAACCCTGTTTGCTCCCAGACTCTGAGATAGAGTTTGATTTTTTATCTCAGCTCGTAAGACAAATGAGGCGGCACACGGAGCGTGGAAACAAGCCCAAAGAGCAGAGTCAACAGTCGGTGTGTGATCAGTCAGCTGATGTAAAAAGACGTCGTTGGTTTGCGATGTAAAGTTAGGCAAATAAGTACAAACTGTTGTGAGATCTTAACAAGGACTCATCAAGCCCACAGCTGTGCAGCGTGGAGCTGATCTCAGATCTGATTTTCCAACAAGCTCTCCTCTCCAAGTCCCACCATCTGCTGAGTGACGTTTGGTGGAAACAGAGAGGAAACATGGAGCTGCAGGTGGAAAATGGATGAAAAAGGTGTTTGAGAAACAGGGGGACGGTCCCAGTCTGAGACGTCTTCTTCTTCAGAACTTCACACACTGTGTGTTCATAAACACTTCCACTGCACTGTAAAGTTTCCTGCTGCGTTTCATCCACCCCCTGAAACTGAAGGGCAGATCCAGAGCAGGGTGGTTAACAGGGACGTTACAGTGAAGCAGGCGAAGTCAGAGTGAGACAGACGGACGGTGTGAACACAGGTGACAGGTTACAGGCAGGTGAACAGGAAGTGGGAGCAGCAGCGGCTGAGAACGCAAAGCAACTCTGACAAAGGAGAGATGGGAGTGGGAGTGGTTAGACAGATGTGGCCTGATGTGTATGTGGGCAGGGTCACATGACCCATGGCAGAGGGAGATGAGAAATGACATGGTCAGACTGTGCTTGAGTTATCATCATCATCATCATCATCATCATCATCATCATCATCATTGCAGTGATGTATCCCAGCATGCATTTAGCTTCAACCACAAGAGATTCAAGGTTCACTTCATTTGTCATTTCTCAGAGTCTTTGTGGAAGAAACCAAAGGTTGTTTCTCATCACTGCAGTGTATTATTGTATATACATATGGTAAAGTTAAGACAGTTACAGTACAGTAACTGTTACCAAGGAGAACCTGGCCTCCAGTACGTGGCCTCCTCTTCCTCCTCCTCCTCCTCCTCCCATTCTTCTTCTGCTGGAACCACTTCACTGGGTTTCAACAATACATCACAGCAGCTCTGCTCAGTTTTGAAGGCTGCTTCACATGTGGCTGAGGAATGTGTCGTTTTCCAGGACAATAATGGCTCCAAGGATCCTTCATGGCCAGACCCATCAAGATTCATGGCCTGCCGCAATAATACGACAGAAGATTATACGTCCTTCAGGAGATGAGGCCGTGAGCTGGGATCTCTTTTTGTGCTCAGTCATGATGGTGCCGTGTTAAAGTCAGCTTCACGTGTCATGAGCTGGTATTTTCATCATGTGTCACATGTTTGAGAGAAGAGTTGTCTGAAGTTTCTTCTCATGTCTGTGATCTGATTTGATCTGACTGAAAATCAATGAGGATATTAAACCTCCTGTGGGTGGAGCTTCACACTTACACTCAGCTGGAGGAGCGCTGAGATAAAAAGCTGTGGTTGAGCTCTGAAGCAGCTCAGCTGGTCGGCTGGATTTTTATACAAAGCCGACATAGATTAAAACACAGCGTGTGAAAATTTGAACATGTACCTTCATAAAAAGACTCAGAGTTGTCAGTGTCTGTGCGTGTGTGTGTGTGAGAGAGAGAGAGAGAGAGAGAGAGCAGAACAACCTGGTAATGAACTGTCAATTAGCCCGGCTAACAAAGCTAACGAGATGAGACACAGAGACATTGTGCAGACACCGAGTGTGTGTGTGTGTGTGTGTGTGTGTGTGTGAGAGAGCCAAGTTTCATGTTCATGTGTGTAGGTGGATATCAACGTGTCTTTCAATGTTAGTGGACAGGTGTGCATTTGTGGGTCTTTGTGTGTGTTGATGTGCAGAGAGGCTAACAAGGCGAGACAGAGTGAGCATCAGCTGAGCTGATTTAACAGTAGAGTTGTATTGTGTGTGTGTGTGCGTATGTGTGTGTGTGGTGGAGGGTTGACAGGGTTAACTTAGAGAATGAAACTAACGAGACACGACTTGTGTGTGTGTGTGTGTGTGTGTGTGAGCGTGAGAACACAGAGAGAGATTATGAGCATCTACAGTACATGTTGTAAAATGTGCCAGGGTTTATGCTGAGTGTGTGTGTGTGTGTGTGTGTGTGTGTGTGTGTGTGTGCCCGGGCAGAGGTGTCACCTACATTTCTGTGAATCTAATCGGCTCTGGCCTGATTTTTTTTATCTAATCCATAAGATTACAGGCCAGAATATAATCACAGGCTAATTAAAGTTATTGATTTGAATCAAAGTTCCACTGCAGTTATCAATGTTCCTGTTCACTGGTGTCCTGTGGTCACACATCATATGTCTGACCGATGTGTGTGATGTGATGTGACTGGTTTGTTTATTTCTAAGTCTTGGAGCTTCATGTCAGAACTTTTCAGAATAAAAGCTCACAAGATCTTGATGCATTGCTGCAAAAAAAGAAAAAAGCTTTTATTTTGTTGTTATCCTGTTTCACTGACAGGCCCAGGTATCATGTCGTTGTCATGGTAATCTGAGGCAAAATTTCCATATATGGTATCAGACTCTAGAAACTAGAAATAAATTAAGGAAAAGACGGACGTCAGTCAGAGTAAAAAGTTTTGATCCCTCTGTGAATCATCCAGAGGTCGTTTCAAACACTTTGAGTCTCAGCAGAAGTTCACAGTTCACACACACACACACACACACACACACACACACACACACACACACACACACACACTGGTCCCATGGGACTGTGTGTATGTGTTGTAGGTAGATGAACAGCTCAGCAGATCCTCCCTCAGGTCACACTTGTGTGCACATGGTTTTCCATCAGTTGCCTTTGTTTCTTATAATGAAGTATTAAATCCACACAGACACAATACAACACAATATAAATACTGTGAACTTGATTTTCATAAGATACCGACACATTATGGGAAAACCTTTTGTTATTTATAGCAAACATTACTAGCAAATGTGAATCTCATCTCCTTTACTGCAGTAAGTCCTCTGTGTGAGCTGAACATGCAGACGTGCACCAAGTCCTTTTTACACTGACACTGTTTGACTCAGTTTAAACACAATGTGACACACTGGGGGAAGATTACAGGATCAACTAAAGCTAGTGGTGGCTATCGCTAACAGCTGTGCGACAGATGCAGCAGATGTTTGGATCTTTAAAAGACGCTGGCAAAGTGAAAAAGTGAAAACTTCAGTTTCCGACTTTGGGAGTGTGAGAGTTCAGCTAAAGATGATCAGACTCAGAGAAAAAAAATGTTTAGGATGATTTCTGTTTCACTCTTCAGTCGATTTCATTTTGCATTTGCTTCTTTGGCTCCTGTTTCTTGTTTCCATTCTACACCTCGTCTTTTCACATCCCCCATTCATCTCCCGTCTGTGTGTGTGTGTGTGTGTGTGTGTGTGTTGTCTGCCTGCTTGCCAGATAACCTGTCTGAGGTGCTATTGAGGTTAATGAGGGGAGACAGCATCAGGCTCCAGATCCCTTTAATAAACCTCGTCAGCTCCACCCGTCTGGTGCATGCCAATGAGTTATCCAAACGTATCGCTGCGCGCTGTGTCGGCGGAGGGAGAAAATAAAAACGGTATGAAGGAGGAAATGAGGCCTGGGCCTTAAATAGGACGATGAATGACTTGAAAAATGCCCTTTGATGAGTTGGAGAGTTTGCAGACGGCCGGGTCAATTTGTTATCGGGGACAGACGGAGGCGGCGGCAGACAGCTCACAGTCAGGTGCAGAATTTATTCAGATGGCGTCGATGTGTTTGTGGGGGAAATGAGATCAGAACGGATCAAATTAGATAAAAACCTCAATCATCTCACAGAGGAAATTGGGAAATAGATAAGAACATTTAAAGACGGTAAGAAGTTGTTGGAATAAAAAGTCAACAAATGCAGCTCGTTAATCAACCACACCCCCCTGACATGTTAAAAAAATACCCCACAATTATGGGATGCCTTGTTCCTATGGATGCAGATGGGTACAGATGACTTAAATAGAACATAAGAACAAATTACAAGATCTCATAAAAACAACATCAGCTGTTGATGTAAACATTACAGTTTCTGCACAAAGATGATAAAAATGCCCTTAAAAGAAACAGAATATCAGCATAATGAGTAAAATGAATGTGAAATGACTGCACATGTATTTCCAGCATATATCATCCAACAGTGGGTCAGTGGAGGAGGAGGAGGAGGAGGAGGAGGAGGAGGAGGAGCAGTCTAACATCCGGTGCACTGACTGTCCGTGTTCCTTATGTCAGTCTGCTCGGCCCTCGATGCAGACAGGTGAGTCTTCCTGTGTTTAGGTTGAAGGTGGTTCTTCATCAGACTCCTCGCTGCCCTCGGTGGCTCCTCCCATCACACAGGTGGAGTTAGAGGAGTTGTTCAGGTGATGTGATCCAGAGCCGAGTCACAGGAACACACAGGAGAGCTGAACTTCCCCAAACGACTCTGACAGTGTGTGCAAGGTAACAATTAAAAGTGTGTGTGTGTGTGTGTGTGTGTGTGTGTTAGAAAACAGATGATCCTTCATGGGCAGAAAGAGTTTCAGAGTCACTTTGTCCAGGTGAAAACACACTAACACCCTGCAGAACTAACACACACATACAATGTAATAAGCTCCGTATATACTGTAGGTGAATGAGAAAGTTCTCTCTTTCTTTGTGATACCATTGCACACACACACACACACACACACATATATATACAAAGCAGACACACCTGCACTCCACTGAAGTTCCCCAATGAAATGTCTCCCTCCTTGTACTTGAAGAAAAGAAAAACCTTTAGAGGAGCTCATGTTTCTCTCCAGCCTGTATTCATGTGAGTATAGATCTGTGCAGAGTCATACATCTAAATATAAGACTGCAGGAAGGAAAGGAAACAGAGAGAATAATACAAATGAGGGAGGGATGGAGGGGAATGGAGGTGGTGTGTGTCTGTGTGTGTGTATGTGTGTGATTGCATTCATTTTATAGTCAAATTTTTGTTGTGTCTCTAAAAAGGGGGAAGGAACCATCTCCATTTAGATTGCTTTCAGAGAGGACACACACACCCACACACATGCACAGACAAATCACATGCACACACAGCCATAAATGCACAATCAACCATCAAACATATACACCTGTGCACATGCACAGACACACCAACACACACCCAGAAGTGTCTACAAACACAAAATCCATTTGTCGCCCCCTCTCATCAACACACACATGCAAAACACACACAGATGCCAGTTCACTCTGTCTTTGTGTGTTCGTGCATTTGAGTGTGTGTTTGTTTGTGCTGTTATTGAGTTTTCAACATCAGCAGGAACATTTATGATGAAAGTTTGGGTCTGGGACCGTGTGTCGATGTTTGTTTCACATTGGTGAGTTTTAATCGGACATTTAACTCGTGTGTTTTCTGGTGTTTGTATGTAATATTTTCAGTTTTTTGTTCTGAGCTGCGTTTAGAGTGCAGGTTCACACAGATCCCAGACATGCAGAGAGAGAGGAGCGTATCCTGGGCTGTGAGGGTGGAGCTGTCTGCTGCACTCAGTGGAGATGGAGATTTGCAGAGTCTGACTGAGCTGAGCTGCATATTTTATCTCTGGATTGCAGAGTTTTAAATGTTAATGTCACCACACAGGCCAACTGTAAGCTGATATTTAAACACACAGAGTAAAAACAGAGTCACCACGAAACGAGTGGGAAAAAGTTATTAAATTATTCAGAGGTCAGCAGCTGTGGCAGCGACAGTGATGTGATTGGAGGAAGAGGCGTAAGACTAGACCCTAAACATAACATGAAGCTCTGTGTGATACGATAGTTTATGTTCGTGGCAGGTCTTATATGATATGTAGAGTTGGTGATAGTCACTCAGTCCTGTTCTCTCTGCTGAATGTTCTTCCTCTGCCTCCTTTAGTAATAATAATACATGTAATCAATGGGGCGAGCCTCAGTGTAGTGGAAGTGCTCCTGCTCTTGGGAGTTCCCAAGCAGCCAGAGCAACTCAGTGGTTTGTGTGCAGCTCCCTGCTGATCAGTGGTGGAAATGTCATCACTCAGTCACTCAGCCAGTCAGTCAGGGTTCGTCCCATTTCTGTAGTTCAGCCAAAAAATGAAGGTTGACAGTCACTTCCTGAACCTGATCATAATAAAAAGTGTCGGCCAGCAGTAGGCAGGTGTCAGCAGTCTGCTGCTTCAGTTTAAAACTGTGGTCGTCATTCTTCACTGAGACTCACTCAGAGTGGAAACTCAGCTCGAGCGTCGGCGGCAGAAACAAGGTGTTGGTGTCTCGTTGTGTTAGCGACACATCGGCACAGGACGTGACATTCAGACAGGAATAGTGGAGACGCTCAGGAGAAGTTCCTCCAGAATCACTGAAGGACATCACCAGTTGATGTGATGTATTAAAATGTGTTCTGGACCAGGCTTAAAGATGTTCAGTGTCACGACAACCATGTTGATTCACAAAAGTCTCACACACAGCGAGGATGTTGTGAATAATGTGATGCAAATTGAAGCTATTCCCTTGGGACGTGTCTTAAAGTCCAGGATTCAGCACACACACACACACACACACACACACACACACACACACACACACACACACACACATACTGGCTTAAGGCTTTTTCCATTTTCCTGCATTATAACTGCAAACCTGTAACTAATTCCACATGTCTCCACATAGCAGAAGCAATACACACACACACACTGGGTTTGTGTTATTCTTACACATACACACACACACTGTTCACTACCATGTTAATTATCATTTAATTTTCATTGCTGGTAATTCTCTTGTTTCTTTATTTTCTCCACGACCTTCATATTTAATGGATGACGTGTCCGAGCTGAGACGCTTTAATATAAATACTTCAGAAGTGTAATTTGTCCTTCTATATAAATAAAACACACTGACCTAACAGAGGTTTTTTTGGTCCCTTCATTACTGTCGTTCCCCTGCAGTGAAGCTTTCTGTCTCCCGTTCACTGTTTGGTTGAAATAATCTGAGCTGTCACTTGTCCGCAGGACGCTGCAGTAACAAAGTGTCCGGCCTATCATCATTTGGAGGAAGAATTAATTAACTCTCACTTGTAGTATTTATGATATCACGAGGCGGAGGAGCTGCAGACAGGTTTCCAATGAAGCTGCAGTTAAATGACAATGAGTTTCAGTTTTAGGGAGATGTGGTTTGACTTTTTATATGACACTGAATATCAACATGTTGACATGGTGAGTGTGAGCATCTAGATGTTGTGACTATAGTGCCTGAGGATCTCAGCTGCAGAAACCATGCGTTTGTTTGTTTGCATCCTTGAGACCTGATGAACAGATTCATGTGTTTCCAACCTTAATAAGATATTTTTGAAGACCTGTCTTGGGCCTTTCTGTGTGGAGCCGTGTTGTTTGGAGATTCACTTTCTGTCCATGGTGAGTTGTGATTGGCTCCTGCCTCCTTTAACCCTGTATGGATGGATTATATCGTTTGTGTCTATGATTTGGTTGCTTACAGTCGCTCCTCATCCTCACACTTTGCTGCATCTCTTATCATTCGATCAACTGAAGTTAGAAATGTATTTGGGCTCCACCACCTTTGAGTCTTTGGAGGCAGATCCAGTCTGAGTCCAGGCCCGTAGTTGTGGGTAGTAGCAGTGTAGCATTATACGTAAAAATGCTATGTAAGTGTCTAATAATTGTGCCTCCACACAATGCAGTTCATGTGGCTGCACAAAGACTGAGAGTCCTGACGACGGGTCTGAGTCACAGTCCTCTGAATGCTCACTATCAGCCTTGTACTGTTGTTTGTTCCTGTTTACCTCAGACCAACTCATTTCTATTCACTGCTTGGAAGCTGAAGCTGCGGTTATACTTTTGTTTGTCAGCAGGATTTGGCGAAAAGAAAATCAGTGCTTATTGCTTTAGAGGAAAACATTTAATCACTTTCCTTAACATTTCCTTTGTGAATGTGATGCCGTTTGAGTTGCTCTGTTGTTTCAGGATTTCATCCAGTCAAAGCAAAAAACGCATTATGGTCGCGTACTTATGGATTCATGCAGTTGTGTCTTATGACAAGGTCGAGTCCGAACAACACTCGAGTGTTTACAAGTAGAAAACATGCTGTTCCTCCAGTGTAGTCGAGGAAATCTAAAACCCTGTTGACTTGTTTATTCGTGGCAGCAAAGATCCAGTTACAGGATCTGATCTGGTTTATGGAAACAGCCTCGACAGGACTAAAAACCTTTTCTGAACTACGCCCAGAATCAGGCATTATGCAGTCAGTGTTAGCACAGCCAATGGGACGCCACGATAACGGGGAGATTAGACAGGGAAGGGGGGAGAGGGGGAACGTGGGAATAAAAAGAGGAGTGGTGGAGAGGGAGCGCAGGAGGGGATGAGAGAGGAGACGTAATGATGCAAGTACCCAAGATAAGTGACTGCCATCTGAGGTTGGCAGGCCCCAAAACACACACACACACACACACACACACACACACACACACACACACACACTTACTTTCCCTGCTGTGTAGAGCCCCTGTGCCACATGAAAAATGTTCGCTCTTTTCTCTGCTTGTTTACAACAGTGGCACTTTTCAATTAGCTGGGCAAATGCACACGCACACACGCACACACACACACACACAAACATACACGCATATATTAACGCGCTGACACAGAGTTAGGGCACACAATAGCACAAACACACACACTAATATACACAAAGTGCAGGCCTATTTTTCAGCCGAGAAAGCTATCAGTAGAGAATACAAACAACAGAGGCTGCAGAACAAATGACACAACACACACACGCACACATACACATACACACACACATGAATAAGTAAATGAGTTAAGGCATGCAAATGCAGAGTTGTTGGGTGTGTGTGTGTGTGTGTGTGTGTCTGCTGGGGTTCTTTCCAGCCACTATGCAATCAAACATAATCATGGACACAGTTATATAAAATATATACACACTCATATACTGTATTTAAACACTGTTATACACACACACACACATACACATCCAGGTCTTTTAGTTCGTCTTTTGTTGACGAATTCTCCTGATGATAAAAGTCACATGAGCCAATTCCCCAAATCTCTGATTCATTCTCGTTCTCTTTTCTGCCTCGGTCTCTTGTCATTGTTGTTGGACAGAACACATGGTCTGCAAACGTACTGCAGTGTGTGCAGACACACACACACTGACTCACACACACAACACAACTTCTTTGCAACAGGGAAATGTCGTTAATTCTCCTGAATGTCGACTCACAGACTAATTTGTCCGTCCTTAGAAATTCAATACAAAGAGGAAACTGTATATGTAATTGTCATTTGTAGCTTGTTTCTGCTTTGGGCCACAAAATAAACATAAACACAGCAAGTCCTGTTCATTACCACTCCTCTTCCTCTCTGTCCCTCCTCCTCCTCCTCCTCCTCCTCTTCTCTGTCTCATTACTCAGAGCAGCTGTGGTGAGGTTGCATCATCCTGACTGGATGGCAGCTTTAAATCTATAATGACTCCCTGTTAAACTTGTATATTTGAAGAGCTATTTGTCAAGAGGGAGACATAACGTATCATATCTTATTAAATGGGATTAACATTTAGAAGTACATCAGGTGCTGCTGGTTAACTTTGCTTATTTACTTTAGAAGTGCATCACTTCTGACCTGGCTGGTCGCTGATGTTTTCTTTGGTTGGAGCTAAAAACCTCCTGTGCTGTTTTTCCTTCCTAATATTTCCTGCAACTTGCCAATTGCACAATTGACAATATGCATCTGGTGAGATATCAGCCTGACTAACACCAGACTGCATCTCAACCTCATCTGAGATGGAGTCTGGGTCTGGGAAGGTGTATTCACCTCCGACTTCCAAGAGGCAAGACCATCGGATGTAGATCAAAATGCCTGGGCAGACCTCAAACCAATCAGAGCAGCGATCCACTTGTCAACAAATGTGATTGTCAGTGTAATGATTTAAGAACCAGAGTGATATGGTTCAGTTCCCTGGTATTTGTAAGGACTCATTCTGGTAGATAGAGAAAGATACACCAGACTGCATCTCAGTCTTATCTACGATTGAGTATGGGTGGTTGTAGTTTTGCAGGAGTGATGGCGTCTAAGGATTTCTGCTGGGTTTGCAAAGAAAATAGTAGAATGTCTGGTGTCTACATCCTATCACGATATGGTGGCGGCCATGTTGGATGTAAACAAAAGCTGCTAGATGCTGCTTCTCTAACCTTATCTTGTTAAGCCCAACTATGTTTGTGTTTGGTTCCCCAGTTTTCGGGGGAAATGGAAGTCGGCCTCAGCGGCTTCTTCTCCAGACGGATCTGCAAAGAGAAATGAAATCGCTGATCTATCAGGTATTTTTGTTCAGAGAAGCAAGCAAATCAGAGAAAGCACACTGCCCCTGACCCTGACTGACACCTCTGCCAACTTAATAACCACAGTGTATTAAAAATAACAGGTCCAGAAGTTTGACTGGAGGTGTTGAGTTGAGTGGAGCTGGGAGTCATTTTCTGCACAACCTCAATTTTTGGGTGCACAGAAGGTCGATGAGGGTGAACTGTCCTGCAGTGTTAAAAATAATAAAGGTGCACAAAAAAAGTGATATTAAAGAAAAAACAGAGAGACAGCGGAGTTGTGTATTCAACGTGTCCACCTGCTGCTGATCGGTGTCGATTACCTGCTGATGACACATCATCAAACTTCACTCTTCACCTTGGATAAATGTGTGACGACCAAAACCACCTCCGTCCATTATAAACCTTCCACACAGATTTGCAGGAATATAACTAAAAATGTCATGAATTTTTCCCACAGGACTCATTTGTGTGAAACTTGAACCCACAGGTTTCACAGTTTGAGAGTTTTAACCTTTTTGAGAAAATCTCACAGTCTCTGCTGCCGAGAGAGAAGGTTGACTCATCAGCTCCTTCTCACACTCAAAGAAGCTTCATTTCACTCATTCTCAGACATTATAGTGTCTGAATTCAGGTCATTTTCCATCACTGTGGCTGAAATTGCCTTCGGAGCATTTCCTGATTGTGTCCAAATGCAATCAATGTCCTAATGTCAAACATTTGAAAGACATACTCAGCAGGCGACCATGCCTCCAATCCGGCCACAGAGCAGGGTGACCACAACATTGCAATAGCTAGCATGTTAGGTAGCTAATTATTACAGGCACGCAAAGAATCTTGGGATACAGGCGGCCATGAAGGATAGGTGCAGTGTGTCCTCCTAGAACAAGATGGAGAGGGCAGGATCTGGAGGAGCCCAGGACTTGGGCCAGGCCTTGTTGTCATGACGCTGTGATGTAATCAGCCTTCAAGTCCTCAGATGCAGCCCCTGACCTGAGACCCAGCTCGTCTGTGCTGTGGGTTACAGTAACCCAAAGTTATGTTTTGTTGCTGGGCAACATCGAAGGGAAACAAGACAAGGAGATTGTAGTGGATGAATGAGTCAACTAAACATGTTCGATTCCCATGTGAAAGTAGCAGTTTATCTTCTGTCATCCATGATTGGTCATTGGTGTTGTATCGACCATGTTATTATTATTACAGTAACCATGACAACAAAGTCTGAGGAAGTAGCCAAATCACCATCTTTTACTAAAAACAAACAAAAACACAACTGCTGGCATGGACTCTTCTTTTATCAGTTATTGATCATGATTGATCACACTGCGGGCAACAAGTGTGAACACCACAGGGTTCAAACCGACTCTCACTGCGAAGTATTAAAAACAAACACCTCCACTTACAGAGACGCAGAAAACTTAAAGCCTTAAAACTGGAGCTGCTTAATCAGGGATTTTTAAGACTTTGTAATTTGCATCTTTTAAGCCGAAGAGAGAGCTCAGTCAAGTTCTCTGCAGAAAATTGTGCCTTTTCTCATTAGCAGCTTCATTTCCAAATGAAACGTCTAAAACTGTTTCATTATGACTGATGCACAGCCTCACAGTTATTAGCTCTTGTCTGTGCTGCTCTGTGTCTGTGTCCCACTGCGCTCAGGCCTCGGTGCTGCGAAATAAAGTAAAGTAAATTCACATGTGACAGTGAAGAGTGATGATGTGCAAACATTTTCCTCACGTCAGACTCCACAAAAACACAAAAACCAACATAGAGCGTACATGTACATCTGGTATTGTGTGTGTGTTTGTGTTCAGTGTGTGTGTGTGTGTGTGTGTGCGTGTTCACCTCCCACCCACTCATCAGGTTTGTGAGATGAAGTCAGGCCCTGCTCTGATACGGTGACCTACATTCTTCTTCCTGTGGGAGAGTTCAGGGTTTTCATTTGTGATTTTAATGAAAGAAAAAAAAAGAAGAAAAAATATACGATGATGATGATGATGATGTTCCCCGACTTCATTGGTATGACAAAAACTAATATAAAGGGGGAAAAAAGAAAAAGTTGCTGATTCATTTCCAGCAATGCCAGATGTGTCAACACTGAGAATGAGGCCAGTGTGTGTGTGTGTGTGTTTGCATGAGGATTCCCAAAATGTTGTCTCCCTTGAATGCACCACGTGGAAGTCATATTTCTATGCTAATGTCAAGAATTGCTCTCACTCTCGCTGTGACCTACATACTCATGTTACACAGAACAGAGCAGAGCCGGGCGGGATTCTGGTGTGTGTGTGTGTGTGTGTGTGTGTGTGTGTGTGTGTGCTGACGTGACTTTACTTTCATGTGCATTGACATTGTCTCCAAGACGACAGCAGAACAGCACCATCTCTGGGATGAACATGGCTCTAAACGTGCGGATTACGCGACATAAACACATATCAACACCATTCAGTTTTCAGCTTGTTTAACATGAAACAACAGATTTCCATCAACGACCTACGTTTGATCTCAACACTGGCAACAACTCAGCAGCTCCACACACCCTCCAAAACAAAGACCATGTTTTAATGCTGTTAACCAAATGTCTTATTAACATATTTAACTTTAACTAAAAAGTATAAACAGTTCGTCAAAGGCTACAAGAAAGTTTCTACATGATGTGAACCTCATCATACAGTTCACTCCTACTGTTCATATTCAAACCTGGACCTGTGATTTCCATCATTAAACTGAATTAAAGACATTTATCAGGTAAAAAATCACACTTGTCAAAATGAACGACTTTCTGCTTTATCTCATTTAAAATTGATACAAATTCAACTTTTTTTTTGTCTGTTACTGTGAAAAAAATGAAAATGTGATGTTATCACCTTGTCTCCAGTTGAATTATGAAGACTGACAAATAATAAGTTCCCCAGTATTTCTCTCTCTCTCTCTCTCTCTCTCTCACACACACACAGAGTCTGCAGAAATGTGCTGCACCATAGATAAGACACCTGCACACAGGTGTGACACCAGACTTCACCGTCCTCCTGCTCCTCAGGCGGTGCAGAGGTTCTCCACGAGGGTTCGTTGGGTCACTTTCACTTCATTTCCACCACATATACTCGGATATCACCACCCCACCACCCTACCCCCACGTGACAGGAGCGACTCGTGTGTTTGAAGGTGCTCAGCTCCTGGGGGTGGGAGGGGGGGTCATAGCAGAACACATTGACTCAGTCCGGTTTCCCACATGACCAGAAGGAGAGTGCATTTCAAAAAAAAAAAAAAACTGCCCTCCATGGTGGAAAATGGAGTTCATTCAGTTTGGATCCCCCCATGATGCAAGTGTGAGAACATGTGAATGAGCCTCAGTCCCAGCGTGAAACCAAATTTGTTCAGTTTGAGTCTCAGGCTGCAGAAGTTTAAGAATATGTCACATATATATAAGGCGAGTAAGTGGTTTGTTGACCCAGAATCACACGTGTGCAGCAGCAACCGTGCAGAAAAGTCACTGAAATTCAGACACTTTGGCACGATTTGCAGTCCCAATAACTAGAAGTTGTCATTTTGTAAATGCATTAATCAGAAGCCAACTTATGAAGTGCTTAAGTCTACTGAGGCCTCAAGGTAAAAGAAAAAAAATTAATGTGTTTAAAAATTCAATTTCATCTCTTTCTCTGCAGGAGTCTGACTTCCCAAATTCTGCTGAAAATGGAGCAGTTCAACATGTGGTTGGATTTCTGTCTTTTTTTGGTTCATTTCACTCACTGACAGTCAGATTTCAACTCAGTGACTTCAAAGACTTTTCTGAAACTGTCAGTGTTTGTTATTTTTATGTTTGATGATGAGAAAAAGCTGAACGTCACTTCTCCTGAGAGCGGTTGACAACAGGTTTGACAACAGGTGGAGAAAGTTGAAAACATAAAGGTTTTCTGGAATTCAGATTATTATGAGGAGTGTATTTAACCCAGAGAACGTGCACCAAAGTGATAATGAACTAATTACAAGAGCAGCATGTTATTATTGTTCGTTTACATTCACAGTGCTGGCTCTCTCTTTTCTCTTTAATGATTTTACTCTGTGACTCACATCTTTATATGCAAACTCTACATCATGTCTACAGTCTAAACACTTGTCTTGGTTATAAAGGATTCATCTCTGGGCTCTGTTTTCATATTCTCAGGTTCACCTTGATCGCCCACATGAGTTAATTGAGTTGAATCACCCGTCATTATGTGTTCGTCAGACAGTAAGTGGTTATTACTGTGTTGTTAAGAAGCCAAAGTCTGCACTGGAGACATGAATGCTGTAGCGATGGTTTTGTCAAGTGTTGAACAGACAAAGAACTGCATGTGTGTGTGTGTGTGTGTGCTCTCACTGTGCTGATAAGGATCACTCATTATGTGGTAAGTTAGTTCTCTGCTGAGCTTCGCCACAACCCCCCCGGCCACATCACAGCGAGCGGCTCATCTGTATTCATGGGTGGTTAACAGCCGGTGCACCTTTCCTCTGAAATACAGCAGGTGGAGAGAGAGAGAGGTACACACACACACACACACACACACACACACACACAGATATCATACATCTCCCTGCCTGGTTGGATTCACTGATGGAGGAGAGCGGTCTGGCCTGAATTCGATCCTTTTAATTCACATTTTCATTTTTTGACAGAAACTCTTTTTGGATGTGAAAAAAAACAGGAATTGAATTCTGACTTTGGCCTCAAATCTGTGTCAGAATTTATTGTCAATACCACGAAATTTTGGTGGGTTGCATTAATAATCATGACTGATAAAGTCGCTTTATTTTGGAATAAATGAAAATAGAAATGAGTCAAGGTCATTCAGTTTAATATCGTTTTATAAAACTCTTTCTGTCAGTGGGAGGGTCACACTACCTCCATGCAAGTCCACTTTAAATGCATGAATGAAAAAGTCTCCCCTTCCCTTATGGAGAGGCTTTTATTGTGAAAACCTTTATTGAGCTTCATTCAAGACAGCCACTCAACACATAATTGTTGTTGTACAGATGGGATAAGCGCTGTAGAGATGCATCCGACCAGGCTGCAGGTCATTTGTTTTTCACTCCTCAGCCTTTTTTTTCTTTTAGTGACAGGCCTTTATTTTTTATTTTTATAGTCATTGCATGAATTTATTTATTTCATTTCTGCAGCAGCATGAGCATGAAATAGCCAGAATCATCGTCAGAGTGAATCCTCAAGGACAAGGTGTGAGATTTAAAAGCCGATGTCGAGCACAGTCGCTAATTTTACAGCCAAAGATGAGCCTTACAGACAGAACAGGAGCTCGTATGTCTGAGACGAGCTTTAAATTGAAGCACAGTCAACAAATCATGTTAATTGGAGCCACTTGAAGGGGAGGCCCCCGCAGGAGAGATTATGGATCTAATCTGGCCTGGGAACACCTCGGGATCCCAGAGGAGGAGAAGATGAAGGATGTTGCTCCTGAGGAAGACGTCTGGGCAGCAGAGACAGGTAGGAGGCAGCACAAGCAGAGTTAAAAGAGACAGGATGAAGAGACTTCCTGCACTGAAATGACAATTCAAACCATTCATTTTGGAAGAATGTGACCTGATCTGTTCAGATGGTGAATATCTGTATAAGACTCAGACTCCACTCAGCTGCATGTGTCAGAAATGACCTCTGAGTCACGTATTCAAATGGTGTTTGCAGCTTGATTCACAGGTGAAATGAGAATAACATCAAATTGTATGACTCTTGTGCACTCCTGCAGGTTTTTTTTTTTTTTTTGGCAGAGACGTATCAGTGGTTTAATTTGTTTGTGATTATGGGATCATCCTTCAATCTGATGCCTGAGCTGAAGTGTCTTCATTCGTCTTCATGCTTGACTCCTGGCCAGAGCTGCTGACCTTGCCCTGGTGCAGGGTGAACCAAACATTTCATCTTCAGGAGGGGAAACATGTGAGCGGATGATTCTCCAAACACTTGGCTTTGAATTGAAACTGTTTTGATGTTGTCGTTTTCCCCTCTGCGCTGTTCTGCCTCAGCACTGTAGTGTTATGTGCTTTATGTGCAGCACATACAGCCTACCACAGTGCATTAGCACCTCAGTGAGAAAAAAAAAGAAAAGAAATGAATTTTAAAGAGCATCATAATTCAGTCTGAATTGTATGGTGTTTGGACTTGTTGGTTGAGTCAGTTATAGGGTACAGACTGTACTTGAGACCCATGTGGGAACAAAGCTGGGGGTTGTCATCAAAAGCTTTCTATGCTTTTACACACCAACACACACACACACACACACATTTATATATAATATGTAATTAGCACATTTTATACAAATGTTACACCTCAAAATATACATCAGAGTGACTTCAACAGCAACCCAGAAGAAGAAGAAAGAAGAGGAAAATACATGGACTGTATACAACACATCATTTGTAAGTGGTTTCCATGACTCATTTTCCATATGAGCTCCAGTGGCTTTGATTGAAAAAGGGAGTTGACCAGGAGTTCAGATCCTATGGAAGCAGAGAAAGAAGACAAATATCTCCAATAATTATGAGAAAAATATGAGGAAAAAAAGTCACAAGTATATATCTCATACTCATGACTGACTTAAAAAACAGAGAAATTCTAAGAAAAATTCAGAATTTTTAAGAAAAAAGTCAGAATTTCTCAGAAAAAATTCAGTATTTCTGAGAAAAAAGTAAGAATTTCTGAGATAAAAAACTAAAGATTTCTGAAAAAAAGTAAGAATTTCTGAGAAAAAAACGCAGAATTTCTTAGAAAAAACAGAGAAATCCTGAGATAAAACCAAGATTTCTGAGAAAAATTCAGAATTTTTGAGAAAAAGTAAGAATTTCTGAAAAAAGTCAGAATTTCTGAGAAAAAAATGCTGAATTTCTGAGACAAAAGGAAGAATTTCTGAGAAAAAACAGAGAAATTCTGAGAAAAAAGACAGAATTTCTGAGAAAAGAAGTAATTTCTGAGATAAAACTAAGAATTTCTGAGAAAAATTAAAAATTTCTGAGATAAAAGATTATGAATTTGTGAGAAAAATTCAGGATTTTGAGAAAAAAAAAGTAAGAATTTCTAAGAAAAAATTCAGAATTTCTAAGATAAAAAAACTAAGGATTTCTGAAAAAAAAAAGTCAGAATTTCTGAGTAAAAAGTAAGAATTTCTGAGAAAAAAATGCAGAATTTCTGAGACAAAAGTAAGAATTTCTGAGAAAAAAAACAGAATTTCTGAGATGAAAAAACAAAGAATTTATGAAAAAAGTCAGAATTTCTGAAATAAAAAGTCATCATTTCTGAGAAAAAAACTGAGAAATTCTGAAATAAATAAATACCACAGTGCATTAGCACCTCAGTGAGAAAAAAAAAGAAAAGAAATGAATTTTAAAGAGCATCATAATTCAGTCTGATTTGTATGTGGTCGGTGTTTGGACTTGTTGGTTGAGTCAGTTATAGGGTACAGACTGTACTTGAGATCCATGTGGGAACAAAGCTGGGGGTTGTCATCAAAAGCTTTCTATGCTTTTACACACCAACACACACACACACATTTATATATAATATGTAATTAGCACATTTTATACAAGTGTTACACCTCAAAATATACATCAGAGTGACTTCAACAACAACTCAGAAGAAAGAAGAGGAAAATACATGGACTGTATACAACACATCATTTGTAAGTGGTTTCCATGACTCATTTTCCATATGAGCTCCAGTGGCTTTGATTGAAAAGGGAGTTGACCAGGAGTTCAGATCCTATGGAAGCAGAGAAAGAAGACAAATATCTCCAATAATTATGAGAAAAAAAGTCACAAGTGTATATAAATACTCATGACTTTATACCTCATACTTATGACTTACTATCTCATACTTGTGACTTTATATCTCATAAAGCCACATGACTTATGACTTCTGAGATTAAAAACAAAAAAAAACTAAGAATTTCTGAGAAAAAAACAGAAATTCTGAGAAAAAAAACTAAGACTTTCTGAGAAAAAAGTCAGAATTTCTGAGAAAAATTTAGAATTTTTAAGAAAAAAGTAAGAATTTCTGAAAAAAGATTATGAATTTGTGAGAAAAATTCAGAATTTTTGAGAAAAAAGTAAGAATTTCTAAGAAAAAATTCAGAATTTCTGAGAAAAAATTCAGAATTTCTGAGAAAAAAGTAAGAATTTGTGAGAAAAATTCAGAATTTTTGAGAAAAAAAGTAAGAATTTCTAAGAAAAAATTCAGAATTTCTGAGATAAAAAATTCAGAATTTTTGAGAAAAAAGTAAGAATTTCTGAAAAAAGTCAGAATTTCTGAGAAAAAAAGCCAGAATTTCTGAAAAAAAATGCAGAATTTCTGAGACAAAAGTAAGAATTTCTGAGAAAAAACAGAGAAATTCTGAGAAAAAAAAGTATATATAAATACCCATGACTTTATATCTCATACTTATGACTTACTATCTCATACTTGTGACTTTATATCTCATAAAGCCACATGACTTATGACTTCTGAGATTAAAAACAAAAAAAACTAAGATTTCTGAGAAAACAGAAATTCTGAGAAAAAACTAAGACTTTCTGAGAAAAAAGTCAGAATTTCTGAGAAAAATTTAGAATTTTTAAGAAAAAAGTAAGAATTTCTGAAAAAAGATTATGAATTTGTGAGAAAAATTCAGAATTTTTGAGAAAAAAGTAAGAATTTCTAAGAAAAAATTCAGAATTTCTGAGATAAAATTCAGAATTTCTGAGAAAAAAGTAAGAATTTGTGAGAAAAATTCAGAATTTTTGAGAAAAAAAGTAAGAATTTCTAAGAAAAAATTCAGAATTTCTGAGATAAAAAATTCAGAATTTTTGAGAAAAAAGTAAGAATTTCTGAAAAAAGTCAGAATTTCTGAGAAAAAAAGCCAGAATTTCTGAAAAAAATGCAGAATTTCTGAGACAAAAGTAAGAATTTCTGAGAAAAAACAGAGAAATTCTGAGAAAAAAAAGTATATATAAATACTCATGACTTTATATCTCATACTTATGACTTACTATCTCATACTTGTGACTTTATATCTCATAAAGCCACATGACTTATGACTTCTGAGATTAAAAACAAAAAGAAAAAACTAAGACTTTCTGAGAAAAAAGTCAGAATTTCTGAGAAAAATTCAGAATTTTTAAGAAAAAAAGTAAGAATTTCTAAAAAAATTAGAATTTGTGAGATAAAATTCAGAATTTCTGAGAAAAAAGTAAGAATTTCTAAGAAAAAATTAGAATTTCTGAGAAAAAATCAGAATTTCTGAGAAAAAAAGCCAGAATTTCTGAAAAAAATTCAGAATTTCTGAAAAAAGTCAGAATTTCTAAGAAAAAACAGAAATTCTGAGAAAAAAAAGTATATATAAAAACTCATGACTTTATATCTCATACTTATGACTTACTATCTCATACTTGTGACTTTATATCTCATAAAGCCACATGACTTATGACTTCTGAGATTAAAAACAAAAGAAAAAACTAAGAATTTCTGAAAAAAAGTCAGAATTTCTGAGAAAAAAAAGAAATGCTGAGATAAAACTAAGAATTTCTGAGAAAAAACAGAATATCTGAGATAAAAAAAAAACTAAGCACTTCTGAAAAAAAGTCAGAATTTCTGAGAAAAAAAACTGAGGAATTCTGAGATAAAACTAAAATTTCTGAGAAAAAAGTCAGAAATCAAGATTTCTGAAAAAACTAAGCGTCAGAAAAAAAGTCAGATTTACTGAGAAAAAATCGTCAGAATTCTGAGAAAAAACTACTGAATTTCTGAGAAAAAAGTGAGAAATTCTGAGAAAAATCGTCAGAATTTCTGAGAAAAAAGTCTGAATTTCTGAGAATAAACTGAGAAATTCTGAGAAAAATCATAAGAATTTCTGTGAAAAAAGTCAGAATTTCTGAGATAAAAACTAAAAATTTCTGAGAAAAAAGTCTGAATTTCTGAGAAATTCTGATATAAATCGAAGATTTCTGACCAAAAAGTCAGAATTTCTGAGTCTTAATTATGTGGAAAAACGTAAGTATGAGATAAAAAGACAGAATTTTGTAAGAGATTAAAAACATAATTATGAGATATAAAGTCATAAGTATGGTGATATATAAAGTCAAAAGTATGAGATATAAAGTCGTAGGTATGAGAGAAAAAAGTCATTAGTATGACATTAATGTCATAATTGTGTGGAAAAAGGTCATAATTATCAGATACAAAGTCGTAAGTATAAGATAAAAAAAAAATCATAGTTATTAGATAGAAAATCACAAGTGTGAGGAGAAAAAGTCACAGGTGTGAGATGAAGAAGCATAATGTGATAAAAAGTCCAAATTCTGAGATTAAAAAAAATCATAATTATTAGATAAAAATATAAAAAGTATGGACTTCCCCCTCATATTTATGACTTTATCATACGTATCACACTTTTATCTAATAATTATGATTTTTTTTAAATCTCAGACATAGTCCTAATTATGAGATACAAAATCATAATTATTACAAAGAAAGTCGAAATTCTGAGTCAAAAAGTCATATTTATCAGATAAAAAGTAGTAGGTAAGAGATCATTATTTGATAAAAAGTCATAAAGTCATGATTACATGATGATGGTGAAAAAAACATGAAGTATGGTTGTGACAACTGGTAATCAGCTGTTAATGCTAATGTTAGCTATGTAGCATTATCAAAAACATACATAATAGCTCCAAGAAAAAAAATGTCTCTTTGCCTGTTTAACTTCACGATCAATGGTGTCGTGTCATTTATGACTTCATATATACTTCAGAGAGAAGAGTGTAGCAGGGACAGTTGCAAGAAAATGAGAATTAAAGAGGAAAGATTTAGAGAGATCAAGGAAGAGCCTGAAATAATGACGAGCAAAGAAGAGGAAAACGAAAGAAATCTGTGGAAAATTGGAAAGTGAGGAGGCAGACAGAGCAGAAAATCTCTGAGAGCGAGCAGTGAGGAGGGGAGGGGAGGAGGAGGAGGAGGAAGAAGAAGGAAAAGGAGACTTCACATGAAAACCAACAACATGTGATCAGAGTCAAATCTCACTGTTAAATTGTCATTAGGGAACAAGAAATGGAAAAAAACAGGAAGTGAACTTTTCTCACACCGCTTGTTCTCAGTGCTGATATCACACACTTCAAAAGGAGGAGCTATGAAGAATCCTGACAAATCTGTTTCCACTGCTGCCCTTTCAATATACAACTCTTTTTTATTTGCTCCATTCTGAGTCATTTTCACAATCATCTTTGAACATATATTCAAAGTAACGGTCTATTTAACTAACAATGAGCCAGTAAAATGAAAACCTCTCTTTGACGTCTCCATGGCAACACCTGTGAAATGTGAAAGACACAATCAGCTAATATCTAATTAATTTGTCACACAACCGCTCATTTGAGCAATGAAAGCATAACAGAGCTGTGGCCACAGTGCAGCAGTGAAAATATCACAGTGTGATCTTTTTTTATTGTTTTATAAGTGTGGTATCAACATTTTAATCCACATTTTTAGTGTCTGTACCATTTTTCCCCTAATTGTAATAACTACAGTAGAGTAGATGAAGGCAGCTGGGAAACAGATGTTTTCACTGTATTATGGAAACAGCACAGTCAGAAATTAATAACTGAGGTTGTTGTAATACGTCTTTAAAGGTCACTTATTATACAAAGAGAGAGGGCTGTGTCTTTAAAATTATAAAGCAGCTCTAGGTTCTATATTAATACTGTGGCAGCATTGACACTAATTACAATAACTGAGCACACAAGAACAGCATTGTGTGATCTATAATGTAATCGTAATCTATTATTTAGACATATTACACCACCATACAGCGAAGAATATAACACATAATACAGAATAACAAAATGAAAATGACAAAATATTAAGATTAATATATGTAACATTCACTGATCAGTCTGGACAACGGAGAAGCAGAGGAGTACAGAAGTATTGTGTGTCTTTGCCTGTGTGTGTGTGTGTGTGGTCTTTTCACTTCTGAGTTTTGCACCTGTTGTTAGAAAAGGAGTCTAAACTCAATACTGTCTTATGAAACATGCAGCAGGCTTCACACACACACACGTGATCTTGTCTCTGATGAATGAGTTTCAGCTGCAGAGGGAATAACACATAAAACTGGAGGCATGTTGTGACATTTAAAGAAGTGAAACACCGTCCAACTTAAAAAACAAAACAAAAACAACAACACTTCTCCTCCCTAAACTCAGCCTCTACCTTCCTACGACTGTTTCTTTTTAATGAAGCAGCATTTGCCGTCGTCTGATTCCTGTCAGTTTCAGAAACCTTGATCTGGAGGAGCAGACCTTCCTGACGGCTCGTCTCCACATTATGTTGGATACAGATGGCAGAGACAAAGGACAAACAGCAGGGGAGGATTTCAGTGAAATAAAAACAGAGAACAGAGTGGATTTGATTTACTGTCATCTGTTGTGTTGCACCTTGAACGAGACTGAGATTCAACAGATTGTCGGGACGTTTCCTCTCTGTCTTCACTCCTGTCCTCATCTAAACCCTCTGTCTGTGTCAGAAGATGTCTCCTCTTTCTTTTCTTTACGCCTGATTTACACCTCATCAGGCTCTTTGATATGCAGCTGCGGTAACTGTTGAGCCCATGTGACTGGGAACACAACGACTTGAACTGTTTTGAATATAAAATATCATCCAGTGGATTGAAATGGAGGCCACACATTTGGTCTAAAGAACTCCTTTTCAGCTCTTTTTTACCATCTCATCTCTGACTCCTGCTTGATTATGACACATATAACTTCAAATTATACATTTAATTTACACCTAACTGTGAATAAACACTTGATTTTACAGCTGAGTTATCATCAGTGACCATGGTCTAGTCAGGAGTGGGGTTAAAGTGACAGTACTGACCATTACACAAGAGATAGGTTTTAGATACAGACTATTTTTGGTATAAATCTGGACCCATAAAGCAGAACATGATGCTGCAGGTGGTTAGTCTGAAGAGATGTGTAGGTATATAGACAGGAACCAGATCCCCACAGATCCCTCACCCTTGTATTCTGGTGAAGAGGCCATAAATGTGTGAGGTTTTTTGGTGGGCTAAAGGTCAAAGGTCAAAGGTCAGCAATTGGTCATCAAAATCTAAATCATTCATCCTCGAGTCCAAGTGAATTGTAGTGGAAAAAAAAAAAAAAATCATGATGAATATTATTTATTATCAAACATGAAAAAGTAAAAATATAAAAGCAACCTGATGTTTTGTGTTTGAGTCCATGATCCATGATCAATCCAGAGAGGCTGTCAACCTTAAAAGTTAAGCCCCGCCCTCACCACCTGAGGAGGGAGGAGCCTGCACAAATACTGAGACACACATATATACAAAAAAAATCAATCAGTCAATCGATCAATCAAAAACACATCTTATTTAATCAGCGGTATCAGGAGACTGTATCGCTGCATATGGAGCATGTTCCAGTCTGAGTGGTGATTTTCAGCTGCAGCGTTATGCATTCATGGCTGTGTGTTAATTGGGTGTTTTTGTAGCATCCTTAAAAAAAACATTAGCCGGGCTGTCAGAACGCAGGGCAGGAAACAATCTGCTCGTCCGACGTCTCCCATGTATGAAAACTGAGTCAATGTGATCTTTGTAGTGTGAAATCAACCAGTATTTTAGGGGTTTGTGTTTTTTTAAGGCTGCCAGGGAATGAGCAAACATTGGCACTCACTTCACAGGTGAAGCTGTTTCTCATGCACACACACTCACACATGCAAACATGCACACACACACTTGTCTGGCATGTGTGCAGAAGCATTTTACAAAGACTCGATTTTGTGATTTTGCAGGGTAATTTGACAGCAGCTGCTTGAGTCGTGACTTACACTCACACTGTGGGTACACAAAACCTCTCACCTACACACACACACACAAACTCATACAGTAGACACACACACACACATTCTGAACTGCTAAAGATAGTCAATCACAGACACACAACTGAGTTCTGCAGGGATTCACACACAAAGACAAACATAAGCACACAAGTTCAGCGATGCAAAGCTCCTGTCATCAACGAATATCCACTTTGTCACCAAGGAAACGGTGATGGACAGGTACTTAATGGGCTCAGTGTTTCCCCACTGTCTAAAGACCTCACAGACATCTGAACACACACACACACACTGTTCTGGTTTATACACTGTTCTTCCTTTGATTGGTCTTCATCTTTTTGTCTGTTATCAATGAACGAACACAGCAACATGAAAGTAGTTTATTTTTCTCATGACCTGACATTTAAAGAATTACATGGAAAACACACACACACACACACACACACACACAAGAAGTTACAACCAACACAATCACAGGTAAATCGGACACACACACACCACCAGTCTGTCTAAGCAGATCCATGCACGCACACTTCACCCACCCACACATGGAGACACTGACATACAAAGACACAGACAAAGGCAGTCAGCAGCACGCACACATGCACGCACGCACATGCACACACACACACACACAAGTGCATAGAGGGAACAATCATGTCTACTTTGTTTTGCCTCCTCTTCCACTGAGGAGTGACATTTTGAGGGGCTTGGTGATGGTGGGACCGAGGGCAGGAGGTTCAACGATTGAAAAAAAAAAAAGACGAGTCAGGAGGATGGAGGGAGAGCAAAGCCATGGAAAAAGAAGAAGAAGAAGAAGAGGACACAGTGTGTCAGAGAAAGAGATAAATCTGGAGACAAAAAAGAAAAAAGTTAGAAAACAGGCAGTGTGGCAGATAGGTCCTGAGCTGCCATGCTGAGTACAAGAGGCAGAGACAGCAAGACACCCAGACAAAAAGACAGAGAGAGAGAGGGAGGTAGTGAGGGAGGTAGGTGGAGTAAAGTGGGTCATTGTAGCTTCAAAACAAGAGGTGGAGTAAACCTGAGGACAGAGCAAACACACTGAATATTCTCCAGAGCATGGTCAGGAGAGAATCTGAATGAAAGGAAATCTACGAAGAAGAAGAAGAAGAAGAAGAAGCAGTGTCGGATCACAAGCAACTTAATGAACGTTTAAACCTTGAAAATGTCTCTGTCCTGTGTCCCACACACTGTCACAGTCACTCTCTCTCTCCCAGATCAGCAGCTCCACACCTCTGCTGCCCACAAGTCCAGAAACAGATCCAATCATCAGGGCTGATGCTGAACTGCGGTGGCAGCAAACTCTTTGTCCCATGTGAAACCCTGAGGAGCTGTAGATGTGTGACATGCTCGTACTAAAATCTAATAACAATGGTGATTAGTTTCAATGTTACATGAACTGGTTGTTGAGATGTGTGGGAAAAAAAGCACTATGTTAGCTCACGTGTTTAATGTTTTATTTTGAAAGGTTGAACTACTGTCTGTCACAGTGCAACAACAACAGCAACAGTAACAACATCCACCAGATCCAGTTCATCTGGCTCAAAGCTAAAAACATGATGCAATACATGCAAAAACAATACTCTGTTTGCGCTCCTAAGTCAAGGTATCAAAAACATCCATCCATCCAAGAAACTAAACGATCAATGAATCAATATAAACTTTATTGTCAGTGGGGACCAGGAAGAACAAAGTGCACATTAAGAAAGAACTAAAAACAAAAAGAGGAAGTAAACTGACTTTAACTCAACTCTGAACCAGAGGCAAGCAAGTACAATGTTGAATTAAATAACTAATGTAATAAATAAACGTTGGATCAATTTCTGCAGAAACAACCAACACCAACATTCTGTCTTGTATGTAAGACACTTTATATACAACGTAGAGAAAGCCTCTTTACAAAATATTTATAGTAATTATCATAAACAGTGAATTAAGCAGCTTCAAAGGGAGGATACACACATGAATATATTCAAGATGACAGTGCATTTCAAAATAAAAGCACATGTATTCCTCCTCCTCTCTGAGCTGCATCATTGTTATTTGTATTGGAAATATATTTTGGGAACGAGGTCACATACAGATGAGAGAACGAGCCCGATCCTGAGCTACAGGCACAAAATGATCAGGAGCCAGTGCAGCCAGATGTCAGATAGATTACTGTGGAGCACAAAGATGTGAGAAGGAGTCATGGTGAAGGTTTCTACAGATCGTGCAGGCGGACGTCTGGCTTCAGCTCGCTGCTTGAGACCAAAGAGCTGAGGAGTCCTCTGACTGCCGGCACCAAGGATTGTCTCAGTGTGTGCTCATATCAGAAGCAGTGAATCCAGGCTCTGGAGGTGGATGTCAACAGTTTAATTGCCTGGTTGGTAAACTGCAGCACAAACTGAGGGAAGCAGCATTAAGAAGAGAGAGGGCTGCATGGCGTAATATTGAGCCGGACCAAAACATCCACACACTCCAGAGATGCAGCCAATAACACGCTGAACTTGAACAAACTTTGAGAGACAGTTTGGTTTCAGGTTAGCTTCAAAATTAATGACGACCAAAATTGTGCATTTAAAGTAAATCCTGCTTCACTTTTAGTCATAAATGTGGTAAAATATGAAATGATGACACTCGGATTATGATTTGGTTGTTTAAAATGAATGAACTGCATAAACCTTTACTACTTTAAATGAATATGGTTATAAAATATCTTGAGTTAAACTCCTGTAAAATACATAAAATACCTGTTTTTAAGCTAAGAGTCCTGGCAGCAGCAGCAGCAGCAGCAGTGGGTATACTGTAGAATAAGGTGCTGATCCTCTGATGCCATGCAGCATTTCTGAATCTGAGTCTATCCCATGATGCACTGCATGCCTGTAATGATAGCAAACAACCCAAGGATTATACTTTGATATATGTAAGTACTGGGTTTCAGCTCAGTCTGTGACTGAAAATCTAAATCTCAGTGTTCTGTAAAGGTAAGACAGGCGTTGGAAGGATGCTAGGTGACAACAGCTAACAGTATGCTGCAGTGCAAAGGTTGGAGCTATGATGCACCGGACCATAATTTGCAGAGCTACAACCAAGCAGATGAGAGGTTTATTTCCCAGCTTTAATCTTGTATCCACATGTTAACTGTTCATTTTCATGTCAGAAAGTTATTGTCTGAGCATTTTTACCTCAAACATCGATGTATTTTCTGCTCCTTAATTTGGTTTTAATTTGGCGTCCAATTGAAATAGTTCCCTGCATTTTTACGTCCCCTCCCTTGAAACGTAAATCCTGTCAGTCACCATGACAACCTCTGAGCTGTAACAACGGCGATGACCCTGCAGCATCTCTCCTTCTGCTGGCATCACTGCTGCCTTCAGCTCCAGGCTCAGACAGTCTGCATGGTCTCAGTCCATCATCACTGAGGTCCACAGGTGTGTGTGAAGGTGACAGTCCCACAGGTGGTGCTTAACGTACATGCAACGTGACTGGAAACACAGGTGAAGGAGTGCGCAGGCCTCCTGAAACAGCTGACATACCTTTCTGCAGCCTCAGTGTGGACACAGTAGATGCGTGTGTTTGCTGTGATGATGTTTCTATTTCAGGCTGTTGCAGGTTGGACGTCAACGTGGGCTGCTGCATGCGTGAGGCTGAGGAATGTGCCGCGTCGGTGCGAACACACTGAATCACAATCAGGATCTCTGCGGGGACACATGCAAGGACTGTGAGATGACAGGAAGTGACACAACACGTGCGCAACCACAAAAAAAAAGTAATACAAAAGTAATACATTCGGCGCTTCACAGGATATTTAAGGTTCGCATTCATGTGAAAGGGGCCACGAGGCGTTTACAGACAATCAGGGAATTCTTGACATCCTCTTTTCACAGGCTGTCAAACCTCTCCTGGTCTGATCTGTGCTTCATCTCTCGCTGCAGGTTTTCGTTAAATTGCACATTGAAATGACAAAAAAACGGAAAAGGTCAAAGCAGAAAGGAGCTCATAAAAACAGCTTAAAAAAACTCCGTCCTTTGTGTCTCTCTGCTTTGACATGTGACCCTCTTTCTTTATCTCTCCTCCTGTCTGTTTCTGTTTTTCCATCTCTCTCTCTTCCTCCCTCTCTCTCTCCCCCTGTGTCTCCCTCCCCTGCATAACCCTAATGTTTGGGCCTGTCAGCCGAGGCCCACAGAGAACCAATTAGTTGTAGGTTTTTATGCTTTGCTGTTGAGACACTTTTGCAACATGTGCACTTTCACTCACACAAAGTGTTTCTGCGTCTATCAATATTAAAATCAGAAGAAGAAGCTTACTCCAGTGTGTGTGTGTGTGTGTGTGTGTAGCAGCATCGGGCTGATTGGACTGACCAACCGAACACCACAGTGGGATTTAGTTTGAATACGAGATGTTTCACGGGATGTTCTTCATCAGGTCTTTTGAAGTGTGGAAGGTGAAAGCTTCTAATAAAAAAAAAAACTCTTTCAAGGTAATGAGAGAGAGTCAAGAAGGTCACGCTAAGTGTTAGCGCCTTTGTAGAATATAAACCCATGAGATGGTTCAAATGTCTGCTCATAGATTGACTTCATCATAAAGTTTTGGTTCGACACACAAAAACTACTTAAGTAATTAACATTTATTTATTTATTGTAAAACATGCAAACGGACAATAAAGTCTTAATAAAACGTATCGTGATGTAATGCATCACAACATAACCTAACTTATCTTTCAATTATTTAACTTACTTGTTTGCACAACTAAGGTTTCTGGTGAGGTCAGTGTCATTGTGTAAGTGCCTTCCCTGAGTACGGTCTGTCAGGTGTTTACATTGATTTATTGGACTGGTCTCCAGTTGGTCCTTTACAGTGAGGTTAATTATACTCTCTTTAGTGTCACCTGTTTTAGAACAAGAGGAAATGTCTGTTACTTGTAAAGTCACCTGAATATCACATGTATTTAAAATAAAAATGTAACATCTGTTTGCTTCCTAAATAAGAGGAATAAGCTCTGTCAGGTGTGACAGTAGCATGCAGCAGGTTGTAATGCAGAGGTGTGAGCAGCTCAGGTGGTTTGAGTGATGCATGTGACCCTGAACCTCTGCTGCGGTGACCGACTGCAGCTCATGCGGCTTTTTCCAGGAAACGTTGTATTATTTTATATCTGGGATGCACAAAGTTCACTTTACATGTCACAGTTCTGTCACGGCTTTCTACTGCGTATCAAGAGATTTATGCACATGTGAAGCATCAAGGAATCCACACAGGATCATCACACATGTGGAACAAAGAGAAGGAGAGAGAGGAGTTCACCTACAAGAGCTGCACGGTTGTTGAATAAAGATACGCTCACACACTCTAAAACACACACACACACACATCCTCTCCCCTCAGAACTGGGCCGCCTGGGTCTTCGCACTTTGAATTCGTTTCCAAATGGACTGAAACCAAAGCGTGTTAGACACAGTCGGATGCTCCGCGGTGCAGAGGGCTGAGATACACCATGTACTCAAGATGTTGTGGGTTTGACTCCAGCTTTTGCCGTTTGTCATCCAACTTGTCTCGTCCTTGTTCTTCCCCGTTTCCTTTCCTCTTTTGTCTCTCGTTGCCTTTTCTGTGCCCTATTTTTTTTTTTTTTTTTTTTTTTGCCTCTTTCATTTCGAAGTGTTTCTCTGGCATCAGACTCATCTGCCACTGCCAGAGCCTCTTGTCTCACTCTGCCTCTCTAACCCTCTGTGCGTTAAACCACAATCCTGTTAATCCCACTAGTAATGGTGTGTATTGGGAGAGGTATCAAACATGACTACTGGGGTTTAGTTCTTTGGCCCAGCTACACCCATGAAAACAGGGATTCAGCACCAGATGTCCAAGAGCTACTCAGAGCTGACTCTGAGAAAGCCTCGACTTCTAATTAGACATAAATGAGCAATGTACATATATCTGAATCATACACACTCTGCAGGTTATATACAATCATTCATGATCAAAATAAACAAAGCAAATGAACACAACAAAGTTGGTTTGAAGATGTTGTCAGTATCACTGGTGTCAGGTGAGTTTCACTGTTGTTGACCTTCATCCTGTCGACATCACAGATCTGAGGTTGTCCTCCATGTTTGTCCTGTTTTAGATCCTCACAGGCCTAGATACACCAACTTTTATAACGTGCAGAAAGCCACAGAGCTTCTGCTGTTCCAGGATTTTATTACACATTATAAAATGAGATATAACTATAGATGTGTTGCTGGTGTTTAAAGGATTTGTGTCTTCAGAACAGACTCTGCACAGACAGAGCAGAGAAACAGATTGTTCCACATCAACGCTCCACAGTCAAAGACTCCATTTACTCACTGACCCTCAGCGATTCTCACAGGCTCCAGCTGGTTAAAGACTCAAACTTCAGAGAGAAAACCTACAAAAATGAACCTAGATTGCTTCGTCTGAACACACTGGGCCCACATTATCTTTACTTTTCTATTAATTCATGTATATTCAGGTGGAGTACTGCACTAATACTGAATATTATAAGGTTAATGTTGACTTACAGAGAGTTTATCCGACAAATTGCTTCACATTTATAATCGATAGCATCTGTAGGTGGATTGCATCTCAAGTGCACGCGGCCTGGACCATGTGAGGTCAGTATCGTAAAGATTGGTGTTGACCTCCTGCTCCTACACGCCTGAGTGTGTGTGTGTGTAGGATAAAGGTAAGACAGAGAAAATGTTCTCCAGTATCGGCGTGGCAACTCGACAGCGCTGAGTTGAGCTGTTTTTAGACATATCAGATGTTAGACAAAGAAAAGTTTGAATTGTTCAACAAAGTGTCGACATTATAAAGGTGAGTTAACCTTTCACCGCCCACACGGCATCCAGAGCACGGTGAAGCTTCACAGACTGCGAGTGCTCCGAGATGTTACATGAATATAAACATGTAATGTATCGATAGGCAACACGTTGTAAAAATAATCGCAGCACTGAACACGACTCCGTTTGTAACTGGAGGCTTCAGAGGCGTCCGCCACAGCAGCAACAAGAGAACCCCTGAAAACTGGGTTTCTAGATCCATCATCTCAGGCAGCGAAAAAGCTAAAACTGCAAATGGCTTTATTACCGACTGCAGAGTGTGTGTGTGTGTGTGTGTGTGTGTGTGTGTGTGTAAACATGTTGGATGCATCACCTCTTCAGAAGATCAATGTTTCTGTGGTGTTTTACAACTGTAGGAGCCACTGTACATCAAGTATGTATAATTTATTAAATGAAAAGTAACTGGAACACACACACACACACACACAGACACACACACATGAAAAATGATGTTTGTGCAAACAGTTTATTACGAGCCCTGAGCTTTGTTCACTGGCAACTTCTCTTCTGTTCAAGTAAATCAGACTCAGATGCAATGCTGCTCTGGTTGCACGGGTTGCCGTGGTAACAACGTAGGTGTAGCTACACGTCATGATGCGGCTTCTTTCCAGCTGTCCTCACAGCAAACAGAATTTATTTCTGCGTCCGTGAATGGACCCGTTGTAAAAAAAAAACACGATGACACTCTTGATAGAGCTGAAGAAAACTCTGAATATATAACATTAGTATTTCATGGGGGATTATTTTTGTGGTGTAAGAGTATAAAAGTGTAAATGGAGAACTTTCTGTCTGCAGGAATATTTTACAGAATGACTTTTTAATAATATCATGGGTCTTTCCATTTTGAGAATTACCAATGTTATGAATGTTGCATGGACTATAATGAAGTTATACATGTTCCTGGGCTACATTTGTCCACATATAGGCTATATTTAAATGCACACACATCTGCATGTGTATGATCATACACATATATGTTCATCTATATGGCCTCATATTTTTTTGACAGATTCCAACTTGGCAGCTGTTTGTTAAGGAGATGGTGTTTAAATTGCTGAGCGTCTGAATAGCAGAACGATATGAAGGTGGATTACAGCACGAGAGGTGATGGAGCGGCAGGAAGGACGGAGCTGGGAGCGCCGTGGCCGGTTAATGAGGCGCACCTGCACCTAATTAAATCCCCACCTCTGTATGGACGATGGTGGAGGAGGAGGAGGAGGAGGATGAGGAGGATGAGGAGGCCTGAACTGCAGGGTGCAGCTGGACTGTCGCACGTTAAACGCATTAAGAAAAAAAAAAAGCTGCTGTGGAGCCAGACTGTTGACTTCATCATCATAACAGAGGAGACTGAGTTTGAATTTTGGTTTTTAATTAAAACAGAAACTGAATCAGATCAGAGCGAGGTCCCTCAGATGTTCTTTCTTTCCTGCAGCTGAAACTGTGGAGGTGCTGCTTTGAATGGATTTTCTTTCAGAAGACAGTGAAAGGCATGATGGGATATCTCCTGGGGGACGGTTGGTCTGCATCGAGCCGCCATACATTCACCTGATGTTGACAGATTGCTGCGCCCCCCTCCGCTGCTTTCTTTCCTCCGCTGCCAGCTCTCCACATTTCCCAGGACGCTCCACTGAGGATGCAGCCAGTAGTTGACCCTCAGCTTTCCAGGAAGTCTCTGAGGGATCGCTGACTGAGTGTGTCTTTGTGTGTGTGTGTGTGTGTGTGTGTGTGTGTGGGTGGCCTAAACGGCAGTGTGTTGCCGGTCTCGATTGCTTCCTCAAGGTGCAGGTGGTGGCTCACCATCTGCTGGCATCCTGCCTGAAGAAAGACACTCGACTGGCTCTGCCTCACATCAGATATCAGCCGGTATCAGACGCTCTGCTTAGACCTGTCTCAACACCTAAATGTGGGGGCCCACTGGGCCGCAGCGCCGGCCCGCTGCCCGGATGCAAAATATCACCCATGACTCTGTGGGACGGCAAGCAGCTCCTCATGTCTTAGTCACATCCTGCGTGTTTGTTGTTGACTCATTGTCTGTGTTTTTTTTCACCACCTGATGATGACGTTTGAGTTTTAACAAGTTGATTCTGTTGTTCCGTCGGCGCCAGACCCTTGATCTGACGATTGACTGTATGATTATGATCACTGACAGAGATTTGTTTGTGTGTGTGTTTAAATGAGCTAACTATGGAAAATGACTGTTAAATGAAGCAGCAAATTACTCGCTCACATGAATGTGTCCAAAACACAGAGGCTGTGTTCGCACCTGTAATTCCAAAGTTTTGCATTTCTATTTCCAAAGCAGCCAGGTGTTATGAGCCCAGTGACTCATTCAGTCTCTGCACAGTCGGTGTGTGGGAAAGTTACCCTGAGCTCACATGTACTTTACTGTCCTACAATGGCCATAATGAGGACATACTGATGTGTGCCTAAGTCCTCGGCCCAAGTCTGGCCCGTGCACATCTGCCTGTCGTCCTCAAGTGGTAGAATTGGTCCAGATGTGGCAGCGGCATCAGTACATGGGCCAGATTCGGGCCGTGGGTCACAAGTAAAAGAAACATGTGGGTTGGATTGACTTTCCTTTCTGATTCAGTCCTTTACTCCCACCCTCCCACCTGCAACATCATCAGCTCGTGAATAAGTGTAATGAAGCGAGTGGTATCATTTCACTCCAGACTGTAACGTCTCCAACATGTGAGCTATTTTTAAATCTGTATACAAGGTCATTGTTATTTCCTGTTTTCATTACACCTCATCACACAACACACGGGCGCTGTTGTTAACTTATCTTTGTTTCCTCTGACAACTTCATTAGTATGAAACATCGATTTGATCAGGGGTCATAAAGTTCATTAGCTGAGGTTAATGGTATAGCTTGTGGTGTGTTTGCTGCAGGGAGACGCTCCAATGCGTTGTTATCTCACACTTCTGCGTCTGTTTGTGACATTTAAATAAAGAACGACATGAGATGTCACTGACGAACTGTATTGTGCTCTTACAAGTCATTACAGCTTGTGGATGAATGATCTCTGAAGCTGCAGAGCTGCAACCACTGACTCCAACCTGTGACAGTGTTTTTAAAAAATACGACTGCGTTATGGAAATTTCTAAAGAAAAGGTTTCTTCTTGTTCTTCTTCTGCTGCAAAAAAGGTGCCCTTGAACGCAACCTCCGTGGTCAGCGGTTTGACTTTGGCTCATGTTGAACGTGTGCAGAACGTAAAGCAGGCATCGTCGACATTCGTGTGACTAAAAGTAAAAGAAAACCAATGAATATTTATTAATTCTGTCACATAGACAAACGCGCACATTGCTCTCTCTCTCTGTCTGAGGTTGCACATGCATCCGCCCTCTCACCTCACACACACACACACACACACACACACACACACACACAGGTGGGCTGCATGAATACAAGACATTTTAATAACAAAGATATTACCTTTAATTCAAATTGTTAAGTGAGGTTCCATTTGTCAGAGACGGAGCTAATGGTCCGTTCATAATGGAAACGAAAACGTAAACAGAGAAAGAGAAGAAGAAGCGATGGAGTCAGGGAAGAAATGAAAAATAGACAAGACAGAGCACAGACTGAACAAAAAAGACGAGAAGTAAAATAATCACATACAAAGACAGAATCTGAGAAAAGACAACGGAGACAGCGAACGATGGTGACGACAGGATTTGCATTCAGGCTCTGTCAGACTTCGTCTTTCTTTCTTTCTTTCAGCCTATTAATTAAAGCCCATCCTCGATTGTTCTAAAAATGAAGCAGCAGCCAGTCGACAGACAACCTCACACATCATTAAGTCTCTGATTACATCTACAGCAAGTCTACTGCTTAAAACACACACACACACACACACACACACACACAGAAATGATTACAGCTACAGCTATTAAATAAGGCAGAAATCATTACATGTGCTGTCAAGTCAACAGCTATTAAAGAGGCCTGGAAAACAATGACAGTGATGCCAATTTTGTTCTCTGATATCGCAGCCAGAGGAAGAGAGAAAGAAAGAAAGAAAGAAGGAAGGAGACAGAAGGATATGAAGCAAAAAGCAGCACAAAGACGCAGATACAAGTCTGAGAGAGAATCAAAGGCCTAACAAGCCAACAAAGTGTGAAAGACAATTAGCTTTCCATGAATCCCAGACATCTGCGAGTGTCTTTTTCTTCTCCATTTCCACAGCGTGAAATGAGACCAGGAAACCACGTGGTCGAGTCTCCGAAGCCAACGCCGGCGTCCGCTAATTAAGCAGCGCCGACCGAGCTCTGGAAGTGTTATTCTATTCTGTTCTCCCATCCTGCCATCTTTTTTTTTTTTTTGTCTCTTGGAGGCTTTGGGAAACAAATGTGCTCTCTGTAGCTCATTATTCAAGAGAAGCAATTCATTCATGAAAAAAAGGAAACAGATTCAGGAAAACAACATAAGATGTGGATTTTCTGTCTCACAAATTTGGCCTTGGGGCGAAAACCAAGCAGCTTGTAACGAGTTTGGCCGTGAACTGCTGTGATTATAGACGGTCCTTTATAATTAATATGACACTGCTCACATGATTGTAGGAGGGATTTTTTTTTATGTTATCAACAACTGGTCACCTGCCCCAAGAGAAAAAAAAACTGTAAGTGCAGCATCAGCATGTGGCATCAGAAAGAAGAGTTGGTCCCAAAAGAGCGGGTTTTTAATGTCAGAGTGAGACCTCACTCAAAAGTTTCCTCCTCTTTGACACTGTAGTCAGGAAACTTTGTCCTGGGATGAGACGCACTGAGGTTTGCAGTGAAGTGTTGAAGGTCAAAGTTACACTGTAATTCATATGGGAAGGCTTGTGTGTGTGTGTGTGTATGTGTGTGTGAACATGAGTGTGTGTGTGTGTGTGTGTGTGTAGAGAGAGAGAGAGAAAGTGTGTCAGATTGAGAAGTCTGTCACAAAGGCACCAATAAATGGAAACTTTGATGGCTCAGACCACAGGAGACACACACTCACAGAACTTCAAAGATGCCTCAGTGTGTGTGTGTGTGTGTGTGTGTGTGTGTGTGTGTGTGTGTGTGTTTGTGTAAAGGAGAAGCACTGATCCAGAGAGGACAGGTAGAAATGGAGGGATGAGAGGGAGGTGGGCGAGGTCTGATCCCACTGAGCTGCAGCGACAGAGGTGAAGAGGTCAAAGACATTAAAGGACTCGGTGTAAAAGAACAAAATATTATTATGGGATGATTTAATAGAGCTGAGAGATAGAGTTTGTCTAATGTTCGATCGTTTCTTAATTTTAAACCCAAAAACTTGGGCCAGGTTCACACTACACCATATTTTGTCTTTCACAATCCTCAACACGTCACTTTAAATGATCACAGTAGCATAACTTGTCACTGTGTCGTAGTCAGGAGACTGGCAGCACTCCAAGTATCACCCCGACCAATCACCGTCCACGACCGATCAAGCCCCTCAGGGACACATCACAACAAACTGTCAATCATGGATACTACAGCCTCCGTGTGTGATGCCAGTGGTCTTCAGCTCAGGCATGAAAAGAAAAGAGGGAAAACAGGATCGTGGAGCTGTTCCTGGGTCTGGTGAAGACGACTGTCTGTCCTTCACAGAGAACATGAGCTACGGTAATGAAGGTGTTCACCTCAAAACCATGAACTTACTATGAAGCGAGCTAATGGACAATAGCTTCACTGTGTGTAAACAATGTGTCAGAGCACTCTGACATCCTATTGGTTAGCACTGTTGTCAAGACCACTGTTACCGTGGTAACGCTCAGTGACAAACAGGAAAACAGAGGTCATAATCTGTGGTTTGCTGATATTCACAACAAGTCTTTATTTCCCAGTCTAAAGGTTTGTGTTGAGGGTGAACAGAGGTGAGCGGTGGGATGTGTTTTTATTTTCACTTTAATTCAAGTCTTAATTTATTAACTTATCAAAATATATGTATTGATTTTTTCATTATTGCAGCTTTATTTATTAGTTACATCTTCTGCTTTTTGTTTTTCTGTGTTAATTTCCACAAAGAGAGTTTGGAAAACAAACCAACAAAAAATCACAGTCACACTCCTGCAAGATTGTGTGTGTGTGTGTGTGTGTGTGTGGTTGTAGTCAATAACGCATGACCTGACACAAAGCCACATCCCAGAGCGACTCACAACAGAGACAGGTGGAGGAGGAAGCTGAGAGGGCAGCATGGTGAGAGAAATGGAGAGAGGGAGGAAGAAGAGGAGGAGGAGGAGGAAGATGGGCAGAGAGAGACCAGAGAGAGAAAAGAAAAGGCAAAGGGACAGAAAGTGGAGGAGGATGAGGTAGAAAGAGAAGAGCGAGATGTGAGAGCAATTTTGATAACAAATGACCTGCCACAGAGTCCATATACCTGTAGCAGGCCCCGCTGAGGGAGGAGAGGCTTTGGACAGTGGCTATTATCACTTCAAAGCCTCGCTGGGGAGTTGTGGAAGTTCTCATCGACTTGTGCCAGAGCCAGAGCACTATTTCTCCTACAATCATTGAGAGGTGGAGAGCGCCGGCCTCCGAGCTGCCATTTAGCCTCCACAACAACAACGACAACAGCAACAACAGCACCACAGACTCACTGACTGACTGAGCTCTGAATCCTGCGAAACAAAACAGCGTCAAAGCGACAGCCACGGTGAAAAAAACAAAAAAAACAAAGTTAAAGATTAAACCTTTCACTGCAAACCAGTAGAAATGAGTGTCAAGTGGATTAGTAGAGATCCATTAGCACTGTGCTCATTGCTGATGGTTGTAATTAGTGCAATAAGAGCAGGAGTGGGTGCACTGGCGTAGTGGTCGGGTACAGATGTAATAACGTCCTCTTGACAACATAATAACTCCCAGCTTCCTTTGTGTGTGTTTGCAATTCACAAACACAGCTGAGGAAAAACAGCGATGCCACGAGGTCCCAGATCTCAGGTCGGTCTTTACCCGGTCAAAAGATCGAAACACACTCATTAACAGAGCGGCTGTAAGGAAAGCAGACAGGGAAAAAAACCTGCAGGTTTCAAAGGTTAAAAACACGGAGCAGGGCAAAACAAAAACAAGGTGAGAAAGCCGAGGCAGCACAGGAGATGATTTAAGGACGGGGTGAACATAGGAGTGGAGGGGGGGGGTTAAAGCAGATGAGTAATGGGAGGCAGGTGTGTAGGCAGAGCACTGGTCAGGTGAAGGATGGTCAGGCCTTAAAAACACAGCACAGATCATAGGAAACACACATAGTGGATTTAAGTGCTGTGTTGGCTGTTTCTGCAGGGGCTGGGTTGGTTGGTGCTCTGGAAGGGGCTGGGGGGTTGTAGATACGTACAACTGTGGAGGTGATGTTAGGTGTAGCTATATGTAGCACCGGGATGCCGGCGTCGTAAGCACTTTTCTCAGGTGGTAACCTGGATTTGAATAAAGGAACCCCAGTGTGGGAATTATTTAAAGCCACAGCTACGTGGGAATGTTTTTGATTAATAGAGTCTTTCATAAATATTTTTGCATGTGGAGAAATAATAATCCCAGAGAACATTTCAGCTCTGCGACCTCGAAACCACAGTGACTTTTGATTCTTCCTGCTGGAGTCGTCAAGAGGAGGTGTTGGGGAGACGAGTGGAGTTTTCAGAGCTAAGTCAGAGCAGTAAAAAGAGGCCAACCAGGCAAATGTCTCAGGTCCCCAGGGAGGAAGACGGAGCCTGATGCCACCTCGTATTGACGCATTATGCAGTGACAACTATAAACCCTTTAAATCTCCCATTAAAGGTTGATACTGTGCACTGCTGCTGCCCCCACTCCGCCCTCTGAACAGAGCTTTACCTATAACACCGTCTTCTTTTCTGTGCTTAAAACGGTGCATATATATTTTTGGCAGAGGGTTTCTCTGATTTCGATGCAGGTGATTATTATAATTCTGTTCTATTGATGATTGAATTTTTGTTGTTGTATTCTTCATTGGTATGAGGGACCCCCTCAAAAATGAGATGGTGCATCTCAAGGAGCTATCCTTTGAAATATAATGCTGTAGCATATACACCAGGCCTGTATGTGGCGCTGTAACGCTGCCACAGAAATACATCAGAAACAGAGAAGAAGACGCGGAGCGTGTGCGTAAAGCACGCTGGAAACAAACTCCAAACACAACAGGAAGAAGAAGATGAAGATTTAGGTGTAGTAGCCTCTGATAGGCTCAGTAGCATCTGCGGCATGACCACAAGCCATTGTTGTTGTTACGTGACATCTAATGAGGTGGCAGAGGTGAGAGAGGGCGGGGCTATGACATCATCATTTCAAAAAAGTTGCGTATTGGTTGTATACACAAAAATGCAAGGCTGGTGTATAAATAATAAAAATAAAATGTAAAATGTAGCTGCTGAATTCTTTCAAAAGACAAATACTGTCTGAGCTGGGATGTTGTTCACAGCCATTTCTATTTTAATAAAAGTCTTGATTTACCCAGAATTCATTGCACCACAGTCCAATTTAAGATAGTCAAGCTGTCGATCTGAAGTCTGACTGTTACCTCTGAGTTATGATTAAAGTCTGTCTCAGTGAAACCAGCTGCTGCTGTGGCCAGCGTCTACACAAACCTGCAGGAGAGGCATTCAGGGACCGTCAGTAAATTGTACAATCTAACATAATCTGCCTCTGACAGACTTGTGATACATGTGCCCCCCCCCCCACAGATTAGACTCAACACTGTCCTTTACTTTGAAAACAACATGGAACAACTCAAGTCAATATCTAACTCGGCAAAAAATGACTTCCACACCTCCACGTCTTTATTTCCTCTGCAGGAATCGATGTCACTCTACAACTCGAACGCTGCCTTTGAAAGTGCTAATGAAGAAAAGCTGAACGTTGACGCTGGCGCTGCTACGAGGAGACGGTCGGTCTACTGCGTGGTGAGAATTTGCACTGAAACAGCTTTTCATTTAAGTTTAATTAGAAAAGAATCACTTCGGTCTTAACAACCCAATGTCCTCGGAGCTGCTTTAATGACTCTGTGTGAGACACGTGTTAGTGTGGGTTCATGTTTGTGCCTGTTGTGTGTGTGTGTATGTGTGTGTGTGTGATCTGGCTCTTTCTGAACTTGCACTTAAATTAGTGAGGACCAGAGTGAGTTCATGAAAGGCGTTTGTGAGCATCGTGCTCGACCCTCACTTCCCATCAAAGACGGAGACTTGGATTTACAGATTACTGGGAAGTGAATTATCATTATCACACGTACATGAAACCATAATAACGTGCTTCTGTGTCTGAACATGCTCTCGGCCCGGTGCTCTGTGGCTCCATGATTCATTTCTCTCTCACTTAGGTGTTGTGGAGTTGTGCTAATGAGTCACATCAAAGCTGTGAAATCAGATGTGTGTTTGAAATATATATGTGTTGGTTGCGTGTGTGTGTGTGTGTGTGTGTGATTACTCACTGACTCCCCAAAAAAAAAAAGAGAGAGAGAACGAAACAAAGTTTGCAATTCAAACTTTGTGAAATTGACGATGCCATTAGAGCGTAGATGTGATGTGGATTTGTTTTTGGGACGTGACTCTGCACTAATAGAAATGCAAAAATGATTTTCATGGCACTAATTTTTCCTGTTCGTGCCGTGAATAGCAGAAAAAAACAACAACTTGTAAACATATTTGAAGAGTGTAATCCCTCATTACACAAAAAGTAATAAAAGCAAAGTAAACAAACGGTGAATATATCTTTCTCCATGCACAGCTGAGCAGCTCTCTGTCATTTGTAGATGTTTGTATTCACAGCGCTGCTTAAGACTAAGTGAACAAATGTGTAAAACAACAAAGGAGAGCAGTAGAGTCTGATGCATTACTCTCTACATCTTATCGTGTTGACATTAGAGTCTTGGAAGGAAACTGATAATAACTGCAAACAGAAGAGTTCAGCAAAGTTTCAAATGGACCCAACCGGGACCAGGACCTGGACCAGAACAGGGACTGGGAGCGGTTCTGTTCCAATGCCTCCAACGACTTCACATCACTATGAACTGTAGATAATTTCCTGAAGTAAAGTCAGTGTCCATGCTGACTGGAAGTGAGAGGACATAAAGTGACTTGATGATGTGACAGTGGGACACTCACACTTCACGTGAACGAGCCTGAATCATATACAGTCTATGGTCTGTAAGAGACCGGACTGGAACTCAGCCATCAATGTGAACTCAGCCATCACCCTGACTGTCCAGATGCTGTGACAGGAACCAGGAAGCCAGAACCGGAACCAGGACCCGAATCGAAACCGGGACCCGAACCGGTACTGGGACCCGAACCGGTACCGGAACCCGAACTGGTACCAGCACCTGAACCGATACCGGAAACCAAACCGGTACCGGGACCAGAACCCGAACCCGAACCCGAACCTGAACCGGTACCGGGACCCGAACCAGAACAGGGACCAGGAACGGTTCCGTTGCAAAGCTTCTGACAACATCTCCTGTGTTTGACTTCACATCACTATGGACTATGGGTAATTTCCTGAAGAAAAAGTCAGTGTCCATGCTGACTGAAAGTGAGAGGACATAAACTGACTTGATGATGTGACAGTGGGACACTCACACTTCACGAAGAAGGTGCTGCTGGTTCCTTATCAGCTGATCCGACATCAAACCTGCTGCCAAACACTCCACCTGTGGTCCACAGGATGTTTCACAGCTATGATGGCAACAGAGGTTGTCGACGTCCTAGCAGGTGAAATTTTGGAGCAAGTGGTGGAGATGAGAATCAGGATGTTTGCTCACACCCACGTGGTCCAGAGAGGTTTAAACCATGTGCAGGTGAAAGCACCTGTGTGGGTGGAGCGGAGGTGTTTCAGAGCGTCAGGCAGAGCCAGTTTTTGTTTTCTGTGTGGAGAGGTGCGCTGATGATTTGCTAAAAACAACGAAGCTGATCTTGTTATAGAAACACAAAGCTGTTAAATGTCTTATTAAAACTTTTTTTTTTTTTCTGACCTATGAAAGTACATTTGGACTCTGCACCCTGGGACCAAACTCATTTAAAGTTTTAGCTCTAATATCCGTGGCAAGGGTCATAAATTTTTATCAGCTGAGGACTCAAGCCGAGTACATTTAATCTCACCCTGTGACCCGGGCTCATTAAAAACATGCACCGCTCCATGTCAGATGATAATCTGCAGTAGGAACAATATAAACATAAACCCATGAGGCCCGGTCAGGTTTTTCCTTGGTTAAATCTTCTCCCACTGTGTTTATTGGACAAAATAGTGATGGGTAATAACAGGGCCGACTGTGGCCCAGGAGCTAATCACACCGTCAGCGATTTGATCTCTGACGAATCTGAACCTCCAATCAGCACCGATGACTGTACCATGTTGTATGAGTGTGTGTGTGAATGGGTGAATGAGGCATGCATTATAAAGCACTGTGAGTGGTCTCTGAGACTGTAAAAGGCCAGTATAAATGCAGGCCATTTACAATTTACCAATAAATAGTTGGTGAATAACTAAGCACGCTCTGCAGTCGGACTTAATGTTGTGTAAATGATGGTTTTTATTTCAACATACTGAAGAAACAGCAACATGTGCTTGTGGCTTCTTTACTCATGCACAGGCGTTTTAATGTTTGCTGGTTGCATCGTGATGCACAGGTTATAACTGTATCTGTATCTGAGCCTGGATGAACCCACATCAACTGCCAGGGATTTCATTTCTGTTTGCCAAAGCCGTGGAGGACGAATTCCCATTTCACTGAAAACTGGGGAACAAATCTCAAACAGGCTGGTGGGCTTAATGTGATGAAGACAGAGACGTGACATCTAGTAGCTTTTGTTTACATGCACATCACCAGAAGTCCTTCGATGCCATCGCTCCTGTAAAACTACAACAACCACATTTGTTGAGACGCTTTCTATCGCTCTGCGGATGTCGTCTGGATAATTGCTCTGATTGGTTTGAGGCCTGTCCAACTGTGTACGTCTGATGAGTACGTCCGATACTCATAATCTCAAATCAGATTGAATATGAGTCTGATGTTGGCCCAGATTGGGTCCTGAGTCCTTACAAACACCAGGAGACTGGACTGTATCACGCTGGTCCTTACATCATCACACTGACTTCCTGTGAGTCAGAGGAGAGATTTTAAAATCTTACTACTGGTCCCGAAAAAGCTCTGAACAGTCTTGAGCCAAAATACAAATGTGACTTCCTGAACACCTGAGGTCGCCTCAGAGACTTGCTTCCAGATACCTACACACTAGTTTCTGTTATTTAATGACTTTAATCATTTTTCATTAACAGTGTTGTTTAAATTCTTAATCATCCATTTGAATTGTTGCTGTCTATAAAACACTTTTACTTTGGATCTACCTGTTCCATCAGAGAGCAGCTGATAATATTAAATGAAAGTGCTGCTCTCCAACAAATACCTGTGTATCATTCATCAAATCATATTACTGCAGTTAGTTACCACTCCAGTGTGTAAACCATATTCACATGAGATGTCTCTCTCTATCTCCTCCATCGCAGTCTCTGCATCATTCCTCCCTCCTCAGCTCTGTTTCTCCTGTAAACACACTCCCGTACATTAGATTAGTGTTTTAAAAGTGTCCCACTCTCATCGTCTCATTTCTTTGTTTCCCTCTGCCTCCATCTTTTTTTCCTCCTCTCACACTGTCTCTCTCTTTTTCCATCAAAAGTGGCCTCGAAAGAGACAGACAGCAGAGTGGATTAATGATCTGCTGCCTTTAAGTCGTGTCTGAGATCATGTGTGTGTGTGTGTGTGTGTGTGTCCTTGGTCTGGCATTAACAGTGCATGTGGGAGTTGATATTGGTCTGTGCTGACAACAGCTATCCATTTCACACACACACACACAGAATTATGTTGACATGATGGCACCCAGTTGGTGACTTGTCCAAATTTTTCATCCAGATCTAATTTCCATCATTAATTCAGTCATTTATTTCTTCATCGTGTGAGTTAACCGCTGTTTCCTGCCAAAAGTGAATTAAGAGAACAATTAATTCCAGTGTATTGTGTGTGTGTGTGTGTGTGTGTGTGTGCACTTAGACTAAATTGGCACCGTGGTCTCTGCCAAGTAGGTTGTGTTTAGAGTCCCACTTGTTCATTAGCACGTAAATCTAAAGAAAAAATGTCAACAGATTTTAAAGAAATGAGGTGGGTTTATGCACCGAGAGCCAAGTGATTACTCTTTATTCTCAGTTTTACAGTTCTGATATGAAATACTGAGTTAATCTCAGTAGTGCTATGAGGACTATTACTTTCTAAGTAACCAAACAGATTTCTTTACTATCTTGTATCATTGGAGCCATGCTAACAGTTTCCCTCTGTTCCCAGTCTTTCTGCTAAGCTCAGCTAAATCACCTGGTTTCACAATGTCCAGTGAGTTCAATATACGTGACACATCACACTGAGAAGAGAGTATGAACACCTTCTTCATGAACGGTTTGAGTTCGCACGTTTGCTTGAATGCACCTTTTTGAAAAGCTCAGGACCCGTTCCCCATGTGATAACTCTTGACCCGGAGCCTTCACTAAGCCCCAGTGATGGGTTGTGATTGTTGGTGCTGCCGTCTATGAATCAAAATATGATTGACTCATTCACCTGCCACTTTCCCAACAAACATGTGCAGTGGTTCAGGCTGCAGTTCCTAACCAGTGAGTGAGCCCGCTGATCTTTTTACTGCCTACAGAGAGAAACAACAACAAAGAGAAAAACCATCATCATCATCGTCATCAACATAAGGAATAAATCATCTGTTTCATCCTAGTGTTTCTCTACTTGAAACTACGTTTGTGATGTCATTTGTTTATGGTGTCTCATGTGAATCACCTGTTTACTCTGTGTGTGTGTGTGTGTGTGTGTGTGGCATCTGCATTCAGTTGCATGTCATTCTATATTCATGTCTAATTCCACTTGTACATAATTGAGAGGCCGCGGCGAGCGAGCGCGGGCGGCAGCAGAGTTAAGGGGCAGCCATGTTCACAAACACAAACCTGATGAATTTTACAACACTTTGCAGCGCTTTACTGTGTTTTACAGTGTACACACAGACACGCATGGTTGCCCAGGGATACGCCTGCTCTGGCTGTCCTACTTCTGCTTCTAATTCACCTCCTCCGCTCTTTTCTCATTGTCAGGTCTCTCCCTCCCTATCTCTCCGTCGCTCCTCCTCTGTCAATCTGTCTCATGTCTTTCCTCGCTCCCTCTTCATGGTTCGATGAGCTACATGGCGTCTCAGGGAGATTTATCTCAGATAACAAATAATTTACTTTTGCGATCCTGCTCTAAAGGCTGTTGGTAATAACACAGGTGAGTTATACTTTGCATTGATTATTCTGTTACAAACAAACTGACTTGTATTTGTGATTTATCTCGAGTCTGTGCAGCAGCTGTGTGTTCACCTCCACATCTTTGAGTGTGTGTGTGGATACACACATGTGCAGAGTGATGGGAAGCCATTAAGATAATTTACACAGTATCAAACACTGAAGGCTTTTAAGAGAAGGAGCCTCCTCCTCTAAGTAAGCACAAACACACACACACACACACACACCCAGATACACTGAGGGCTGCAGATAAAGTGCAGCAGCCACTGATCCAGTCCAGTCCACTCAGAGCTGGTGTCAGATCGAGGTGTTGAGACATGAGTGGCACAGATTAATATGAAGCCTCTCCATCAAATGTGATCAGATTAAAACACACACACACACACTGTAGCCAGACAAATGTTAAAACACTCACTGGCCCACTCAGATAACCAGCAGCGTTGACGGCAATAACACAGAACCCAACGCACTGAGGAGCAACTGACTCAGCTTACTGTTATGTGACCTTTGACCTTTCAGAGAGGAAAATCTGCATCAGAGCAGAGTGTAAGCAAATAGAGTGGAGGATTGTTCTACTTAGTTAACATGACATAGACTTTTTGTTATATATTATATAGAAAAGTGGTCAGAAGACTCTCAACATAATCTCAGGGAGGAGTCGGACCAACCTTTCTGTCGTTCAGGTGATCACCTGGGACAGGTCTTCTATCAGGACCAGAGTCAGGAGTCAACACACAGAAGCAGTGATTAGCTTCTGGAACAAAGTCCCAGAAACCTGCAGCTCTGCCAAAAACCCTCAGTTCCTTTAAATCAAGACTGAAGACTTTAATGTTTACTGCTGCTGCCTTTTATTAAGATCTTATTTCTACACTGCTCTGTCACATCATTTTTTAGCTATTTATTCATGTTTGGCTGTTACATCCCCCTTTCTGTTTAAAATACTGCATTAACTCTTTCTCCGGTTCTTTTCTTTAGTATTGTTTTTCTATGTTCTGCTTTTGCATTGTACGTAAAACACCGCGCTGCTCAAGGCTGAAGTGCTATTGATATGCTCAATAGTAATCAGCACTGACTGTTTCCTTGCACTTATCCTGACCCATTTATTGGCACTTGTGCACTGTTTTGTCTGTGTTTCCTGTGTATTATTGATTTGTACTCACTTTGAAAGTCCATTCCCTGGCACTGACTGTATGATTTGTTTATCATTGCTTCATTTTTTATGATGTCCTTATGTGTTTATATGAACTCTGCTGCAAGATAATTCCACTTTAGGGACAATAACGTTAACCTAGCATGATCTAACATAACATAACATAACATAACCTCCTAACCTAACCAACCTAACCTAACCTGACCTGACCTAACCTAACCTGACCTGACCTAACCTGACCTGACCTGACCTGACCTAAGTGGAGAATCAAGATTATTTTAGGCGAAAAATGCAATTAAAATGATTTGGAAGATTCAATAATGACAAAACATTCCTCTGAAGTCACTTGTGGAGGTGTGATGGAAGACATGCAGCACAAGAACAACAGCACCCCGTGTGCTCATCAGTCAGAGATAAGGAGGTCTGGTCCAGTCTTTCAGAAACACTGTGTGTTTATTTTGGGTCTGCAGGAGAGAGGGGGAAGAGACAGAGACGGTCGAGGTCAAGGAAGTGTTGGAGCTGCTGTTAAAATACGACCACGACTCAGCCCAGTGTCTCTCTCTGAGGGTTTATGGTTGTGTGTGTGGGAGGGGTGTGTGCTGAGGGAGTGACTAAGTGCACGTATGTGTGTTATATCACACAACAAGTGCTTTCCTTCAGCATAGCAACACTGTCGTCAACACTACATCTTTACTCTGCTTCTCTCACCTTCTTCTTCTTCTCTCTCTAACTGCTCATGTCATCTGCTCTAGAGCCTGAACGTCCTGAGAAACTGAAAGAGTGAACCAATGATCCACATCACATCCATCTCCCCTTAGCTTTGCATCACACCTCTTAGTGTAAATATCTTACTTTAACCTGTGCATATTCTCATTTTTTCCTCTGTATGTTGTGTTGTCTGATGTTTGTTATGCACCGTCAGAGGAAACTCAACAAATTTCATTGTATCTTGTGCAATGTCAGTAAGGTTTTCTCCTCTATCCTACTCCAGTTCAGGATAATAGACTCAGAGGAAAGTTGTTACAGACACAAAGAAATGAAAAATGAACACGTATGGGACACAAAACAGCTACAAGGACGTGTAAAACTGATTCAAGCAGAAGCAAAAGTGCCACAAAGAGATGAGACGTAAGATGCAGGGCCCTGTGCACACCCAGGGCTTAATCTGCACAGCCCCGTCTGTGGGCAACGTGCAGCTGCAGTTAGGTTCATGCACCTGAATCTATACGTAGCTCAGGTTAAGAAAAAGCTGCAGTCATTGTTTAAAAGAAGCCGACGCTCACTGTCAGCAGGAGACGAGATATGAAACGCAGCCTTTGGTGTTTAAATTTACACACTTGGCCCGACTCTCCTCCCTGACCTCCTCCTCCCTGAGAGACCATGGTGATAAAACATTATCACACCGCTTCCATCTCTGCTATCAGGAGAGATGCAGACCTCACTCATTTGAACAAACAAGCAAAAGCTGTTGCTTCTGCAGCGACAGCGGCCTTGTTATGAGACGGTTTCAAGGATTTGATTCCTGCGTTTGAAGAAAGGCAGCGAAGGAAACAGGGACATGGAGCGGTGAGCTGGTGAAAGAGAGAGAGATCGAAAGAAAAAAGAAAGAAAGTTTTGATGTGAAAACTGCATTAGATGTAAATTTCATATCCCTTCACATGAGATCAGCCTCAGCAGCGAGTCCGGACCGGACAGCTGTGAACGGCGCTGCCGCGGCCTCCGTCTCTGTCTCCATCTCCTCTGGATTATTAGCAGCGGTGGCTAACAGAGCAGAGAATGGAGTAGCCCACAGCAATCTAGCAGTGGGTGAATTGAAATGCCAGGCCAACCAATTATGTTGTCAGCACACACAGTGACGGGAGTGCACTACTGCACCACTGTGATCAGTTTAGTGTGAGGGGCAGAAACTCTGAGAGGACACACACACACACACACACACACACACACACACACAGCGGCCTGCAACCCGATAAATAAGGCTCATCTCGTCGCAGCGGCTCATTGCCCTGTCAGGCCAAATAAGGAGCCTCCATTTCCCCTCTATGATACACACACACACACACACACATCTGTACACGAAAACACACAAATGGATATAAATTTGGACAAACACTCACACACACACAAGACATGCTGCTTTCTAGAGCTGTGTTACAAAACAAACACACACACACACGCACGCAGAGCCATTACATTAGTGCAGAGAGATGTAGCATGGTTTAGTTGTGACACAACGATTAGTCAATCCTGTACCCACAATGCACTGGAGTGGAGAAGGCAATCTCAGGTTCCAGGGGACTGGAGATTGTGTGTCTGTGTGTGTGTGTGTGTGTGTGTGTGTGAGAGAGAGAGAGAGAGAGATAGAAGACTTTCACATATACTTCCGCATTTATGAAACTTTTTTGTGTGTTTGTGTTTTGTGTTATTTAGCAGTGTAAGAACCTTAAGCCCATATGGTGTGTGTGTGTGTGTGTGTGTGAGTACGTGTTCCCTGGTGCGTGTGTGTCAGCATGTCGGACCTGGGTTAATGGCTATACATTAGCACCCTGGGAGCTCAGCGAAAGGCTAAATGTTTGTCTAAAAATCGACTTCACCCGCGGCCGGGTCGACTCAGCCTGCTGCTGTAAAATGCCGGAGAGGAAGAGGAGGGGGCGGGAGAGGATCTGCCGCACTGAAAGCAGAAGTGTGACTTTCATGGTGATGGTGCTGTGGGGGTGTGGAGGAGACTAACATGCGAGGGGACATGTAAAGGTGTGTGAGGTCATCATTTTCTGTTCTGGCTGAGTCCATCCCCTGTGACAACAAATAAAGAATTATATGAGCCACTGTGAAAGAAGACGGTCACCAGCAGCCTCGCCTTATAAAACACAGCTGGTGTCGCTTTATTTTGAAAGAAACTGGTGTATTTTGTCATTTAGAATAGAACAGGCCTCACTGCTCAACCATCATTTCTGTCACTTATGATGACTGGAGATGCACTAAACTACAACTCAGTCCAGTGGGGAAACAAATGCAAACACACTGTATGATCAGAGGCTTCAGTACAGATGAAGTAGTTGCAGCTGATCCACTGAAACTGTTGCCTCCTCATTCACCTGGTCTCAGTGCACCTGACACTGCGTCATCCACCTCTGCGTCACAAGTCAGAGGCTTCTCTTATCTTTTCTCCCAAACGTCCTTGTTGCAGTGTTATCTGCAGGTACTCCTGCTACATCCCTGTCTCCTAAAAAACTGTTTCTATGACGACAGTATTAGTGAGCTCAGTGCTGTATATTCTGCTCTGAGAGTCTGTGATTTTTGTTGTTGCTCCACTTTGCACCCCTGCTCTGACTCTGATGTTGTGTTTGATGTCCAGTGATGTTTCCACTGTTTCATGGTCGCTCCTGTAAAAACCACAAAGCGAGCCGCTGCCCTCAGCTTTTATTGGAGACGTACAGTACATTCAGGTCACTGTGCAGCTGGACACCTTCACACACTGTGGGAGGTGGGCAGAAGTGTGCTGTGTCTCAATTCGAATACTTCCATACTTACACTATTATGAGTATTGAAGTGAGTGTAAGTACTGAGTAAGTATGACAAAACGCAGTGTACTGTAAGTTCCTGGATGGTGCACTCATAACAGTCAAGGAGTTGAGTGTGGAACGATGGACATGTCCCACCCTCAATGATCACCGCCTTGGCTACGCAGCAGAATATAATCTAAGCGGGATTGTTTGAGGTGAAGTAGCCTGGATCAGTCTTCATAAGAAACACACTCTATCCCACTTTACAATCCTGTCTGTAAGTCCCATGCCGCCAAAACTGACCAATCAGAGCAGAGTGCTTAGATGGAAGTAAATAAGAGGGAAATTACAGAAAGACACAGATGTAGATATTTAAACTTCATGTAAATTTGTAAACAACAGGATGTAAGATATTTAGATTACGAAGCAACTACATCTTCCATAACGATGGCCAGCAGCTATAAAAGTTGTAATAATAAAAATTGCATTGTTGCAACAGGGATTTCAACTGCAGTCAAAACACAGAGTCAGCTCCTGTTAATCACCTCATTTATAGCAACGAGAGGAGAAAAACAACTGTTGCAGATCTGACTTTTCCTGCTTTGACTTTGTTTTTTCTGCTTTTTATCCATCAGATAAAACTTTAGCTGTAACCCACGGCGCCCGTTTGTCCAATGTGCATTTGAAGACACAGTAACGAGCGCTGTGGCAAATGGATTTCTTAAAACCGTCAACAAAGGCTGAACTTCTAATGGCTGTCTATAAATGTCACTGTGTGGATGTGTCTATATTCATAGAGGCAGTTATCAGCTTTTAGATGTGCCTCTGCCTCAGCAAACCACTCTCTGCTCCCCCCCCACCCCCACCCCCCGGGTCGTAAGTGGTCCTGATGTGTCTATATTGATACCTACCTGTTACCGGCAATTTGAGTCCCCTCTTTCTGATGAAATATGGATGTGTGCCTCGTCCTGTCTCACCCCTCCTTCTTCTCTAAAAGCGTCCCTCATGTCTATTTATTGACGTCCCCAGGAGTTATCAGTTAGTCGCTGGCTTGTCCCCTCTGCTCCAATGTTTTCCTCTTTTATTAACTCTGTGTATTTCTCTGTGATGAAATATGAATGCATGTCCTTTTTTCTTTTCTGTCCCTTTCTTCTTCTTCTTTTTTTTTATCCACTTACCGGTTGTTTTAGCCAAGTGTCTCTCTTTGATGAAATATGAATGCATGTCCCTCTTTTTCTTTCTCTCCACCACTTACCGAGTGTCTGTGCATCGCTGTGGGATGAAATATAGATGTCTGTCCCCACTCGGAGCTGTGAATGCAAAATGTTATCTATCCATTACAGGGGAAATTATGTCTGTCCTCTCTAAGCACCGGGGATTATATATGTTGTTTTGACTCCTGAAGTGTTGTAGCCGTAAGTATACATAATCAGAGTAGGTACCTGTCCTTTATAGACTCAGAAATCACCCATTGAAAACATTCAGTTCGCTGTCATGAGTGACCCTTAACTATGATAACTGTGTGCCAGGGCCTGGATCCAGCCTAGGCCGTCTATGAAGGCTACAGCTTTGGTGGAACCTCCAAACACGAAAATGCTCCTTTCATTTTCTGTTGATTTTCTAAACGACTGAAGAAGAGTTCAGGAATCAAAAAGGACAGACTGACATTCGGATGTAGGAACAGATGCTTAAACCCTGTGAGAGCTGTAAAACTCCAACAACAAACAGTTTCATTGAGTCTCAGAATTCATTCACAGAACCAGACGACGCATGCAGCACAATTACATCCCCTGATTTATCTGATAAACTTGTAACATATGTCACTGCAGCTCCGTGATTCAGTGCTTTCACTGTGGATTTTTTTTTTTACCTCTCAAATTTCCCCTCAAGCCGTGTCCTTAAAACTCCTCAAACAAGTCCTTGTTTGAGGAGTTTTAAAGGACGCGGGTTGAGCACTGAGGATAGAATAGGTGACTGCAATTTAAATGGACTTAACCCACTTCTCAGACCGTGTTTTCCATCTAAGAGTCTACTGAAATCTCATAGGTTAACTCCTTCAATGACAGTCACTGCTTTAGGCCCTCCTGGATCAGTCAGAGTTCCTCAGAGAGCCTCACGTCGGTTCCCAGAAAATCAGCCTGTAGGGTCTTTGTTGTAAAAAGATAAACACTGAAGAATCACCTTTTTGACCCCAAAACAGCTTAATGTTAGCGACTAGCGTTCCACCTCCACCTGAGCTCACCACCCTGGTCCGGCTCTTTGACCGACTTCCTCGCTTCAACCTCTAAATCCGTTGTCCTTGAAGAAAGCACCATGTCACCTGTCGCCCAGCCAAACCAGTTAGCACCTCAGCTGCTCCCAGTTCACCTCCAGTGCCACCACCCTCCCCAGGTCAGCTCATTCTGCCACCTTCAAACTCCCTTCCTACCTTGCAGTTTTGCACCAATGGGGGTAAATGACCTTGAAGTCTTGATGTTGGGTGTCTCCATCCCATCTGCCATCACATTGTGTCAGCAGGGGAAAAATGGAGGATTTTACTGAACTTGCTTCAACACTCATTGACCTTCAGGGTCCACGCTGTAATAAAACACGCCAGAATCAATGACGTCATGTCTAGACGATCAGCCTTTAGCCAAACCACAACATTACATCACTGAGGTGCACAACTGAGAGTCCAGGAAGAAGCTGCGTTATGTCCTGTGTTATTTTAGAGATAATGTCAATGTCTATTAGGTTTGTTTTCCATTTCCATTTGTATTCAAGATACAAGTCTGTGTCTGCGCCTCGTTGTTTAAAGATCCCCCAAATCTTCGTTTGACTTCATAAATGAGTTTTCAGCGTTCCCATCAGTAATCCTACCCAGATATGACAGGATTTTAATTCTAAGTCATTTTAATATTCATGTCTGCTGCACCTCTAACAGTCTAATTGCGGAGTTTTTATCCATGATTGATTCTTTTAATTTATCTCTCCCCCGACTGGGCCCACTCATTGTCAGGGCCAGACGCTTGATCTTGTTTTATCTCGTGGTCTAACATTGTCTAACTTGACGTGTTCTGATCGTTGTACTTCTGATTACCAGGCATTATTCTTTAAACTTGGTTCTTTTTAGCTCACGATACTGGTTTGAGTTTTAAAGTCTACCCCTACAGATAGTTTTGGAAAAACCTTTAACACTGTCCCTTATGAGATTGAACCGGTACTATCAATTCGTTTTAAGATTGTTCCAACTTTGTTCCATCCTTGATGGAAATCCTTGATCAAGCCATAAAATCTAAACATGGGTAGATAAAGACCTTGCCTCTCTAAACCATAGATGTCACAACTTTCTAGGCTTCATCTTGGTACAGAAACTGCACATATTATGAACAACTCACTTTTAGCTCCCTATGTCCTGTTTGGACGTGAGTCACACCCTCCTTGAATGTTTTAAGTCACACCTTACATAAAGGACCTTGAAATTTTGGCATTGCTAACTCAAGGTCTTCCAGCATGTGTGCTAAAGTTGGGCATAGATTACACAACATTTGTTTCCATTTTTATGCAGATGATACGCAGGTTTCTCTCAGCTGTGACCTCAGCTGGGTCGTAAGGTGCATACTCCCATTTCATTATTCCACAGTGCAGAGACCTTGATGTCTTAATTGACAGTGAACTCACTTTGCTGCAAAAGCTGCATGAAATCAGGCTTTTTTTCAACTTTTCAATTTCCAGAATTCATCCGTCTCCATCTACCAGAAATCCTGGAAATAGTTTGTCATGCTTTGTTGCATCATGGTTATATTATTGCAGCACTCTTTTCCCTCTCTGGATCTTTCCTCTGCAATTAATGTAGCCACCATGACTTTTAGCAGGGATCAGAAAATGAGAGTACATTAAACCTAGGCTTTCATCTTTGCACTGGCTCTATGTCATCTTCAGAGTTTCACATGTCAGTTCTGCAGCCCCAACGTTACATCCTAGACCCTTTAACTCCCCATGTGGCATCAAGGGCCCTGAGGTCCTCAAGTGCTGCTCTCCTTAGTGATTCCTCAATTTGCCATCATGGTTGTCATAGAGATTTTGAAGAAGATGTCTCAAAGTCTGTATATTCATTCAAAAAAAAAAAACCCTTTAATGCACTTTTATAGTCTATCCATCCTGTGATCGTCTGCCTCACACCATCTGTCTTAGTACTTCATCTTTGTTATGTTCATTACTGTGCATATGTCTTTGTTTATTGATGGTGCAATAATCATTATCAGTATTATCGCAAGATGGCACAAATAGGAAGGTAGATAGTGGGTGGTAATGAAGAAGGGGAGCTCAGTTTAGCTGACAATGAGTGGTATTAATAAAAGAAAATGTTCATAAGTCTATAAACCTGGAAACTGCAGGTGATCTGCTCTCAGTCCAAACTGCAAAAAGTCATTTAATCTGATTTTTCTCTTTACCAACACTTGCTCATAGTTCACAGCACTGTCAAGTCATCAGAAAAGGACCTGACTAAACTGAAGTGAACTTTCATCCATTTGCTTTTGTATTTGACAGAAAATGGACAGATATTGAAGGGGCGAAGGAAGAAAGTTGTTTCTAAATCAGGATCATAAAAGGCTCCTCTCTGTCCATCAGTCGATCTTGAAGTGTCAGCAGTTTCCTCTGAGTGCAGCAGCAGTGTGTGTCTATCCGTGTGTGTGTGTTTTCCCTCTCTGGCCCTTTCATCCCTGTTTTGTCGTCTGTTGTTTTGGAGCTGAGAGAATGAAGAAGGTGGCGGTAACATGTATGTATTATTAAAACGCCGATGTGTGTTTCTGCTGTAATGGAACAAAGTCAGAAAGTGTTGCCTCTTTTTCCGCGGTGCTATATCTAGACATCTGTCACTTAAACACACACATACATACACACATCAAGACGGGCGGGATAAAAGAATCCAAGGCTACAACAAGTGATGCACTCGTGTAAGAAATGAATCATGGGAAAGAAACTTTACACACTATACACACCAAAACACACACACTTTTGTGCAGGAATCAGCACATTGAACTAATCCATTAGCTCTCGCTGATGGGAGAGAGAAACACAAGTGAACTTTGCTATCAGGCCCCAAAACTTTCCTCTTTTTTCTAATCATCGCAGGAAATGTGCCTCCTTGGCTCTACAGTGCAGCCATGTAAGAGAAAAAAGGGGGCACGATGGGGTGAAAGTGGTGAGGATAGATGGTGGAAGAGAGATTGGCTCCAGGGGGAAAAAAAAAAAGATGGAGGATGGAAAGGAGGAAAAAGATGGAAGAGGGAAAGGTGTTAAGTTTCACCGCTTGAAAAGTTCTCAAAGAAAGACCAGCATGGTGATGGGAAGAAAGAGAGGTGGAGAAGGAGAGGGAGACTTGATACCTCCACTGTGCTGGTGCACGCTCAGGCTTTAGTGTATCAGAAAAGCTTTATGTAAATCACATTTATCCGAAGCTCCACTGATCCATAGCTGTTTGATTCTAACAAGTAAACGTAAGGTGCTGTGAATAAAGCAGCTTTTTAGCCTCTTGATTTTCTGGCAGGAGCTGCAGACAGATATTCTTTATTTATTTTTTAGTTAGTAAACAAACTCTGATTAAAAGCCAGAGTTACAAACCACAGCCAAAAGCAGAGTTCATACTGGACTTGAATGCTAATGACGTGCACGTCTGACAGGAGGCTGCTTCGTTGTTAGTGACAACCACACAGCGTCTTTAGTTTCCACGACTCGCTAATTGGAGATTCTGTTGTATATTAATATATTATATGTGCTTAAAGACGAACCTCACTGTGCTCATTACTCTCATCTGGAAAGTGTCCAAACCTCTCGTTGACCGTTGCGCTGCTTATTTACTCTGAGGGACACAACAGCTCCCATTCAACAGTGTTTCTAAAAACCAAACAGTCACTTCCAGCTGCTGAGTGTGGACAGGCTGCGAGCCTTCCTGCTGGGGGGGATCTCAGCCTTATTTCACCGAGCGGCTGGAACAGCACCGCTCTGTGATGGATTGAACGGCGGCCTTTTTAACCACCTTTGATCACGCTCCGTGTACAAACAGGAGACATTGATTTCCCGTACAGGACCCCCCCCCCATGAAAACCCTGAATGTGCTGACTCAGCATTGATAAGAAGACAGGACGGCCTGGGTCGGCGGGTTCACCTGCCGCTCAATAACTCGGCAGGTGTGTGTGTATTGTGTTTTTATCCACTGTACAACAGCACGGTGACCTCTGTCAGCTGTTCGGCTTCTGTAAAAGCAAATATCTATCTATCTATCTGTCTATCTATCTATCTATCTATCTATCTATCTATCAGTCTCTTTCTCCTTGTATAAATCTGAATTATTATGGTCTGGCCGTCTGTGCTGCGACATTCTTAAATTCTTAAATCGTCTTTTACAGTGAAGCATTTGATCAAGTCTTTACTCTGTCGACTATCATCCCTTCATCTGCATTCTTCCCTCACAGTTTCAGTGAATTTCCCCCAAATATCCTCTGCAGTATCCATTTACTACGCACAGTTATTCAAATATTAATCAGGGTTTTTTTTCTTTCTCCACCACTGAGCATTAAAGTTTGATGTGTCGTGCAGCAAAAACAATTTCCAGAACCATTTCACATTATCAAAAGTTTTTCAGCTGCCTCCTTAATTACACAACAACTATTAAAGACGGGATGATAAGTTGGAGCGCTCCTCTGCTGGCGGCCTGTCATTTACACAGCAGCCAGCCACATGACAGTCAGGGCTGCTCAGCTCTTCACATCTAATCACAAGCCTCTAGAAAACGCATCATTTCCACCATCAACGTCTTTAATCAATGCACTTTCTGCCCCCATGTCCACGTCCGTCGAGCCTGTTCGTACGCTGGTGGATCCTCGCTCACCTGGACAAATAAAATGAAACCAAAGTGTGATTAAAACGCTGTCACCTCACGAGCGTCCTGTCCGCTCTGTCAGTGCGGCTAAATCAGCCCGAATGCAACGTTTATCACTTAAGGGGCTGGTTTTTTTTAGCATACAGGAAGGGAAGTCTGTGGGGGGGGACAACACAGGCTGCTCCTGCTCATCCCCGTGTCTTTCAGAGTTATTGATCAGGACAAAATCAATGGGACAGTTTGCTCTCCAGTCAATCAGTTAGAATTTATCTCGTCGCTGCCTCTGGCTCCTTCATTACACGTTTATAACCACTTCATCCTCAGGTTCTCACTGTTCTCATCCTCCTCCTGCACTTCCTGTTTCCTCCCACAGGTGTGTGTGTGTGTGTGTGTGTGTTTCCTTTCCTTTCTCTGTTTCCCTTCTTGATCCACACCTCCGTTTCCTCACTTTCTCTCCTCTCTCCCTCCTTCTCTCGTCCCCCGTCAGACTTTTATATCTCCATCACTCAGGGAATTAGGCCGAAAGATAGATTGGAAGAAAATCATCTTTCCTTGGAGGTGTTCATTTTCTCCCTCTATCACACCATCAGGGTTTTTCTCTCTAACTTTTCTCATCTACTTCCATTTTATAACGCCATCATCATCATCATCATCATCACCACCACCATCATCATCATTATTCTCCCTACCACCTTGATTTTCTCTCTCTTTCTTTTTCTTCTCCCTCTCTCTATCACTCCCTCGCCATTTTCCTCTCCTTCTTCCTGCCTCTGTGACAGACTCATTTCAGAGTTATTTTAGCATAATTAACGAACGCCCACAGCTCCTCACTCTGATTTTTCCACGTGACAGGGGGCTGAACGTCACAAATGTCACAAGCATGGAAGGAACAGCTTTGGCCTCTTCAAACCAAACACACACACATAAACATGATCAATAGATATTAGAAAGTTTAATAATTATGTTTAATTAACACCTTGGTCATTTTTATTGTGTTTATAAAGAGATTTTAAAGGAACTCTTAAGCCATATATGTCTGAAACTATACATCCAACATCTGTAGCCTACTGATGCTCAGGTGATGTGAAAGCAGCAGAATAGCTGCCAATCAATCAATCAATCAATCAGTCAGTCAGTCAATAAGGAAATGAATCAATAAATCCCGAGTCGAAGGTACAACACGTGTAACAGGAAGGTGGATCAGCACATTGACACCATTCCACATCACTGACGTTATTCCAGATGTGCATGTACAGTGTAATCTGCAGAATAACATCACATCATGACTGTATCTGAACGTACAGTATCTGCGTCAACGATAAAAGCTGCCGCAGATCAAAAGACGTCAGGTGGTGATTATTACACACTTCACATGGAAGATTATGTAAATCCATAAAGATTAAACAGGACAATTTACTGGATCCAGCTGTGAGGAGAGCGACGTATAGAAAGGCTCTTTAATAACCTTGTATACGATCACACAGCGATCGAACCGTGAACGTTGCACATGTTTCAGTCTGATAAGATTCAGTCAGAGGATCATACGTTTCTATATGAATTCATCACATAGCGTGTGAGTCAACATGTAACACACAGTGACCCATTTACAGGCTGACTGATACCTTCCCTCAGCCTCGAACACACGGTAAGTTAATTGAATTTAATAGAATCAGGCTGAAAAGTAAGCTCATGTGTGAATCAATACAAGTGTCCGTTCATATGGATCATGTTACACAATCATTAAATGGAGAAATAAACTGTTATAGAAAATGAAACTAGTTTAAATCAAGTGGACGAAGGTCAAGATGCCTCTGTCAGCAACTGGACAGACCTCCAACCAATCAGAGCAACAATCCGGATGATGAATGCAACGCGACTGAAAACATAACGCCAGATCTGTAAAACCAGATGAAATGGCTGGCTAACATTTTCACTACTGTCCTGGTCACTGACAACCACACGTCACATCACTGTGGCTGAAAGATGTGATGTTAAACACTTAAAATGAACTCACTGATTCATCAGCAGCTACTGGAGTGAGCAAGAAACTCTATAAAGTAGTTTTAAAGGTGTCTCCACACACACACACACACATACACACACGCACTTCTAAATAAGTGTAGGTCAGACATCGTACATCTTCACGCCTGCATGCACAGCAGACGCCTGAGGAAAAACTTTTTGCCTTTGTGTGGCCACTGATAAATACACACTCTACAAACTCCTGCAGAAGTAAACATGTCAACACACACACGCAAACACAGCGGCGGTAAAGCTGCTTTATTTGACCATCTGGTGAGTCTGACATGTTTATTGGGGCCTCATAACCTGGAAGCTCTTTACTAGCCCACGACAAGGTATTTGTCTCTGGGATATTGTGTGTGTGTGTGTGTGTGTGTGTGTGTGTGTGAATGTACGTGCAAATGTGGACATGGTGCAGCAGTGGTGTTTGTGCGAGCTCATGTCATGTACCTGTAAAACATCATTTTCATACAGCTAATGTCCTGTGACAGAGTGAGGCACGCAGCCAACAACCTGTAGCCGCTTCATTAACACATGCCACTTTGCAGGATTCATGCACAGAGAGGAGCTTTGAAGTCTTTGTGTGCTGAAGTTATAATGTGGTTATATTTCCATTGTTTGTGTTAAAAGCATGTCGTGTTTTATTCGACTTCTGACTTAAAGTTGTTTAAATTAATGCAGTGCAGGATCTTCCCTTCCTGTGTGTGTGTGTGTGTGTGTGTGTGTGTGCAGGACTTACTGCATGTGCACAGACTGCAAATATGCAAAATGCATTACGTATGTATTGTAAATACAAATATGCATACAAATAAGTAAACACAGCAGAATGTAGTAAACATGTATGATTCTGCATACAGCAAGTGTAGACAATAAGAATTTCTATGTACATGTATCCATCCGTCCTTCATTTACATTTAAATCACCTTTAAAATGTATAATATAGGAAGTTTATAAAACTATTAAAAACACAACCTGGGACACGGTGGAGTTTTCAGTTTTCACCTTCAGTGACGTTAACACTGAACTTTTAAAAACTGGGTTGTAGAGTGTGAGCAGCACTTCCTGTCGCTTTAATGTTCACCTGTTTGTTTGTGTGTGCAGAAAATGTGTGAGGTGAGTAATCATGAAGGAAGGAGCAATCAGCCGAGGGTGTCTTTGTCTCTAATCATGGAGAGAACCCCCGTGGACACTGTTGTGGGCACGTCCGTGTATGTGTGTGTGTGTGTGTGTGAGATGTTGTTGTCATTTCCGTTTGTGTCCAATCAGCTAGAGAGCCCCCATGAACACTGTCAGTGAAGCATCAATCAGTAAACACACACACACACACATACACACACACCCTCTCAACATCCGTCACTCAAGGAAAGGATGAGAACCTTCTCCTCCGTGAAGACCTTTATTTTGAAATCGGCTCCTTGAAATTGTTTTATAACGACCTTCAAATCGGTCTTCGCCACAGGCTAGGTTTGTTTCCACACGCAGCTTTTTAACTAATTCCTGAGGCCAAAACTTTCTTGTTTACATCTACATGTATCCATGGAAACGTGACGCCTCCTCACATTTATCTACCGCTACTTCTACAGTCCCACAGTTTCTCTGTGAAGCCGGCTGCATCTGGAGTCTAAGTGCCAGTCGTCTGATGTTGATGCTGCAGCTGTCATCAAACTGTGCAAAAGAAAAGTGCTGCGACAAAATGAGCTTGTCCCTCTACAATGATTTTATTTTTCATATCAGTTTGCTCCGGTCCAATCTGATCAAATCCCCCGTGTCAGTAAAACCGGTCCAACTTTTCCATTTCTCTCGGAAATATGTTGAATTACGAGTCTGAAGCATCTTACTCCTGTTCCACTGTGACTTTAAAGTAACGTGATATAAATATTAACATTATTGGAAAATGGACACTCAGCTGCTCAGAGAGAATCGTTTTTCCCGACAGTCCTGGAATGCAACATTTCAACAGGTACCGTGCAGCAGGCGACAGTGAGCCGTGCAGCCATGACGACCTGCATCAAACTCGTCGTGAACTTCTGCTAACATCTGCATCAGAGGAGCTGGAACAGAAACAAAGCAACAACACGTCTCAGGTGGAGTTTCAGAGTTTCAGGTGGCAGCTGTGCCGGGGTCAGCTTCTCTTTAATAACTGCTGTCCAGAGCCGCTCAGGCAGAACGGTGTGTTCCTGCTTTAATGAGAATAATGTGAGGGAAAAAAAAAAAAAACAAACACAACAAAAAAAACATGGCTGTCAAGTGTGTCGTAGAAAACAGGAGCAAGAAGAGACGGGTGAATAACAGAGCTGTACAACAGTGAGTGAAAGAGTTTTGATTTGTGTTTGACTCTTGAAATTGGCTGGAAATTGCTTCATTTGGGTGTGTGTGTGTGTGTGTGTGTGTGTGTGTGTGTATGGTGTCTCACACATACACGCCTTAATAATTCTTTGAACGTACACACACACACACTTTTGTACCCATAGGTGCTTACAGGCTCTGATTGTGAACAATGAGTGAGATTGGACCTCAGGTCCCTGAAGCCTGTGACAAATGTAAGGAGACAAACCCGTGGTGATTGGTCAATGGCACAGCTGCGTATTGATCAGTCTCTCCTGCCTTCATTTGTTAAATTGATATCTAGCCCTGAGCACCGGTCCCAAGTGTGTGTGCGTCTGTCGTCTGTATTAATAAAGTTTTAAGTATGATGTGTGTGTTGTTGGTTTGCATCCTTTACTTTGCATTTGCACCTTTGTTTCGAAAGTGTGTTTGCTTCCTTTGATGTGTATCTTTGTGTGTGTGTTTTCTTTCTGATGTGCACAACTAATCTATAGAGACCCCCCCCCCCCGTCTGCCGGCAGCGTACAAATGGCTGCTACATTTTAGTAATTGCTTCTTTATTGACAAATGGCTGTGAAGTGTGGTGAGGGCATTACCTGTCAGTATTGCTTTTATTCCTTATTGAATTCTGTCCTTCTGTTGTTTCTGCCCCTAATGTTAACACAGAGGGTGTCGTGTGTGTGTGTGTGTGTGTGTGTGTGTGTGTGTGTGTGTGTGTGTGTGTGTGTGTGTGTGTCCTGTTGTACATCTGCGGGTTCTTACATGTGTCTGTGTTGGATTATTTTCTACATCTGTATCTATATGTGTGAGGCAAATATCCTGAGGGAGAAACTGGTGAACATGTGGCTGTGAATTACAATAAATAAGAAAAGCAATCAGGACGTATTGAAGGGAAACTGAGATTTTTAATTGAGGTTTGTTTCTCTCTTCACTGTTTGGATTGTTAGCTACGAACCTTGACCACCATTCAACAGATCAAAGTTATAATCTGATCTGGGTTTTAATTGACACTGACAGATGCACTGGGGAGAAAACACGGTCGACAACAACCTTTCTTATTAAAGAATCTACGTGTAACTTTTGCTTTTGCTGCAAAGCTAATATTAGCATTAACAATTGTTTGCAAAGTGCATGAGCCATTGTACAAGACAAGGTTATAATATGTCGTATGAGGAACGCTACGTCTTCATGTTCCACTGAGACAGTACCAGAACATCTGGAAGGGCTGGAGCTAGCTGGTTAGCATGCTAACTAGTTGCAGGATCAACTCACAATGTGTGCTCTTGGCTGGCAGTTATCAAAACCTACCAATAACTCCTTTAACTGTCCTTATCAAGCCCAGATACCCTCTTCTGTGATCATCCTATAGGTGATAGATTATGGGATTGCTGATCCGTTTCCATTCACACCGTCACCCAGCTTTGCTCTTCAAGTTTGACAAAAGAAACTTTATCAAAAGTAAAAAAAAAATATCCCCTGACATTATGTGTGTTTTTCAGAAGCAACAAAAGACGCTTTCATCTTGATTCTTTGTTTGCATGTTGCATGTGAGCTCCAGTGTAAAGACTCGTGTCGGGTGTTACACATCCTTTCATATCAAAATGCCATCTCGGCTGAAGATGCCATCAACTGCATCAGCATTTCTTTCAGACTTCTTTTCATCCCCCCCACCCCCTCCTCACCCCGCTGCAGCCTCACTGAAACGCTGCTCTTGAGACATCTGAGAGCCTGCCACATATTTCTGTGACCCCTCACACCTTTCCCCTCTTTACCACCCTTTTCAGTGTGCTTTCATGTGCTCCTGGGCTAAAGTGGAAAAAAAGTTAAAACTTAAAAAAAGAAACTGATCTTTTGTCCTGAGCTTGGTCACAAAGGTGAGTCATAAAGATGGATTTATACTTGAAAGGGTGTTAACATCAGTCCCTTGTAGATAGCCTGGGGTTTTTCTTATTTATAGGTCACCATCAGATTTCCATTAGGAGCACCACTGCAAAACGAGACAGTGATATTTTACATGATCAGGCCAAAGGGTGCTTTAATGAAGGACCTGCAATAACCATGATTGAATTCATCCACTCATTTTGTGATAAAGAATCACAATCACAAGGCGCAGGGCGTTTGCACTGGAGATGCCTTTGATAGATGTTTGTTACTCGACAGAGAAAACGTTGGCAGCTTTCTTCAGCATGTTTCTCCTCTTGCATCAGATGCTATGGAAGTAAATGCAACCAGTTTTTGATCCTTCGACATGTTTTCTCCCTCCAGTGTGTGGGCACAGATTTGAGGTTGCACCCAACAGCTGAACTGAAGGCAGAACTTTCAATCCATCTTTGAAGGTGCATGTAGCTTCACCTGCACGTCTTCAGGGCCAGGTCATTAGAGGTTTGCTGTTTGAGTGCATTAAGTAGCTCGTAAACACAACTGTCCAGAAGAGACGTTGCAATTTCAGCATCAAACTTTACTCCTTTTACCAAGAGCTGTTACCAGCTGTTGAAAGCATCCTCCCCTCTACTGAACATGTGAACCAGCTAGCTCCAGCCTTTGCTATCCGTCCCACTGTAGCATCTAGTCAGGCCTGAGGAAGCAGCGATGCTCAGAGGCCGTCGTACTGCTGCTTGTGGCTGGAGTTCTTGGCAAGGCTTTGATTTTACAGTTGTTAATGCAAACTTAATATATTGCAATAGCAAAGCTCACACAGAGAGCTCCTCTATATTTTTCTGCTCACTGACGTACAGTGAGTAGCTGTTTGGAGCACATCCAGGCTACTTTATTGTTGGTCACACTGTTCAATGGCATGAATTTTACATTTATGGGTATACTGTCACTACTTCATGGTGGTCATAATGTTTTATTAGCGACACCTGGTATGGCTCTGTGACTTGCATTTCTAAGTATATCATGCTGAGGACGGGTTGATGCAGCACATTCAGTAAACAGTGTACAGTACAGCAGCTGATATGGCTGCACAAGAAGTAACAAGGTGCAAAATATATTTAACATCTCATTTGTAGAGACAAAAGAAGCGGCAGACAAAAGTACAGTCAAGCTCAAATCATTTCACTGATGGCTTTGTTTCTCATCATTATTCATGAGACTGTAAATGAAAGAAAAGTCATTCAGCTTAGAAGGTGAGGGTTTTCAGATTGAATATAATTCAATTTAAACAACCGCGTTCCCTCCTGTTCTTCATTACATGCTGGCAGTTTACTGAGAGATTAGAAAACCAATGACTAAACAGCAGAGATGAAAATAATGTAAAGCACATCCAGGTCCCTTGACGGCACGCAACACAGAAAACACAATCTGTCTTCACCGTTTAGGAGCATGTTGGAAATTTAAGAACTCGCATGTCGCTGCCTAAAGTGGATTTCACAGAGTTTGTCAGTAGATAAATCTTAAATATAATCAGCAGAGTGAGTCTGCATGAAAATTAGGGAGGGGAAACTTTCCTGTGACAACTCATGCATGGCAATAATCTGGATGTAGTCAAATGGAGCTGAAGAGACAAGAAGAAGATTGATAGTGATCAGGTCAGTGCAGTGTTACAGCACAGTGTCCAGTCTGTATCGTACACCTCCCTCACACTCATTGTAGTCATACTCCCCATTATATTACATTACATTACATCAAGTGAGAATATATGTTGAAAAAGAAAAAATGGTGGCATGGCCCTTTAACTACCTTTTGAGTGATCTGTACCAATGGTCTTTTTCTGGCTGCAGCCATTTATCTGCCTCGCTGAATGCTCTAGAAGCTAACCATGGCTGAAGTGTCCATGGTATTTCAGCACATAATATTCTGTCTGTATGAAAGCCCATGAAAAAAAAAAAAAAAGTGGTTATATAAAAGTGAGGCTCTGAAAAGAAAAGCAGGAAAGTAAGTGACAGCTGTCAGAGGCCCAGGCCTTGGAAAGCAAAGAAGTAAGGTCAGTGAAGTTGAGCGCGGCATCCTGTCAACGAGCAGCAGCAGCAGCAGCAGCAGCAGCAGCAGCTGAGCAGGAGAGCACCGTGACACTGAGGGATGAACTGAACATCACTACATGGTTGAATGTGACGCTGCAGCTTCGACTCTGAACCCAATGTTTGACTTTGAGCTTTTTTAAGTGGACGCCACAACCGTAACACTTACCTACACTTCCCCAGTCACCCCCACCTCTTCCCAGGCCTTCGAACCCAGAATCACGACAGTGCCGACCACCGCAGCAACGTGCCGCCCACAACATTCACTTTCCTTTATTTCCTGATAAAAAGGAAGTCATCTTGTCCGACTCGCTCAGAAAAACTACTAAACAAACACCAGAAAACAAAAAGCCACAACTGCAAATATGTGTTTACAGGTTACCTAATTAGCCAATCAGCAATCAGTAATCAAATTAAGTCTAAAAATATTCCTGCAAATAACAAAATTAGACATTCACTCATCACCACACGTCTCTCTGTGCCACTTGCAGCTCAAATGTCAATCACACAGTTCAGAGAATACAAGAAGGTTTTAGTCCAAAAAAAGCACAAACAACAACAACAGTGAAGGTCTGGATTATTTTTCAAAATAAGAGAAATAAGCACTAACGCTGTACCTGTGTCTCAATTGGGGGCTGCATCCTTCAGAGGACGCATTGGAGGCTGGTTATGGAGGCTGGAGCCTGAAGGTTCCTCCAAATGCAGCTGACAAATGCGGCCTTCTCCCGACTGTTCGAGGAGGACACGCCGTGCCTATCCTTCATGGCCTTTGTGCACCATTCATTATTAGCAGACAGGAGCTGTTGGAAACGTCAAATGTTTCACGTCAGGACGTCGACTGCGTTCGGACAGAGCCAGGAAAAGCCGCTGCCTCCGTAGACTGTGCAGGCTGGGCCCTCTGAAGGATGCAGCTCCTGGACTGGGACACGGCGTGTGTTGTGAAAAAATGAAAGATGTTGAATTGCGTGTGTGACCTGAGGTGAGAAGGTGAAAATATATAAGAGCAAAGGCAGAAAAGTTTGACATAAACAGAGAGATGTTTTAAAGTGAAGAGTGAAAGAAAAGGTGGAGGAGATGGAGGGGGGTGGAGGGAGGTGTTTGTGGATGCTATCTGTCTCCCGTGTTATTTATCACTGAGACAGGTACAGATATGGAGTCTTAGCTTCCCAGCCTCATTACACATTCACTCCCCTTTTCAAGCACACACACACACACACACACACACACACACACTTTCATACACATTCACACCAACTTTGCCTCACTCCATTTTCCCTCCCTTTTGTTCTCCGCTGCCTCTCTCAGATGCACACACACACACACACAAACATACATTTCAATTAAAGCCGGGCTCAGCATGATGAATGTGGTTACCTTTTAATTTCAATTACAGCGGCTGTTTAGCTCGCTAGAAAGCTGTTGTGTGCTCGAGCAACATCCGCCAAGCGATGGCTCAATTACAGCACACAAAGTGCAGAAACGGGGGTGTGCCAAAGCACAAGCACACATTGGCTGATACATGGAGCAAATATACACAGCAGCAAATGTGCATGGACAGGACACACACATGTAGGAGCACACACACACAAAATTAGATTAGCTAATTTAGTTCTTGTCTGGACACATTTTTCACCTCCGTCTCGCTGACGGCTGCTCTAAAACCTATTTAGAGTTTCCACGGGGCAGCGCGGCATCTCGGCAAACTACTGACGATGTGCGGAAACTCATAATTACTGCCCCAAATACACGTGTTGTTTATTCATTTATAAGTAAAAAACGTCATACGTGAGAAATGAGCGGCGGAGGACGTAATTATCTCCTGGGATTCAGCTAAAATGGATTTCTTGTAGGGCCTACTTTTGCCAACACGTCAAAAGATGCTGTGCATTTTGAGTTTGTAACCTACTTTAACAAAAGCAGCATGTCGACACCCCCTTTGTGTTTGTTTGTTTGTCTCATTCACATGGAGAGTATTCACTACGCACGCACCGTGCTTGACATCCACACCTGAGAGCTGAAGACGGCTCAGGTAGATCTTCTCTCCTCTCTCAAGGCCCCACAGCAAACACAAAGAGATGACACTGTAAACAAGGCAGAAACTTTCCCAAATAAAATTAGTCCTACGTTTTTAATGACTGGCTCCAAATACAGCAATATTCCTGTGGCTGGCTCAGGGCAAACACCAGAAACAATTAGCTCAACCTAATCACACATTACACGCTGTTTTCCATTTGGACCAGTAAGTCTGAACACACGAGCTCCCAGTCAAAGATTTCAACTGGAACGTCAGATTTCCCACTGGAGAAACTCACCGACCACAACCTCCAAATCCAAGACGGCTGCCGTAGACATATACGCTGTAGGATTTTATATTTATTTATCGTCCATTCCTCCAACAGCTCTCCTGCAGCTGTCCAGCCTCTAAACTGGTCCAGTGGCACCAACAAGAGAGAAACAACTACAACAAGCAGCAGCATGAAGCCACGGCTCACAGAACTTCAGTATAACATCTGTTCATCTTTGTTTATTGTCCATCTCTGCAGCAGGATGCACAGCTCTGAACCAAGACCAGGCATGGCAACGACCAGCAGGCCAACACACCACAGCACACAGTTAGTCCCAGTTTTAAGTGTATTCAGACCAAAGAACATGTCCTTTTCAGGCTAATCAACAAAAGCACGTCCAAAATGTCCCACACCAACAATAAACAGCAAACCCCAGCTCAGTCAAACCGTGTGTCTCAGTCCCACAGAGGATCTTTGATTGACAGGTGACGGACTGACCTTAAGGCCGCCGCCGGTGAGCTGCCTCCGCAGGACAGGTGGCTCCGAGGTCCCGGTGTGGCTCCAGACTTTGTGATCCGCAGGACCAGGACGGTATGATCGATCCGACACGACCGCGGACTTTGTTAAGCCGAGGATCGGCACGGCGAGACGGACACTGGTGCGCTGAGCCGCCATCTTGGCTCTAACGACGCAAGGTTGAAAAGGAGGTGTATATTATTGACGGGACGCCATTGGCTCGTGCTGGGGGCGTGTCGCATTACCGCTGAAGGGACTTTCATTGATCAACTCACAACCTCTCATTGTTCAGTATTTGTTGTTTTGAATGTTTTTTGAATAAGGATGTGACACACACACACACACACACACACACATGCAGATTTGCTTCAGCATTCTCTGCATAGACAGGAAGTGAACAGGAATATTAGAAAGCCACTGGTTTGCACATGCATGACCGCAGCCACATTCAGCTGTGGCAGGTGATTATCCTGAAGCTGCGTGTGACTACAGCATACTTCATACTGTCGCTTGGTCCAGACACAACTGTGGTTGCTGTTTCTCACTCCCAAGTACGCCAGGTTCGAACTTGTGACCTCTGAGAGTCTGGACTTGGCAACTCCCTGAGGACAGGAGGACAGTAACATACTCAATGATGTCATCATCACAGTGAGATGCATTCTGGGATACGATCCTCCTGAAAGTGCATACAAGTCTGCACCGATGCATCCCCGATGAAACGGGCGGGGCAAGAACGCATCCGGATATTTGACCGTGCTTGGCGAGATGCGAACTTTTGAATTGAAACAGTACTTGGTCTAATACTGATGACATTTTTCAAGTCCACAAGAACAGAAGTGCAGAGAAGAACGCATAATGAGAGAGGGCTGATATGAAAGCACAAGCACTTGTTTTGTAATTAAACAAACAGCTTTAAGAAAAACATTGACTAGATCGACACAATTAGAAAAGTAAAAACTCTGATTTTTCACTGGCTGTTTGCCAGAATCCTTTGTGATGCATCAACATGTTCTGCAGTAAACGCAGGCTGTCTCAAGCTGGAAATACAGGCATTAACTTCCACTGCTCACAATATTAAATAAACATCTTGCGTTGCTTTGATTACATATATGTCAGTACAGGAAATTGCACAATCAATCAAACTAATCATGATCCAGTTTAGATGTCCTGAAAAGCAACACTTTTTAAGGAATTTCTTCAGCAGAGAGTTTGTTGTGTCTGACAGGTACGGAGATGACTTAATGTGTAATGAAACCTGAGTCTGACAGCGAGAGGCAGGAAGTGAAGAGGTAAAAAAAACCTGTTCCAGAAATAAATAAATAAATAAATAAATAAACAACAGTGTGAAAGGAGAGGCAGAGAGTGGAGGAGAGACAACAGGAGGGAAACAGAGACACCCAACGGCAGCAGCAGCGATGAAGCCCGTTCAGACTGCTGCTGCTGCTGCACCTGACAAAACACTCCACAACACTGAAATGGCTGCAAAATAGGTCAAACACACAGACTGATATTCACACTCGCGGTGTGTGCCGTCTCCTATGGAGCCAATTGAAGACTAGAATAAATGCACACACACACACACACACACACACACACACACACACACACTCCGGAGTCAATCAGAAGAAGAATTGCCCCAAACTAGACACATGCCTCGGGATGAAAGAGCTCACGGGCATATTCTGCTATTTCTAACCTGCAGTGCTGCAACTCTCTCTGTCTCACACACACACACACACACACACACACACACACACACACACACACACACAGTGCACTTGATTCCTCTCGGCTTGTTCCCTATGAAATTTGACATGGAATGAAAAGCGCCTCGCCACATCTCGTTCAGTGGAAAAAGTCGAAACAGGCGGAAAGGTGAAGAAGTTTGTTGGGAAAATGATGTTGTTTTTTTATCTTTTGTGTTTTTCCTCTGTTGTGTTGTGATGTGTGTGTGTGTGTGTGTGTGTGTTTTTTTTCATCCTGCTCACCTCTGTAACACAAACCAAAGATACAGCGTTACAGACACGCATCCATTAGGAGCTTCTACATCTTCCCCACCAATCCCATCTAAAATCCATCTGTCCCGTGGTGTTGAATATTTCCTTTCCTGGAAATACTGGGAAATACAGAGACACACGCACATCAGCACAACATGTCTGCGTACGACTTACACACACCTACCTGGACTCCTTAACGACTTTGTATGGTTTTTTTGGGCCTATATATATTTTTCCTTTGTATTTTTACTCTGTATAAACAGCCTGTGTTTATTCCCTGTACGATATCCTCAGCCTGTGCAGTATCTCCAGCTTTTAATCTTTAGCCTTTGTACAACACTATATTTATCTTATTGATGCTTTGTATAAAACTACACAGTTTGTCCCCTTGTTATGTTTGTATATTCTGTTTCTTACCTCCACTTTTATACTCTGCTGCTGTGACAACTAAACCACCACCCTTTAAAAAAGCCCTATCTTATATACTTTTTAGCAGGCTACACTTGATCTCCTCATCATTACACTTGCAAACTCTGATATATGCATCACATATTTGCATTATTCACACATTTGGACCTCCCTTAAGCTGCCTATTAAGATACCTTAATGAGATGTTTACTCGTTAAAACCTTGAATTAACCTCCAAAAACATAAAGTTGTTGTTGAACAATGAACATATATCAACCAAACAAACCTATTCCCTCAAGCAATAAAAAGTAGTATCTACTGTTCTGTTGTTACTTCAGGCTCCACAATAGCCATAAACTGCAGGAACTGCAGGTCAACAAAAGTTTTGTGGCTGCAGTTTCTGAACCTTGTTTTATTATTAACACACAGAGTGTGACAGTCAGAGCTGGAGACTTTGTGAGGTGAGACAAGCAGCTAACCACTGAGGCCATGAAGCATTTAAGGCGAGTGCAAGTCAAGTCTCAAAGTCTTGACTGAGCACTTTTCAAGATGGACTCTGAGTACTTTGGGTTAAGTCCATGTCAAAGGTCTGAGATCGTACCTGTGTTTCTTTATTTTTATAGTCTTCCAGGATTTTAGCAGCCCACAACCTGAAGTGAAAGAAAAAAAAGCACTTATTTTTGTTTGATCTGTGAGTCAGACTCTTGTCTTCAGCTCCGGCGACAAACACTCCAGCTGCTGCCTGTGATGAGCTAATAGCACTTTTTTTTTTTTCTAAATGCTTTGACCGGCGTTTTTCTGTGCCTTTGCACTGGATGTACGAGGATGAAATGTTCTGCAGCTGCTGATTTCAACACAAGCTGCTTCTGCTTCTTCTTGTGTTTTTATGGTAACTACAGGTGACCCACTGTCAGCATCTTATCTCTGTGTTTTATGAGATCATCCCACCGTCGCATCTACGTCAGCCGGAAAAAAAACAGCTCAGCTTTACTGCAGGCAACAGCTGCTCGCTGGGTTTTGTTGATGCTGCTCGCAATCAAACCAGACGCCATATCCACATCATCACTTTTCTGCAAGTCTGAGTAACTTCCACCAAAGAGAAGGTAAACACAACACAACACAACACAACACGACACGACGAGATTTCATCTCCATAAACAAAGTTGCTACATGTTGAATAAAATAGCTTATACCTTGTTAAGTGTGATAAACTCCACACATGGACTGGTAATTGGATTGCAATCAATTTAATTGGATCTCAGGTTAATTTTCCACCACAGACACACACACACACACACACACACACACACACGGAGACACTCTCACTGATTCTTCCTCTTCTTAATGCAGGCACAAAACACACTCTGCAGTAAACAGTCGTCCCATCGCTCATTATGTTCTGTGATGGCTTAATGGAGGCGTTCAAATGCACGACCATTAGGTGAGTGAAAAAACGTGGATAATAGGAGCAGGAGAGTGAGGTGTGGCGGGTGTGATGAGATGTGCCACTCACTTATATAACCTAAATTAATTGATGAAGTCCTCTACCTCAACAGGAAGAAAAGAAGGTAAACACCTGAGTGAATCAATCACATTTTAATGTGGGTTATGTGTGTGAGTGTGTGAATGGATGGTGTGTGTGGAGGGTCATGGGAGGTGACCCAGTTTCTGCAGGTTTATCCCGACCCCACTCTCCCTCTCCCTCTCTGTAGACCTCCAGTAATGCAGCAGCAGCTTTTATTAAAATGAAGCCTCTCATCCCTAGAGAGGGTTGGGGGGGGGGGGGGTGCTGGTCTGCACTGCACCTCATTGTAGTTTGTCATGTGAGGCCACGACAAATCAATTTATGTTAGTTTCCCCCTGAAGAGATAAGTGGCAAAATGCTGGTTCAATACATTCAGAGTTGTTGATGATGGTTGTTGTGAGGGGGGGGGGGTAGGTCACATCACATGAAGGGAGTTTCTGACAAGCCAGTGAATGCACCATCAGTGTAACAGGCAGCAAATGCATCGGCAAATGAAATATTGACCACTGTCGACTATTAGAGCTGCAGCTGAGCCGTCAGCTGTGAGACTGGGATCAGAACAAAAGCAGCGTCGTTAGGGAAAGGATGTCACATGTAATCATAGTGATGTCATAGCCTGCTAATTAAGGCTCCACCAGCCAGTGTTGTTTATGTTAACAATGGTTCATATCACAATGTGCGCTGTGAGTGAGGTCCAACACAGCAGCTGAACGGAGCCTCTCAGCCTCCTTCAGGTTTTACTTTCACACCAGCATCTGTTTATTCCACTTTCTCTGATGTTTTACATGATGGTGAATATGTTGGGTTTTCTTTTCACTTTGTTTTTACTCTTTGTCGCTGCACTTGAATACAACTGCCTAACTTTCTCCGTCATGGCTCATTTTAAATGTCGGTACAGCTGATCTCTCAGTGAAGCTGCAGCCGCTGTCATTAACCTGTGTCTATGCTCATGTTGCTGGACTCGTCTCTGTAACGAGCGGGTCAGACTCCCCAAACCCAATAATATTCAAGGATTCAAGGATTTTTTTTTTAATTGTCATTCTGGCCATGTAAAACAAGAAGAAGGGAACAGAGCACTCAGGTCTCAGTGGTCATAGTGATCCTAACAAATAATGAATAAAATACCAGGCAGGCAGAATAATAAATTATCAATGAATTAAACAATTAAATAATAATAAGCAGCAGTCCATGGCCATAAGCCCACTACACCATGTAAGTGTGGAGGCACTGCTCCTGCTGACAATCTGATCACACTCTGGATGGCCATTCTCAGTCACCTGAGGAAGAGCTGGAGATGCTGCCTCCACATCTGGATGGACTCTGGTGCAGTGATGTCAGAACAGCTGGAACATGCCCACATGTGGACGTATTGGGACATAAGTCAGACCAACTGACTCAGATCTTGTCCTGCTGTCGTCACTCAGCGTTTTCATACAGGCCATAACACCAGACTGGATGTTAACTGATTTATGTTACAGTGCAGTGAAGCATCTTCATTTGCTCTGTTTCTCGACTCATTTATTCAATTTGTCACCTGTCTGTATCTGTACACATTAAATGCATCCTCAAGAAGATATCACGCTTCAGAGACATGAGCCACTTTGGCAAACACAGAGCTGGCACATTAAGGCAGCAGAACAGTCACAGAGCTGATGGACATTCACACACTGGGTAGAGTGGCAGTGAATCATCTCCAGCTGCTGCAGCAGCAGCAGCGTGTGGACGTTGTGTGTTACTGTATTGTTCAGTCTCACCGCACTAATCATCCTTACTTCCAGCAGCAGCTGTTTTCAGTTACAGACGTCTAATAAACCTAATATATGATGCACTTAGCATGGAGATATAGAGAAGTTAGCATCTGTTTTGTGAGGAGAGGTGAATATCTAGTGTCCAGAAAGCCAGATCACATCAGCACTATTCATTATCAGATTGTTTCATGAGCTATTAGGAACTTTTCCCATTGACACATAGCCAGCATTAGCATTAATAGCTGTTTACTCAGTCAAGTCACTGTAGGTCCAGTCGGCCCTGAAGACGCAGCATTGTGCTGTAAACACAGTGATGGATGAAGCTTTTGCCAAGACGTAGCTCCTTTAAGTGAAAAAAAAAGACAGCAAAAAGGAAATTGTTGAAATGTGCAGGTAAGCCACGTTACAGCTTGACAAGTCAATGGAGAGTTTTCTTCTTTTTTTCTGTCTCAAGTGTAAAAGCTTCTGAAAATCATTCGTGACCAAATGGCTGTTGTTAAGTCATGCTTTCCAAATAAGTGCATGCCTTCAGAAAGTTAGGACGCTTTCAGAAATGGCATGAAGAAGTGTCCAGATGCTAGAGGTGGTGTTTTTTTTTGGAGGGGGGCAGACAAGTTACATAAATGCACAAAAACACACACTCTCCTCCGTGTGTGTGGTGCTGGGGTGTACTTTGCTCCTGTTACTGCCTGCTGGCAGAGCAGAAAGAGTGTGTTTGCTGCCGTTAGAGCAGAAAACCTGTCGCTGTCTGACAAATACGTCACTGTCTTCCTCTCGTCCCCGTCACTGACAGCGACAATAACATCACCATGTTCCACTGACTTTCTCAACTTTGTCTTTTTACATCTCTTCGTCTTTCATCACTTTCTTTTCTGCCTCTCGGTAACTGACTCTTTGTCCTTGTCTACTGCTGCCACCTTCCCTCCACCTCCTCCTCCTCCTCTCCTCCCCTACAGTGGTCCTCATTTCTCCTCTTCATTGACAGCTGTCCCATAGCATCAGTGATGTAACAGTCTCCAACCATCTGTCCTTCTCCTCCCTTCACCGTACCTCACCCTCCTCATCCTCCTCTTCCTCTTTCTTGATATTGACAGCTGTCACCCAGCGCTGATGTGGTAAGAAAAAAAAAATCCTACTTTCCTGTGACAACTGTGCATATTTTGGTTTTCAGAGCCTTTGATTGGATCCCACAGCGGGAACATGCCAACCAATGTGATGAGTCACAGAAAAGAGCACATTGAGTCATTCTTCATCTTTCTTCTTCTTCTGCACGCCGCCTTGGTCTTTCTTCCTCCTTCTCCTCCTCCTCCTCCTCCTCTCAGGGATTTACTGTCATCTCCTCACATTTGCATTTATGCGTGTAAAGTCAGTGCAGACACGTGTGTGTGCACATGTTGAATGTTCCTCTATTCAATCAGTAATGCGTGTTGACAAGGTCTGAAGCGAGCGATGTGTCCTTGCGAGCCTCCGTGTTTCTCACTCTCGTTTTATCGTTGCATGCAGAGTTACTCAGCTACTGGCCACAATCCCACTGAGGGTTTATTCCTGTTTAGATGTATACATGCACCATGGTATCCTGGGACTGAGGCTCCCTGTTGGCATAAATAATTCAACCAAGGGAATATTTCCTTCAGCCTCTTCTGCCGTATCTGCATGAAGATGTCCGACAGTGTCACAGAGTCTGACATCTGTGAAGAGAGATGAAGCACTTTGTGTTTAGTATCATGGTCACAGTGAAAGTGAAAGTCGATCTTTACTCATAAAACTTCTTCTTCTTTAATTGAGAAGAAATAAGGAAATGGGTTTTTATCCAACGCAGCCATCACAACAAGTTATCATGAAGGAGGCTTTTGGGTTTTTAATCAGAAAATATGAAGCTATTTTGAAACTAAAGACTTTAAAGTGACAGAGATTTATCCTGAATCAGCTCCACTTTTGCATTTGGTATCTGAACTTTATATATATAACTTTAATGATTATGTAGCATTCAAGTGGTTTTGCTCTGGATTTGAGCCCATTCCCCTGAAACCTGCCCAAACCTGCTCCTCCAGACTTTTACATCAGAGTGTTTCATGTCTGTCAGATGACCCGAGGGCGTTCTTGTGCCTCGTCCATTCATTTTTGGTGGAGTAGCTCCACAGAGTCACGACCCTGACTGGTCCTGTAAGCAGCAGCGGGGCCTCTGCTGCAGATGGTGCTGCTCGCCTCTGTGAAAGGAAGCAGTGGTCCATCACTTCAGACCTGTAAATGAGACATGAGAGTGGGGGAAATGGGGAAAGGATAGACTTTTACTGTACTGCTGTGACCTATTGTTGCAGGAACTGAGTTGTTCTAGAGTTTGTTGCTAAAAATGTCTTGATTTGACTTTATTCTGAAGTTACTCACATGCGTCGGTCTGTTTTGAACTTGAACTGACCTTATTATTTAAATCTTGACATTCATACATATCTTAAAGAATAAATAACACTTTGCAAACTCCATTCCACTTATTTTTTTCTCAGTTTGCTTTTGGAATTATAATTAATATTTCAATTGTTTTTTGCAACTGAAGAAAAGTTAGGAAACTGATTTTTTTTTTTTTCTCTTGCTGCCGTCTTGTTACATCAGTCAGACGACAGACTGTGTGAATATAAACTCAACAAAGCAAATAAACCAGCATGGGAGTCGAGATAACCTGTGTATGTGTGTGTCTGTAAGTGTGTGTGTGTGTGTGTGTGTGTGTGTAGTCCTGAGGGCAGCCCTCTGAACCCTCTATCTTTCCCTTTCTCTTTTTCAAAGTATAAAAATAATGTAGAGCACGGCGGGACAGGAGAGAGAGAGTGATACAGTCAACGTGAGCTGAATATAAAGCAGAGAGAGGACGTGGCTTCACATCTGAAGAGTTGGTGTTAACTTCACTGTAATCAGCAGCAGCATCAGGACACGTCTGTCTGAGTTCACACGTCATGTGAGTATAAAAATAAAATAAAACTCCACTGTTGTTGGTTGAAGCAGCTGCCGGTGTTGTCATGGTGAGGAAGAGGAAGAAGAGTGTTAGCTCACAATCCAACAGGAAATGGTAAGATACTGACATTGGCAATAATCATAAATAACATGATGTCAATATTTCATCCATAGTCCATCAGAAGATTGAGTTTTGTTTTCTAATTTCCTGCAGATATTGTGAAAATATCAAAATTTTGGGGGGGCGGGGGGACAACTGAAATTGTGTTGTTACCTGAACCCAGCAGGAGGTGCATGGATGGAAGCTATAAGTGTGGCAGAGTTTATGAAAACATGAGCAAAGAGAGGAGTCATGCTGATTTTAAAGACTTTAATCCCTGAAGACACTGATGCAAAACCAAAACAACTACTTTTATCACCTTCTTAACATGTGAGTGAGGAGCTGATGTGAGGTAATGTAACTGAATGGCAGGTGATGCCTTTATATTTGTTGTCATATTGGTGTAATTCCTCAAACACCTTTAAAATAGGAAGCGAAGAGGAAGGGAATTCATGAGGAGAAAAGACGAAGAGTAGACGATTTATTCCTCTTTTCCTTCTTTACGTCATTGTTTCCTTTGTCGTCTGTGAAACTCAGGGTTTATTTGACTTTCTGATGAATCAATGACAGCCATCCTCTTCTTCCCTCCTTTTCCTTGCATCCTTTTCAATTTATCTTCTGGTGGAAGGCAAGTGGCAGTGAAGGGGAGGAATAAGAGAGGAGGACGAGGAGGAGGAGGAAAGACAAATCGAGCAAACCTGAGGGAGGGGAAGGTATGAAAGGAGACAAGAGAAGAGTCGGAGTAATGAGACAAGAGGAGAGGAAACGAGGAGCAAGACGCAAGAATCAGGGAGGAAAGAGGGGGAATGTGGCAGGAGGAGAGGAAGAAGAGGAGGTGGGAGGAAATGAGTGGGTGAGAGATGCCTTCAGGTAGCCTATTTTCTCACCCTGCAGGAAAGAGACAGCAATTAGGCTCGCTGTGTGTGTGTGTGTGTGTGTGGCATCGGTGGGATTGTGAGTCGTAGGGAGCAGCACCCTGCCCATGTTTCATCATCACTTAACACACACAGTCACACATACATACACAGCTGGGTCTTGTTGTTTGACAGTTGAGCCACTTTAGGTTGAACAACCTGCTGCTATGGTATTATCTAGGACACACACACACACACACACACAGAAACACACACACGATGGTATTACCTCCTGCTTGATGGCGGCTCACTAAGAGAGAGAGAAACAGGATGGCAGTGCTTTCATTAGTCAGACGGGGTGAGGGTGCCTCTCTGGTTCTGCTGCTGTTTGATCCATCTTGGATCTTGCAGAAGATGGAGCTTGTGAGGGCTGGATCTGCAGGGGGATGTACTGCAGTGGGATTTGTGTCTTTTTTTGGTCTTTTCAGTGGCTCTCTGCTAAAAGTAAGCCTCGGTTTTCAAGTCATGCGAGTTCACAGGGATGCGTTGAATTCCACATGTCGGAATTACACCAGTGTACAGTATGTATCTGTGAGAAGCTCCGACACAAAGCCGAGATCTTCCCGTTAAAATATCACTTTCTTATCAGTGCTCGTGCACACTTTGAATGAGAAGGGAATCGCACCAAACATAAGCTCCATGTTCATGTGCTGCCATTGCTTAGTAAGGTGCAGTGTAATCACTGTGAACACAACACGTTCTCTGTCTGAGCTCAGATCTGTCGATTTACACGTCTAAACTGTGTATATCCATTAAATATCAGTGTGAGACTGACTTTTAAAGCAGCTGCTTTTTAAAATGTCACGGGCATCACTCACAGGCACTGATTTACAGCTTAAACATGTAATGTTGTAATGTCATGAATAAAAGCTCGATACTCCATATGATGTTTACGTCTGTGTAAGGACTGCCACCATACTATGAGATGATTAATACTTGATTTCACATGTAGTACACACACACTACTGCATGAGAATATACTAGGTTATGTATGAGAGTATACTGTTTGTATGAGAGTATAATATGAGAGTATACTAGTTTATGGGTAGAGTGTAGTAGTGTGCATACAAATGTATGGATGGGAGTATAGTAGTTTATGCATGAGAGTGTAGTAATAGTAGTACTCTATTGTGTACTCTCAGTATGAGAATACACTAGTATATTCTCATAGTATGAGTATATATGAGAGTAAACACCCATACTCTTGTCATATACTAGTATACTCTCTTAGTATGAGAGTATGTATGGAAGTATACTCTACATGTGTCAGAGTATACTAGTGTTTGAGGGTATAATATAGTATGATATTACATGTGAAGTATGAAGTATGAACGACCTGCTGTGTTCTCACTCCAACCAAACGAGAGGCAGCACATTATCAGAAAACAAAGGTATAATGAGAGAGAAGGAAGTGGACTGTGTCTGATGAGCTGGTTAGCATGCTAACCTCTGGAGACAGCTCTTCAGATCAGTGCAGCACATAGGTTTTTTTTTTTTTCTCCTCTGCATCAGCTTCACATTTTCCTCCTGTTTGATTTGTGCTGGCTTTTCTGATGTTTGATAAATTTGGATAAATTGAATATTTCATACTGGCATGATCAGCAGTGCAGAGTGAGAAGAATATCATATCAGATAATAAGTCAGAGTGGTGCAGCAGCAGTCGGTAAAACACCGAGCCGAGTGGGGTCTCAGACCTGCGGACCCCTCTGTGTGTTCAGCTCTGCTTCTTTTGTGGCCGATGAGTTGCCTCAGGCTCACTGTTCTCATCAAACTGAGTGACAAGTGTTGGGGCAAGAAGTCGACCGACTCTGGGGGAGAACGCCGAGATTTACAACACACAGTCCGTTCCCTGAAGGAACGGAGCTGGTAGCTGGACCTGGACGTGTTGATGTTTCGAGCTGTTTTATCTCCCCTGCACAGATTTGACGGAGCAACATTCACTGTGATCTATTTATATGTTGACTTCTATGACTTGTGTTACCACTATAGTGTTACAGCACCTCCATCCAGGCAGCTCCTGGATGTTTACTATATTTTTCCATGTATTAAATGAACACTCTGCCAGTTGCTGTTGTGCTGCCCACCAGGTATTTTCTGTCCCTGAGAGATGGATCCTTCCCAGCAGTGTGTTCAAAGATCCCACACAGCAGAGCAACTGTGTTTCTGACTGATTACACCTCTGTAGCTCTGTACAGAGGATGTTTAATTGGTATCTCCCTCACTCTCGCCCTGCACATTCAGATAATAATAATAACAGTAATAACTTTATTTGTATAGCACGTCTCAAAACACAGGTACAAAGTGCTTTATAGGAGAAGGTAAAATACTGAGGTAAGGATAAGGACAAAAAACAAGAATCCAGTGAAAGCACAGAGAAAGATAACACTACGAGACGAAGACAGGACGTGATAAAATGGGGAGTGACTGAAAACTGTGACTTCCTGTAGCAGTGATTTATACTGAGTTTGTTCAGGGGCTCCCATCACATGGTTTCCCATGGTAACAGGGAGGATGTAGGAACGGATGGGATCTCTCCACGTTAAGACTTTCAGCAGCTCTGCTGAGCGTGAACCAGAGCAAAGATGTCGTCGGCCAAAGTTGTTTTGTTTTGTGTTTTATTATTTTTGTCAGGCTCTTTTCTCTTCGGCTTGAATGTGTCTTACATTACTTTCTGTACAAGTGACTTGTAACTATGTTTAGAAAGGTGCTATATATATAAAGTTTATTATAATAATCCTTAGCAGCAGCAGCAGCAGCAGTAGTAGTAGTAGTAGCAGTAGTAGCAGTAGTAGTAGTAGTAGTAGTAGTACTTCCTGTTTCCTACTTTGATCACCTGGTGTATTATCCACTTGTTCCTTCATACAAGGCTGGAGTTTCTTTTTGTAGCTGTAAATGATTCTGTTTTTTTAGACTTGCAGCAGATTTGAAGGTCACTGAAGGATGTAATGATGAGAAACACAATGTCTACTCTACAGTCATCAGTCTGGTTCCAACAACACAGAGTGGATATGTTTCCCTCTGTGCATCACAGTGACCTCATGTGGTCGCAGCCTCCACCACTTCTTCCACTTTAACACAGTATTATACAGTTTAACACAGAATAAAATGGATGCTGATGTAACCGCTGGTCACTCTCCACAGACTGACACTTAACATTCAGCAGCTGCTCCTCACTCAGCTTGACTCCGACCACACACCCGGCGCTCACATGCCGTCCTGCCAATCTCTTATCTGGTCCACCAGCTGAAAAAAGATCCCATCCAGCTGCCAAGGTGGGAGTGTTTTCATTTAGAAAGTGAGTTTACACAAAGGAGCCGCGTTATTTAGTATCGACCATCACGCGTTACCGCCGGCCTCTCCGAGCAGCAGAGTCAGACTGCGGGTTTACTCCAGGACGCCGGAGGTTTGTGTTTGCCTTGAACAACCTCTGTGTACAGCTACATGTATGATGAATTTATGCATTCGGATAGATTCCCTGAGGGCGGCCTAAGTAGGTTTATTTATTCATTACAGTGCCTGTCAGGAGCAGACGTCACAAAGAGCCTCACAAATCAAATTAAAGCCGAAGCAGTGTAAATGTCGATGTACAGAAATGCGACAATCACCTTAATGAGCTGCTGCAAGATGGTGTTAATGTCTGTTTCGTTTACACTGAAGGGAACATGAGGTTAATTGTGAGCGCTGCTAAAAAAAACTGGATTCTCAGTTGTATCATCCAGAATCGGGCAACAATAGTCGTGCAGACAAACACTGGTTCGGCTCAGTCTGAGGGCCGGACTCATGAAAAAAACAAACGCCGAGAGGAAAATTATTTATTTATCAAATGATAATCACATGAAATGAAAACCCAGCAGCAAGCTGCACCGACAGTCCTGCACCGAGTGAATGGAGAAAAACACAAATACATGAAAATTACAAAAACTTTTTCATTTCACGAAGGATTTTAAAAACTGATCGTTAGGTTGAGGAGGCTCGAACTGGTAACGACGCGTCTCATGGAAACTGTTCGGTGTCCACATCATGTACGAAGCAGGAAAAATGTAAAATTCATGATGAGCTGACGGAGCAGGAAGAGAAACATCTCTTGAAAGAAGTGGAATCGATGCAGCAGAGTTTAGTGTGTGATAAGTAACTGACACCGTTGACAGCGATGCACTTAAGATCATTGATAATCTGCTTTACAGGCCTGTTTTGGTTCGTTTGCAGCCATGCTCTGATTGGTTGATTGATTAATAGCGATGGTCTGTTTGGTCAGTTTGTTTGTAGCTGTATTCTGGTTATTTGTCACCAATGGTACAAACCAATGAGATTTTGCAGTTCAAAGGTCAAAGGTCAAGGAGGCCTCACAAAACACAGTGTTGATCTTCGGAACTCAACATGTGAGGAGCTCTTCAAAGGAGCCTGTTCACATTTAACACACTGCGATCGGCATTTGTGGATGATTTGAATAGTCAAAAGTCAAAGGTCAAAGGTCAAAAATTTCACACACATGCTTCATATTTAAGATGATTCTGTATCCGCCATGTTCTCTGTAGCCCTCTCTATGTGCCGTGTGTAGTGAGTTGGGTCTAAAGTATTTTTTAATGTACATGATGTGGACAAAGCCACAGAAGTCATGTATGTGCTGCATAATTAAACTGTGATGCTGTGTTGAGTGTGTGCTCAGGACACACACTCTGTTGTACGTATGTGTGTATGTGTGTGTATAGAGGACGTACACTACATACAATGAAGGACTAGGAGACTACACCTACAACCAAAGCCACATTTCCCTTTTCTTTCCCTTTGTCCTCCTCTTCTTCCTCCATCTGCTTCTTGCTCTTGTCTCCACTCTCCACCATGTGTGTGTGTGTGTGTGTGTGTGTAGTATATAAATAATGCAGTGTGTGTTGTATGAAAAGATAAGGAGGCAACATGGGGTTGCTTAGGGGTTGAAGGAGGTGATGTCACTACATTCACCCTCTACCCTCCCACTGAGAGAGAGAGAGAGAGAGAGAGAGAGAGAGGAGGGGAAACAGATAAAGATAAAGGTGAGAGGACGAAGAAAGAATATGAAGGGAGCTGCGGAGACGCCGAGGCTGGGCACCGGTGTCAGAGCGACAGAGATAAAGAAAGAGAAGAATGGAGAGAGAGGCTGGAGAGGCCTGGTCAGATGTTTCTCGTACCGCACACTGTCCTCCGTTTATTATTTATACTCGTCACACACTCACAGCAGGGCGGCAGAAAAAGGACAGAGTGTGTGACAGTCGGTGTGTGTTCGTGTCACAACGTCTGCTGCACATGTGACGCACAATGAGAACATGTCGGTGTGGGACGTGCATTTGGTTGTGTTTGCACAACATGTTTTGGCCGCAGCACACATATGATGAAATGTATGACACACACACACACACACAGATTTCTGCAGCCATGTGGATGTAAAACCCATAAACTGAGCTTAAGAGCTGCCCTTTATTCTGCAGCACAAAGACCTGAGAGCTCCTCCATTACAACTCTAACTTCTCTCTTAGAAACAAAGAACAAAGACTAAGTGAAGTATGTGGGAGCAGGATTTCTCACAGAGCAGATTAGACTGCATCAGAGCAGGTTTCTCTGAAAATTTCTCAGTGCACAGCATCAAGAGGGAGCAACACCCACATGACTGACCTTATATTCTCCTAGAGATCTGCAAGAGAGAGGAGAGAGGAGGGAGCTCCACCTTGATATTCGGCCGGTTTTGGCCCAAACTTGGACTTCATTAAATCAAAATCTCCAAACACACCGACCTCTGTGAGCGCTGTCCAGTGGCATTCAACAGGATTTATTGGAAGAACCCGGACTGGACTGCAAATAAGAAGAAGAAGAAAAAGAGAGAAGTTGTATATGCTGGAGTTTTTTGGAGAGATCCTGGAACCACCAGAAGAGGATCTGGTACAAACAGGAAACATCCGACACACAGAGGAGAGTGTGGTAGAAAAGCTGCTGGTCTGTCAGTATGTTCTGCTTTTATTTGATTTATCAGCCAGGGAATGAAAACTACATCTGTATGCACTTTCCTTCAGCCATGTGAACTTGAACGCGTCCTCACAGCACTGAATGACCACCTACGACCTGTGCTCTTCTTCTCTTGTTTCTTTACAAAGGACAGTGACACTGCACCACTGATGAAGAGCACATTTGGCTAAAGATAACTCCTTCCCGACGAGGATGGGATTCGAACCCACGCGTGCAGAGCACAATGGATTAGCAGTCCATCGCCTTAACCACTCGGCCACCTCGTCCTCTGCCTGGTGAGGTCATCTACACGCGCTCACTTTAGGAGCTGTGACACGGGGTGAATGACTCGCCTGAGTTGGTCGGTGTGTCAGTATTTATGACTTCACCGCTGTTGGTCTGCGTGTCTGTGAATCAGGAGAAAAACAGTCCCACTCTGAGAAGAAGTGAAGCTCATTGTCCAGTTCTATCATCTTGAGACGGGGGGGGGGCACGGTTATTTCAACACACCGTTAAAAGGTGATGTATCTGACTCTGATCGCTGCTGCTTCAGTTTAATCAGTCACATACGAGGGATTTTTCTTTTTAATCCACCTTCCCGCTCCGTCTCCTTTTCATCTGACATTTTGTCTCACTCCTTCTCTTGCTCTCTTTCTCTCTCGCTCTGCAGCAAATTGAGTCTGAATGAGCTCCAAATCATGTTCAAGTGCAGCCAGAGACACTTCCAACTCTTTCAGACAGTCATTCTGCACAAGACACACACACACACCACACACCACACACACACACACACACTGATGTCTGGCAGTCTATCAGCAGCCTTTGGCACTTGTGCTGTTGTAGCATCGTTACCCAGCAATGAATAATCTCTCAGTCATTTCCTTCTGCAGGACAGAGCCAGGGAGCTGCAGAGGGAGGGAACCGGGGCAACACAGAGACTGACACATATCATCATGTAATGTCAAGGCTGCGGGGCCAAAGAGCTTCCTCAGAGGCGTCTGAGAGCCGGTGACTCCACTGGAGGCAGCTTGAACCGGAGACTGTGAAAGCAGCTGGACGCCATTAGGCTGCACCGAGCGGGGAGGGGGGGGGGGGGGGGTGCACAGACGAGTCGAGACCGAAGCCAAATTACCTCCGTTTTCTAGAAGCTGAAGCTGTGTGGGCAAAAAGCGGTCAGTGATGGACAAACCTGACTGTGTGGTCATACATGATGCAGCTCAGGGTTTCATTCATGACTCTGTCACACATTTCTTCCCCTGATACACCTGCACCATGTGATCTGACTGTGTCGTGCTCTGATTATATTCCCTGTAGTAACTGTCTCACATCGTTTCATCCGTTTTGTGATGGAAAACTTTAAAGGTTATTTACTAAAATAGGGGAATATTGTTCTGAAGTGTTGGACCTAGCAGAGATCAGTCCTTTGTACTGTTTTCAGTGTGTAACCTCCTATCGAAATCAACAGCGATGGCGTTGGATGATGTCATGAAAAAGCGTGGAATCATGGGAGTTGTTCAGCAGCAGGATCTCCTCAGCATTCAGGAGGTTTTCACTTGGAGCTCAATCATCCACAGACGTCTCCATGCTGGAGTTTCATCTTGAGAAGCAGTGATTCTCCGATGCTGATCTTCACATTAAATCATCTCTTCTTTTTTTTTCTCTTTCTATTTTAAAATCCAGATGTTTCATTGACATAATAACTTGATATCAAGCCGTGCAAACCAGCGACTACCACGTTGACACGTCACAGAGTTCGAGATGAATTACACCTTTAAGTGACTGTAATTGCACCTAATGAGATATAATCCATGCATTTGAAATGTATGTAAATACTGTGTGTGACACTTTCAGGGCCGTGTTAATGATTTGCTCCATGTTCTTGTCCACAGACAGAGACAGTCAGAGAAGCTTGGTGGGTGAACACAGGTTTTTGCTGGCGTCCGACTTGAAAGGTTCAAAACACGGGCAACGTGTCAAGGAAAAACAAAATAAAAATCCTGGGAGCTAAAGAGCTTTAAAGTCCGACTGAAACAAATGGGACGTGTCGGTGTGAACCACAATAGCTGATCAGCATCAGACGGATAACGACGAATCAAACTCCTGGTTAAGTGACTGTTCTCCATGTGTCGCCTCGCGCCGTCCAGATGTCTAAGTGTACTTTGATTACATCGCCACTCCTTACTGCCAAGATGGATTTAGCCCCAGTTGCCAGGAATGAGGTGGTGTGGTGGCGGGCTGCCTCCAGTCGTCACGGTGACAGAACCCAGGGGATGATTCACCACGTCTCCTTTATTAACCCACTACATTTCATTGTCTGGAAGCATTTCAATCACTGGTCGTCCGGGCGTGCTGCGCTGGTTTCTGGCTGATAGATGTCTAAATAGCTCTTTAAATGTGGAAAATGCTGGAAGACTAAAGCGGCTGACCTCTCCAACTTTTCTGCTTTTCTGTTTCCTGCTCGTACGGATCGCAGCCAGACTGAGCTGTGATTCACTACAACATCTCACAACGCGGTCATTGAACGCTTTCATTGGCAACATACGACTCCTTCTGCTGTTTGCTTTGCTGGTTTCTAAAGAGCAAAAGGCCACTTGCTGTCATCTGTCATGTGCAGCGCTTAGGAAAAGAGGGAGACGTTGTTTTAAAATGTCAGAAAATCATCCAGAAATGTTTCAGGCCACATCAACACAGACAGGTCATGAGGTCTGTAGTGGGTCTTAGTCTGAGTGAATCACTGAGTCCCTGCTGCGCTGGGCCTCCTGTGACGTTCGCTTTGTTTACTGAGTTACTAGCTCTGGTGCCAGTTCATTTTCCTGTTCCTGTCGTACAGATGGGAAGTATTGATTCTGATTGGTTCCCTTTATTCTTATCGATCAGTTTGATTTTAAAGCTTCACCCTACACGCTGGACCATATATATGTGTATCTCAGTGTAGGTTTACTGTCTTCTCTGTGAACATGGAGCTGATCTCTGGCAAAAACACTCAAAGGAACCAAATCCTGCAAGTTGTTGAATGGTGGGTCCAGGTGGTGGGTGGGGCTCAGTGTCTGAATACAGGCTGTGTGCATTTCTCTGTGGACTGAGGCTTTGATACTTTCACAGTATTAATATAGAACCTAGAGCTGCTTTATAATCACACTACACATGGACGTCTACCTTTATACTGTATGGAGCTTTAAGACACACGTCTACCTTTATACTACTATACTATTACAATAGTATTTAACTTTCAGATTATTACTCATTAAACATGTCTCTTGTCTTTTGATTTGTCATCTTTAATGAAATATTCTGTTCATTATTGAGTGATTCATATGTCACATTGTGATTCTATTCATATTCCTATTTTATGTCTTGAGGGAATAAACGTTGCAGGAAAGAGTCTCGCTCGTATTCTTTGAATCACTGTGTAGGTGAAGATGAGAACAGTTTACAAAAGAAAATACATCTCTGCAGAAATGAACTGGTTAATGGAAGTTCACAGAGAGACAGTTCACATTAAAGCTGGTGCACAGCTGGATGCAGAAAAATGCAAAAACACACACACACACACACACACACACAAACACAAACACACTGTGACACATGATGTGACAAATTCCCATCGAACTGATTTGGGTAATTGCAGCTCGCATTAGGCATTATTTTGGAAATCACATTTAATTGACTGTGACTATGGCTATAAACACTAATTTATGTGATCCGTGTTATTTAAAATCAGCGTCCTGCAGTTTTAGGGAAACAAATATTCCTGTCACAAACACACTTCTGTGATGTCCTCTGATAGAAACTGGTTGTTTATCAGGGTGATTTTACATTTTTTTGGACGAGGGTATCAGTTTCTTTGATTGCAGCGGAGATACGGGATGTTAAAATAAGGTTATAGTGCCAGATTCAGAGATGCCAGCTGTTTCATAAAAAAGAGTTATCTAACCACCCCCCCACCCACACACACACTGATTCTGAGACACCGTCGGCTATATCGCTAAGACCTGAGTTATAAAAAGTTGATAATTAAAGACAGGCCCCAGAGGACGAGGAGAGATAATTGGCTTTCTTAGCCACGACACTTCGACCCACTTAATACCAATAACTTAATAAGGCTCCGAGTCAGATGGAGAAATCACAAAATAACATCATTCTTCTGACTGGGAGACGATTCCATTAACAAGTGTGTGTGTGTGTGTGTGTGCGTGTGTGTGTGTGCACATGTGTGTGTTCCATGATCCAGGTTGTGATTTTGTGTCCCAGAAACATAAAAAAAAAAATAAGCTCAACGGTTAAATTTTGATTTGCCTTTATTTTTTATTTAACAATTAGCTTCTCTGGCTAACAGCCCACGACTCTCAGATGCATGAATAGAGATGTCAGCGCTGAAGTGAAGCTAATAATCACTGCTTTTTGTGCCAGATTAAAAAGCCGTGTGGTTTTAAAACCTGATTAACAGCAGTTGGATGGTCTTCATTTGTAAAAGCCTTTGTAGTTTTATTCAGATCACAGATATGAAGATAAGACAGCAGCAGAGCGGGTGAGACTTAGTTGAATATTTGAGCTCCGGTAGAGAAAACGCTTGAACATATAGACTGTCCTTGTTTCGTGAGACCATTTATGGTCTCAGATGTTGGAGCTGAACTCACGGTCATGTACTGTGTGTAATAATTAGATTAATATGGCGACAAGAACGCGACAGTATCGAGGAATATGACTTCACTTAAAGTCAAATATGATCCAATGAGTAAAAACAAACATGCGGGTAACAAAGTGAAGGAGAAACAAACACACAGAGTGAAAGTGAAAACACGTCAGCAGGTTCAAAACGTTTTAAAGTTCAAGTTGTAGAAGCAAGAAACAGTTCACAGGACTTTCCATGTATTCTAGTGTGTGTGTGTGTGTGTGTGTGTGTGTGTGTGTGTGTGTGTATGTGTGCTCAGGTCAGGGCTACAATCTACTGTATTTTTAGCGCCGGCGGGCGACCATCAATAACCCAGACGTTGTGAGTCAGTCTTCACCATCTATCAGGCTTGTGCGCTGCCCAGGGCTCGAACCCACAATCCCCTCATTTGTCTTGCCACGTTTTCCTGCTCTGACAGTCTGCCAACCCCCCACTTAAACACACACACACACACACACACACACACACACACACACACACGCTTGTCTCCTTCACAATGAGTAGTGTGAAACAAAGGTTAAGACTATAACGCTCAGAGACAACAGCTGAACACTGGAATAACATGATGCAGATTTGACTGGTGTCGTTGTCATGACGATGTCAGGCGTCACCTTGAACATCTGGCTTCTTTACCACAGTCTCTGTGGCTGATGATAAAGGTGAAGGTGACCACAGAGACGCAGCCACGACCAGCAGCTGACGGGCTTCACTCTGTAAAGCTGATGTGAGTTTAAACTTTGATGAACCTGAAGTTTAACGGGACAACGAGGACAGACTTTGTTCGTACATCAGTTTGGTCTTTTTTCTTTATTAAATAACACCAAACCCAAAATATCTCTCAGCTCCAAATCCTGTTCATCATGAGCGCCTGCACTGAGCACATTATATATATATATATATTATTTATTTAGAAATGGTCTATTAGACACCATTAGGATCTGACATTTCATTTTCATATTACTTTTCCACAGAGGATATAGTGTGGAGTTATGAGTGCACTGCTTTATGCATTTCCTCAAGAACATTTTAGATATTTTTTAAGTTTTTAAGTTGATTCATATTCAGAAACTTAGTCAAGGTCAGAAAGGTCAACTATGACACAGAATCTGCAGCCTCCGTCTCGCTTTGTTTTTCTGGTGCAGAATATTTTAAAATAATGAAATACATAGATAAAACTTTGCCATGATGAATATTCTTGTTCTGGGCTTGAAGCACATCTATGTTTACTTCCTAATAGGCTTTGGCCCCGCCCACCAACAGGAGATTGATGATTGGTATGTTGGTTATATGACATTATGAAACCCTGAGTGTCTGTATCTGTCTTTATGAGACTGTCACTGTTTCACTGCAGCTCTAACATGGAAACACTCTTTTCATTAGCTCGTGCCTTTTACAGCATCGTAGCTTTAACCTGATTTTAAATCTTTTTTTTTTTTTTGCATGGGATCATGGGAACATTTTTTTTTCCTTCTGCATGCATCCAACCATCTTCCCCAGCCTCCCTGTGTCCCTGTTTCCTCCTCCAGGCCGTCCTCTCTCCTTCTCCTCTCCCGTTCTGCATTTACTGACATATAAACATGAAATTGGAAAGCACAGAGACTCGTCCCCCAGGACATCACATTGAACCGACACACACAGACGCGTATATATCCATCCTTGTGTCAGCAGTCTTACATATGGAGACACACACACACACTCGGGCTCAGAGCACAGCGGGGGAATAGCTGAGCAGGACGGCCCGTTCTCTGGGATATCAAAGCAGCGACACACACACACACACACACACACACACACTCAGGACTTGGTGGAAAATATGGTGAAATTAAAAAGGCAGGATGGCAAGTAAATGGAATGTCCCCTCTCTCATTTATCACAAATACATGAAATTGTAGGATTCTGAATTAATTTCCACTCCTCACATTTCCATTTCTGCCCACGAGAAGGTGGATGTAATCATCCGTCAACTCTGCAAAAACAGCTGCAGAGCAGGTAAATAAAAGAATGAAAATGACAAGTTCCACTTTTCTTTCTGCAATTAGAGATGGTCTATTTTAAAATGCATAGAAACAGCTTCCAAAGACACCGAGGTGACACAGTAATTATTTCCCTCCTTTGCTGTCTTAGCGTGTTTGACATTTGAGAACGCATTAACAGCTGTTAGACTTGGACTTGAAATAACACATGAGCTAATATAAACTTTAAAAAGTGAGTGGGACTGATTTTTATCCTTTGTCTTTGTAAAACTGAGGTTTTTCTTCATCACAGAGGCTGAAACTCTCCAACCTGTCCAGTGTTTGGCGTTTGAACGACTAAACAATCATCTGAATGGCTTCGTTCCATCACAGCGGTGCACTGGGACTGACTTTGGCAGATTATGTCCAGTACATAATTTTCCCTGCTGGTTGTCACTGGTCACACATGTGCCAGATACATTGCACAGCAGCAGCAGCAGCAGCAGCAGCAGCAGCTTCAATACCAGCAAAGGCCCGTAGACATTTCTGTGAACATCTAAGCTAATGGTAAAGAAAGGAGGGAGAGGACCTTCTCTCTATCAACGCTTACTGCAACAGGCCAGGGGTCAAATAAACCTGCATGAGGTCAATCACCGACACTGAGTCAACCACTGACAAACTGAACTGAAACATACACTAACCGTTATAACACATAACACACCAGCTGAGATGAAGAACCACAGACTGTTGGCCTTCACACCTTACATCATAAAAACCCTGGAGCAGCAGCCTCTCCACCTCCTGAGGCCACAGGTTGAACATGAACTGGACCTACTGTTTGCTTACAAGGGACATATAGTGATGCCCACTCTTACTGGGATGAACCATGTGGTCACATGTGAATTATGTTGGATTTTCAAGTGGATTTAACATCATTTGTTCTTAAAGAGAAGAGATCGTGAACTGACTGATCTAGTTCAGCGGTGTAGGACCTGATCCAGGATTTCTCAATGTTTCCATGCACAGTTTTTTTTTTTTTCATTTTTCATTTTTCATTTTTATAAAAGAAAACCGATGTTAAATTAAATATTTATCACTGCAGAGTATTTTCACAGAGTTTAAAACATGTCTCGAGAAGAATCTTTAACCTTTCAGGGAGGTATCAAGAAAAGATTTAAGCCTGACATAATGTAGAACAAAATCTGAGAATATTTTCACTTAATTGATCTCAGACGTCGAGTTTTTTCCTGATCAACCAAACTCCTCCTGCAAGCAGATCATCACTGTGAAACAGCAGCTCTGGATGCTGAACCTTACAGCAGCAGCATATATACATGTCAAAGTGCATCGCTGATAATACCATTATGTGCCCAAAAGGCAGAGATTTACATAATTCATTATAAGCCAGGAATAAGACAGCTGTGTAGTTTCAGCAGTGCTGTTAGCGGCGCCCAAAGCAATATCATCAACACGAAGCTCCGCTCATACAACCTCGTTTTCCGTGTGATTTTATAGAAGAAAAAAAATGTAGGGATGTGATTTATTTGGGTCTAGTAGACAACATTAATATGTCAGTAACAGATGCACACAATCAACAGAATATCTTCACATTAATGAAAACAGCTACCATCTGGATGCACTCTGGGTTTTTAATGTTAGCAGCCTGGGAAGGATTTATGAAGCCTCGAGTTCAAACGCAACTTTATACCTGTTTACGTGAAGATCTTGGCCCGATAGCAAAATTAGAAGACCTTGAAATGTTCTATACTCACACAGAAATTTGCCTGTGTGGATCTCAATATGTCAAGAAAGAAAGATACTTCTATGCTCTAATGATCACTGGAGCTCCATTGGAGCTAACGTCTTTGAAGCTAACATCAAGAGACAAAACAAAACATGAAGTCTGAACCCTAGGCTGTAAATAAAGATGGATATAGCCTCCATGATAGCACCTATAGATTTTGAAGAGTGGCTCAGAGTGAGCTGCTCCTCCATCGTCCATCGTCATGTTTCCAGTCCCTGACACCGCCTCAATTCTGGCTAATCCAAAAATGGGCGGGGCCTGAGTGCAGCCAAGACTTTGCTGCACCCTGGCTTATGGCAGATATACACAGCACTCCCTTATTATGGGAGACTGACATGGTTATGAAGACAGCCTCTATAGTGTCAGAGGAACTGCAGGTTTACTACGCTTGGTGTTGGAAAGTCAGGGATCCACTCGAGTTACATTTGCAGCCATTACGACACGAAAGATCCATCCATCCTCCTCCATATAGAGCAGGTGTTATATAATTAAAGATGGTCCAACATAAAACTGAGTTACTTATATTTATGTATAGACATCACATCAGCACATCACTGCAGACAAGCATCTGTTCTGCAGGATGTCTCATCCATATCCTCCTGGGGCCTTAAAAAAAGAGCATGCTGTCAAAGACAAAGGCCAGTTTTGGCCCAGTGGTCTGCACAGGCAGCAGCACTTTACAGACATTTTCCATTTTACTTGTTTTATTTTTCTTTGTCAATTCACTTCATTGCTGATAAGCCGCAAACGGCTGAAGTGACAGATGGAACAAAGGCAACCTGTAAACAAAAATAACATACTGTCATAAATTTCAATAAATTACAGACGCCTGACTGTGCTGCTACATGGATTAAATTGGCTGTCTGAGTGTAGGTGTGCCTGTGCATATTAAACTGTGTGGTTCCACTGCAACACAACCTGTAGATAAAAAGAGCACCTATAACTCATAATACACACATACACACACATGCATGTATGCATACTTTCAAACATGCATTTGTTCTGTTCGAACACACGCACACACACACACACACACACACACACAGAAAAACAACTCAGACCATGTTTATATGCAAATGCAACATCTTCAGAAAACACATGGACACAAATAAATGGTTCAATTATGTCGATTGTACAATTGTGTTAATTCATCACCGCCGTACACCAGAGGGTGTTTACGTGTGTGAGCAGAGTGCTGAGTGTGTGTGTGTGTGTGTGTGTGGTTTCTCTGATTAGACAAATGGAGATCAATGGATGGGTTCAGCTGCGAGAGAAGGTGGAGGAAGAGAGGAGAGGAAGAAGAGAGAGGATGAGTGTGGAGCTGCTCTGCAGATGATGCACCAAGAGGTTAAAGAGGTTAAAGGGGATTTAATGCTCTGCAGAGCACAAGAAAGAGCTTAAGAAACCATTTAGTTTTGTGTTAACACCAAAAAAAAAACCCTCTCATGTTATGAAGCTACTGCAAGTCATTATCTTTAAAAGACTTATTTCCACAACTGTTGTTTGGCAGCAAAAGCCAGTTTCCTGGATGTGTTTTTTTTTTAATGCGTGGTGTCAGAGCGACAGGCTTGTCTTGTCTTTTAGTGCCCAGACAGCAGCACAGTGGAATTGATTTACACATCCACACTAAATAGATGCTTCTGGAAACTGGTGACACCGGAGCCACTCGTTTGTAATGTACTGGCCGTTGATAGTTTGTTTAGATTCAAAGCACAAGTCTGAAAAACTGGATCACAGCATCAGAGCTAATATTGAAGACAGATTACAGCTGATGGATGGAAACTTGAACACTATGCAAACTACCACTTGACTGTAGTTAAGTCCATACCTGTAAACAGATTCAGGGACATCTTCAGCAGTTCATATAGGTTAAGTTAGGCAAGGCAGCTTTGTTTGTAAAGCACATTTCATAGACTAGGCCGATCAAGGTGCTTTAATGAGCAGTAAATATAAACCAGGCTGCAGCAGCCCTGACTGCAGAAAACTGCTGCTGCAGGTGGTGAGTAACTAATGTTGAATGCTAACATTAGCAGCAGCTTCTTTACGGCCTTATCCACATGGGGCTTTCTCTAAATGACCTTTGTCATCTCCGTTCTTAAAAGGTTTTCCATAAACACAAGAAATCCAACTGAAAACGTGTCTAGACACTGTAGTTTATACACCTGGCCTGTGTGTGGCGCTGTAACGCTGCCACAGAAATACACCAAATACAGAGAAGAAGACGTGGAGCATGCGTGTAAGGCCTGAGCACTGTATACAAACTCTAAAGTCAACTAAATTACAAAAAATGTTGACTGGGCGTCGTGTGAGTCCAGATATCCAGACACGTCTCAGACGTTAAAGAGGAATCGTCTCCAAAACACTGGTTCCAAAACAAAACTTTTGCAGATACTATGTCACCTATGTGGACTGAAGGACCTCAGCCAGATCCAGCTGAAGTCCTCAGAAGAAAACTCACGACAGTATCTGGCAAAACAGATTAAAGAGAAAAAACAAATAATTGAATTTTGTTCTTTCTCTGACAGAGGTGACAACACAGGACCACGGCTTTCGAGCTACACGTTGCCGGTTAATTAACTTTTTTTGGTGTATTTTTCCTCCATATGTAAATCAAACTGGTTTAACGCACTTTGTCAGCTGAATGAAAATGCAAGCCGGGGAAAGTAAACAAGTCTAAATGAAGACTGTCACGGTTACAAGGAGTGGGAGATAATTGAACTCTGGTCAGAAGTGAAACAAACAAGAATCCATCAGGCAGAATCAATCAACAGGACGTCTGATGGAGCTCTGAATTATGAATCGCTCTCATCCTCGCTCTCCTTCTCCCAATTTGCATATAAGGCAATAAAACTCGACGATTCTGAATCCAATCAAGTTATTTTCTTTTTTTTTCTTCTCAAGAGGCGTTTATTGCTGCTATTCAACCGTGATCTATAGAAATTGTTTGTTGTGTCACAGAGTACGGCACCTTAATGGTTTTGTATGATGCTTGTGAGAAAGGTGGAAGGTTCAACATGAAGAACAACAGGTTGGAGAAGAAATGGAGCGTCACTGAAATCATTATTCAACAGGTCTGGGAAGTATTGATACATTAAACTGAGAGGCTGAAATGCTCATCTGAGTCGACCCGAAGTCGAAACAGTGAAACCAGATTGACGGTGTGCGTTGGAGCCACAGCTGTTCACTGGTGCAAGCCACAGGCCCTCCCCTTAATTATAAATCCTGTCGGTCACCATGACAACCTCCGAGCTGTAACAAGGCCACTGAACCTGCATCTCTCCCCCTGCTGGCATCACTGCTGCCTTCAGCTCCAGGCTCAGACAGTACTGCACGGTCTCGGCCCCTCATCACCGACGTCCACAGGTGTGTGTGGAGGTGACAACCCCACAGGTGAACGCTGAACGTACAGTACATTCAATGTGATTGGCTACGGTAGACAGCAGTCGATAACTGTGACATGTCCCTCCCTGTTCCTGTTTTTACTGGAAACACGTGAGCGTGCAGAACTGTACGGAGATGGAGATGTTGGTTTGAGGAGGTTCACACTGAAGGTTTTCACCCTCTGAAAGTTCACTAATGACGTAAAGCATCATGACTGGATCTGTAACATCAGCTTAGAGATGCTGTGCTTCTCTACATCTGTGAGCTCAGATCAGGTTTCATGAGCAGTCGCTGCAGAAAACCGGCTCATTCTCAGGGTTTTTCTCTCACCACTGTTTCTCTGGCTGCAGAAAAAGACTCTGTGACGTGCAAACTAAATCACAGAAAGATGAAATCGTGGCCGTTTTTCAAACATGCTGCATGTGTGGGCCAAAACACACAGAGAGGGAGACACAATCTGCACAGTCCTCTCTCCGGCTGCTTGTTATTTATGTTTTTGCTCTGTATCGGGGACGTGTACGTATCCCAGAAATCTCTCCCAGTACAGTAAAGCATGACCAGAGTGCTCGGGAATTAAACACTGGCAATTCATCAAAATAATTTTCCCTGCCTTCACTTTGTCTCTCTCACTGCTGGAGAGGCCACGGGACCATTTGGAGACAGTGTTTGCTCCATTATCATCTGGTCTTCCTGTTTACTCCACCAATCTGCTCCTCCCCTCCTCCTCCTCCTCCTCCTCCTCCTCCTCCTCCTCACTTACTTCATGTTATTGATAAGTGATAGTTGGGGCTGATTGTATGAGGTAATTATCCGTCTATCCCCGTTTGGAGCTGCAGAGAGAAAAAGTCTGACCTTAAACGGTGAAATCCTTCAAAATAAAACAAACACTTTCAATGAAATAATGATGAAACTTTCTCACCTGTCAGTAATTACTTCATTTATTCACATCAGAGGTGACTGACACGTATTTTGAGAAACTTTTTCCCGCTGAAGTCTAAATGAGAAATCGCGCCGTCTTCATCCGACTTGAAAGTTGCTTTCTCACAGCCCTCACACACCTCGCCGTCTTCCCACGCAGGTGATTTTTCACTTCACTTGCCTAATTAGACTTTTCCTTATGCAGGACCGTGTGGGCGTGTACCCACTGGGTTTGATTGACATCTCTCACACTCTGCTTTTGAAACAACAACTCGCTCCCAAGATATCCACCTCGATAATATCCACCTCGCTTCAACCTGAGCTGTGATGTAATCAGTCGGAGTGACTGAAACGATCTGTGTGTTTGAGGCCTTGGACCCAAAATACCTGCAGGACGCAGCTTCAAATCAGACCAAGGACTTGTAGCGTGAAATAAAATGTTGATGAAAACCTTGATGCCTGACACTAATGTTTTTGTTTACACTGAGACTTACACTGAATCTCAATTTGACCACTTTTGATCAGATCTCACTTCCTGCTCTATATGCAAATGAGCACATGTTGTTGTTTTTGTTCTCAGCCGATAGACAGTCAGGTTTGTTGTCAGTGAGTTTCTATGTGCAAGTGATTGACATAAAGTTTTATCCATTCGAAATACTAAAATAGTTTTGGTTTATAATGAAGTAGAGTGGGTGGTCCTTCATCAGAGTGGGCGGGGCCTTTCAATGTGGTCAGGACATATTTGCATCCACACTGCGGAGACACTGAACCTCCAAATATTCATGTGGGGATTTAGAGAAGAAGAAGAAGAAGAAGAAGAAGAAGAAACAACAACATCAGTAGCTGAGAGGAAAGCACCAGCGCTGAGTCAAGCCGACCTGATCAGAGTAACACTGCAGTTTCTGACCTTAATGGCAGCGATGGTCATATGCGCAGACGGAGGAAGCCGGGGGAATCTCAACATAAAGGCATGTCGAACAAATCAGGAAAGAGGTCGCCTGTTTGTGACCAAACCTCCTCCTCCTCCTCTTTCGCAGCACATTCAACTGAGCCAATAAATCCTCCACATCACCTTCTGCAGCTTTCTTCAGCTCTTCTCAAAGCGTGACATTATTGGTTTTGAACGTGTTGCAGGCCGATGAGTAAGTAAACAGTCAAATCAAAACCCCCCCTCACCTTTTTTTTTTTAGCCCTGGTTTCAAAGTGACAGTGTTTTCTGGTAAAGAGAAAGAGTCGACGTCTCGGGGCTGAGACCGTCTCCTTCTTGCCACTTTTTTGGCCTCGCTTGCATCATCAAGCGCCGGATTTTGCTGGGATGAATAAAACCTGCCAACCAGATGCAGCGAGCAAATCTTCGGTGAACTAATACAAACACACAGAGGTGAAACTGTGTGTGTGTGGTGTGTGTGTTATTATCATGATGATTATAATTTTTTAAAGCGCTCCCCTGTGTGTGTGCAGCGGATCAGCCTGCAGCAGGTTAGATCCAGTCTCTGTGCAGACGAGCTTTTGTCAGATGAGCTGTTTCTGTGACAGGTGTTATGCTCTGATGCGTCATCCGTCAGAATAATCCTGTCTGAGGTGCAGAGGAGACACAGCGATGCTCCAAACTGAAAGAAAGAAAGAAGGAAGGAAAGAAACAGCAACTAAAATATAGATTAAAACCTGAAGGAACTGTAACGACTCTGCCCTTATTCCTGTCTGTTTCCTCCTCCTCCTCCTCCTCCTCCTCCTCCTCCCATCCCTCTGTTTTTCTGACTTTTCACTCGTGAGGATCAAGAAAATGTTTCTTTGACTGAATTATGAAAAGCTGCCCCTCTCTGTCCTTTCATCTGTGTGGAGGACGAAACAAAGAATCACAGGTTGTGAAAACAAAAACTCTCTCATCTCCTGCTTGTACTTTCGTTACTCACCCCCACCCACCCCTGTTGTCGTATCATCTCCTCCTCACCCCTCCTCCTCCTCCTCGTCCTCATCTGTTTCTTGCTGTCTTAAGCCGAAACCTCTAACAAGGTGAAAAATGATGATTTGAGGGAGCTCCCCGTAACATATGGAAAGAAGTTTCCGGAGAGAAATGTCCGTCATTAAGACTTTAACCTACTGCTGGCACAGAGGCCCCTCACTGCTGACCTAGCTCTCTGTGAGTGTGTGTGTGTGTCTGTGTGTGTGGGGGAGACCTAGTTGTCAGATGATGCCCTGCTGTACTCCGACATGCTCATATATCACTCAGTCTGATGCAACTCTAACACACACACACTCACACACTTTATCTCAAAGTCTTTCCTGCACACAAGCTCAAGTTCAGATGGCAGCATCCTTCCTCTTTCTCTCTCTCTCTCACACACACACACACACACACACACACACACACACACACACATACATACACACACACACACACACACTGGCAGGTAAGTCAGGAATCATGTGGTTTAATTAATTACCATCTAAAAGTGAACAAGGTCAGAGCGGCGCTCAGCTGGAGAACGTTCCAGAGGTTACGGCCTCTCCATCCAGCTCCTCTGAAGCTGTCAGCTGTCGGCGAAGGTGAAGTAAGAGCACCTTAAAGTGTCAGCCGCTCTGTGCATATGGGGCCAACTGTTGAAACGCTGTCACTCTGTAAAAGCCCGGTCCACTCTGTGCCTATTGTTCCCTTGAACCATTAGCAACACAATAGTAGTTAAGTTCTGCCACTGAATTCACCAAAGCCACAGAGAACATGTCTGCAGCTGTGACGTTCACATATAAAGAGACTCGGCAGCAAATCTGCTCATTTATCCTGCGACAGCTTGTTGTTTGCTTTGTACGTAAAATACAAAGTTGTTTTTATTCCGTTAAAGTATTTTTTAGGGTTTTTTTTTTTTCTATTATTAAATTTTAACATAAATGTTGCATTAGACTTAAAAACTAACACACGTGCAGGTGAAGAATCAGCGTCTCTGTTGGGCTCAGCCTCATGAGATCCAGATGTTCAACACACCACTGTTCTTTATCATGCAGGACAAAATGACTGATCCAGCATCAGGCAGGGTTCAAGAAACCAGAGGAGAAAAGCTTCTCTCTGTTGCTTGAACAATGACTTGAAAACAACAGTCTTCTCCCTGCACAGTCATGCAAACAGCCATATGGACTTGTGTGCTTTGATTAATTAAAGTGTCACAGAGTGATTAAGGTCAGGAAGTTCCTCAGCCAGAGGCCTCGTTCTGCGGTGGCATCTCTGAAATCTCACAAAATGTTCTTACATCTGTCGGAAAAAGGCGAAAAATAGCTGCAGATTAGCAGCAAACAAAAACCTCCTGTCATGTTGTTAAACAGACTGTGATGCTCTTAGGTTTTAAATGAAGAGGACACAGAGGGAGGAAGAGTAAGTTCACACAAGAAAGAAACACAGACGGGACAAGTTACAAGAAAAGAAAAGGATATAACATAGAATAAAAATAAAAAAAGTCACACAGGGATATAATGAGAGAAAGAGGGGGAAAAAAAAAAAATCAAGCCAGACTCCAAATCACAGTTTTGTTAAGGGCACGGCTGCCACTGTACCCACGGAGGCTGCTGGAACAGTTCTGATGTTTCTCTGCAGGAGGCTCCTCAGCTGCCTTGGGAGTTTAAATAAAGCCGACCTCAGAGGATCCCGTGAATCTGAATCTGTCTTGAGGTTTTTTTTTTTTTTTTTACAGAAAGAGGGAACCAGGCAGTGAAATCTAATTATTATCTTCAATTTAACAAGGTCACAGCAGCACTATTCCTGGGTATGAAGGAGTTTGAAAAGTCAAACGCTGCGTAACAAGGTGCTGAATTTAATTAAGTTTTGTATTGTACTTTTAAAGTAACGCTAACAAATCTGCATCTCTATATTAAACTTCACCACCTCATGTTGGCTCATTTGATCTGCGTCTGCACAACAGAAGCTTCAAAAAGGTAAATTAGTGCACATCAAACAAAATCTGCACATCTGAAACAGCTGGTCTTAGTTTTTAGCTCTTTGGATTTGGATTTACGATTCATCCCGAGTTGACAGCGCGGCCCACCTGAAGGCTCGGTGAGAAGCTGCGAACATGCAGGAGCAGGGAGTTTGACATTGGTGGTGAAAGTAAATGTTAGGAGAGGTGAGATGGGAGCTGCTGAGGGAGCCGAAAATGATGTGAATTTAAGGAGCGCCTGTGGATTTGTCTACAGACTGTTGAGGACGGTCAACATACTGACACAGTAATGGGTGTGAGCATTAGCGTCAGTAAAGTTGAAGGCCCCATGCTGACCAGAATCCAACACATTCAGTGAACTGGCAGAGCCACTTGTACTTTATAGACAGGCCACAGCTACATGATCTGAGAGAGCAGCTACTCCTCCTCCTTCTCTCACCAGAATCAAAGCCAGACTTTATAGATAAACCAGAGACTTATCACCCAACACGACAGCTGCACAAAAAGCCCAGAGGTTTAAAGCAGCCTGCAAAACAATTCAAACAACACCCCAGTGCAGCCTGAAGCTCCATCAAACAGCACCAGCTTTAACTTTTTCAGCTCTACCAGCAAACCAGCAAGGTTTCCCCACCACTGGGAGACAACCACAGCCGGTCGGGTTCTTCACTGGAGACTGGTTCAGTCTTTGAGCCTGCTACTGGACCATCAAAGTCTACGTCTCACCTGGTGCTACCACCTGATACCTGCACTCACCAGAGCTGCCACCACTAGCATTTTAGCTGCCACTGGAACGACCTGTATACACCACGCCTCCACTCACCTCACCATCCGGATGCGACGGCTGTGTCCACCTGAACCAGAAGATCTCTCAGCTCCAACAAGAAGAAGAACGGTTTCTGGACTCCCAGGTCACCATGGGCCCTGCTGTCGCCACCACAGAAGCCGCAGAGTTGGACTTGACCGTCCCATGTCTCAACACCGCCACTGCCCAGCCACTGGATCCACTGGACTCAGCTATGTCGGAGCTAAACGCAAGAAGAAGATAGAAGACAGAGGTGTGGTCAGACGGACGGGGCAACAAGAGACACCAGAGTCCACTGTTTGTCTCTCAAGTGAAACTTATGGTTGTTTTTTTTCACACAACTTGAACCACATGTTAACTATTACGACTGACAGTTGGTCGCCATTGTTTTGATCCAGGAGCAGAGACAAACAACCCGTCAGGCCGCTGGGGTTGGAGGTCGTGTTGGGTCCAACCTGCAGCCTTTCTACTACAAAGGCAGAATTTCATGACCAGCTGTGACCACCTGTCTGTTTTGATAAGGTGTGACAGCCACGTCGGTCCAGTCCGTGGCACCACTACCATCGGTTGTTCTGGCTGACACTGGTGCCAGCCTCTGTTTTGCTTCTGCTGAACGTGTGACCTTCTGCAGACCTCTTCTGGGGAAGAGAGTGCTGCATCATGCTGGCAGTGTTTTAAGCCCTGTGAGAACGACTTTGTTGCTGCAAGATGAAAGTCTTTTATCTTCAAAGCTATGAGAATGCATGCTCACAAATGATTTGTGGTTGCTTAAACGACAACAGCAAATACGCCGGGCCTTTTTGTTTTCAAAGTGGAGATGTGTGACAATCACAAAATGGAAAATATATTCACCATGTTTCGTTGCTGCAAATGGCAGCAAGAGATGACATTTAAGAAATAAGACCTTCTCCTCACCAAATGTGATGTCATTTGACAGCTGGACAGAGTAAACAAGTTTTTTTTTTTTTTTTTTTTTAATATTTTTCAAACTCAAGGACACTGTCCAATCACAGTGGGTGGGCTGAACATGTGAAAAACATCTTGAAAAAGTGCTACAGAGGAGCTGAGAGCTGCTCAGGGGCAACGTCGTCCTGCAGGAACACCAGCTGCTCACACAGATGGGTTCAGAGCATGCTCACAAAAACTCAGCAGCAGATCCAAAGTAAAAACAGAGAAGGAGAATTAAAGTAACATGAAGCCAGGTTGTCGTTTCTTACAATGCATCCCGCTGCAGTGTTACCTCACTCACTCAGCGATCAGCAAATGATCCTGTCTCCTCAGCTCCTTGTGGCTATAATGAGGACTGGTGGATCCTGCTGGAAGGAGGATTATGTAAGAATTCACCTCTGAGGAAGTTGAAAGGCGTCGCCCCGGGTTGGACGACTGGAGACTGTAACGTTTCACACAGGTTGCCTCATTATTAGACTGAATATAAAACCAGCAGCTCGCTGACTTGGATTGTGAGACACAACAGTAACCGCCTGCGTCACCTTTGTGGGACACTGGTCATTTAAAGACACTTGTTTTGATATTAAAAATGTAAACTGAGTTAAAGGCCCAACAAAGACCTTTTTGTGCTGATCCTGGCGCCCCCTGTGGACACCAGCGGTAGGTTTCTCTTTGTGGGTGATGAAAATATAGCGATGAAATTGATTTGGTTTTTTTCGGCTAGCATAGCAACAACTCAATGCTAATTTAAAGCCTCGCCAAATGTGCCGCCTCCTCTGGTCTGAGTGTTGTACATGGTTTGGTCGTCCGGTGGACCGACCCGTCCACTGCCTCCCCAAGGTAAAGAGTTACACTATTCAAAAACAGCTGATCTTCCCACCGATGGCTTCATTTACTGTCGTAGGTCACAGAGAGACATCAGCAGGAACCAGAGACTTCTGCAGATCCAGTTACAAGTTCCTTTAAAGGCAAACAACTTTTGTCAGAACTGTAACAAAACTTATTCAAATATGCAAAAAAACCCGAACAAACCTCTCCTATAAGACACTGAGGTATGTTGTGTAACAGTTGAATGTATAACCTCGGCACGTTAAGGTAAATTCTTCACAGGAATAATGTGATTTCCTTTTCTTTGCTGGGGCTTTTGTGCTGCACACTGTCCAAGGCCCACTCCCTCAGTCAAACCGTGGACTGAAGCACAATCAGAGTCTTTCACTGGAAGAAAACACATCTAAAAATCTAACAGGGAAATTAGCAGAGACACATTCAGAAGTCTGCAGCGTGAAGGCTGCCAGCCTTTGTCTCTCCCTCTCTCTTCATCATTCAGTGTCACAATTGAGTGGCAACAAGGATACAACTCTCTGCAGCTGAGAAACAAACCAAAGCGTCGCCGCCTCACCCACTACGCTTTCTTCACCTTCTCAGATTCATGCGGCTGTGGACCGTGAGCTTGTGAAAGCAAACACTCCTGCTTCAAAAGACACTCAAAGAGCAGACAGAACTTCAGAAACATCAACACAACAGGCGACAGCGTCAAAAACACATCTCAATGCAAACTTTAAAAAAAACTCAACACTGACGCCATTGAAGCTCCCAGATCCTGATTTTGCTGTCCACTGAGGTGCAGCTGATGAGCGCATCAAAAAACGTCGTATAATTTTTGGACAGATTGAGTTCGTTCTGATCAACAACAACAAGGTCGTCTGTTTCCTTTTGAGCTCTGAAGTCTGAGATGTCTCAAAATAGTTGAGGAAGCAGCATCAGCTCTGAGCTGCAGAGTCCTGTCCGGATCAGGAGTGTTGTTCTGATGAACAGCAGCTGCATTGACACATATGATGCCAACATGTATGTGATTGGAGGTGAAGCTCTACAGTTTCATGCCTGGTCCTCATTTGCTTTTTGTTTTTGACTTCCTGTATTGACAAACAGGAGGAGCTGGAGGTTTGGGGATTTGGAGGCGTCGCTGATCCACAGTTAGACGGAAGTGAGGAGCAGATTTTTGTTTTTTAATGGAAACAATCTGACGTGTGCAGGAGCAGGAGAAGCTCGAGTGGAACCAGTAACAAGAGCTCAGTGTCCCAGGCAGCAACAGACAGGTTAATGCTGTGAAGTCATTAGAAATGTTTTCACCCAGGCTTTTCCTTCTGTGACCTGTCAAAATGTCTGCGAGGAGGGGAAGACTAAAACCAGTCCCCCGTTAAACTCTGGATAATGTTTTTGTGAGGAGTTAACCCCTTAATGGGGCCAGTGGCTGTTAGTGGGCTTATTACAGCACTTGGTGTTTCTGCAGACTGGACTATCCATGTTGGCTTTTCTCAGTTGGTGGATTTGTTGGTACTTTAGTGAAGCGCCGCGTCGATGGTCTATGAAAAACTAAAACAAAACAAAAGTCAAGCACACAGCCTCAGGCGGACGGACGGACATCGAGCCTGATGTCTGCCCTGTCAAAGAGCCGCAGCAGATTTTACTCACACCAGTTTGGTTTTATTGAGTTTTGTGTTGGACACACGGTGAAGCAAAAACAATGATCAGGACGTGGATTATTAATGAGGAGCTTATGACTTTAGACTTTCAGTTCATCAATCAGCCATTTGTCTGTATAGCTGTAGTGTTAACAGCGATCCAGGACTCCCAGTGTGAACCAGAACATCTTGGTGCGATGATAAAGGCAGAGTAAAGTTTCTGGCTGGTACTGACTGAACTGAGCGTCTGGTTTAAAACCTCCTCTCCAAAGCTGAACTGATGGGACAAAGGCCAGTGAGTCGCTGCATCCAAAGCAGCTTTTCTTTGTTGAAAAGAAAAGACAAAGTTGAATCAGAACTGATTCATGTCTGGATGGTAGCGCTGGCCTGACACCAGCACTGACCAGCACCGACCAGCACTGACCAGTGATGGTTTCCTGGTTTAGGAAAAGAAGAATAAATAAACAAACTCTTCTCTCTCTCCACCTCCTGTTCACTTGAACAGAGCTCAACGATGCGAAAGGCAAACACGAACAGTCCCTGTTCCTGTGGGACCCCGGATCGGGTCACTGTGAGCTTGTGTTTATGTGCATGTGTGTGTGTGTGTGTGTGTGGGTGTGTGCATGGGGGGGGGTTGTGGTTGATCTTGTCACCGTGCACATGTGTGATCTGTAAAGGTCATGTGGTGAGTATGAGTACATGTGTGAGATCAGGACTTGCTCAGTGTCTCACTGAGTGTTTCTTTTCTTCATGTGCATATAAGAAAGTGTGTGTGTGTGTGTGTGTGTGTGTGTGTGTGTGTGGGACAGAGAGGTCAGGGTAAAGCTGCACCGTGGCAAGGTCACAGAGAATGCAGCTGGGAAAAGATGCATGGATGGATGGACGGACTGAAGAAGGAGAGAAGCTCAAGAGGCAGTTGGGGGGGGGGGGGGGTGTATATGACCTCGCCTATGAGGAGGAAGACTTTGAAAGACACGCGGTCGCAGCAGTGAGCAGCCGCCACAGCGGAGAGGTGCCATGTTGTTTTACATCAGCTGAACCACAGGCATGTAAACAACGCCCCCCCCCGTCCCCCTCCTGAGCTGCTGTCTTGGTAATTTTCTGTCGAGTGATCACATCCTTCACCTCCATCCCCTAAAACCAACATGCAGCATCATCAAAAAACAAAACACAACAGCTTTCACATCACAAACAAACAACAGTGGAACAAACGTCCTTATCTTTAAGCACAAAGAGGAGCCGCCTTTAAAACCTGGCAGCAGCTGCAGAGGGCGGAAACTCAGCAGGGAACTTTTTCATCCAGTGCGTTTGTGCTCAGAGACGTGAAACGTGCAGGACACGGTCTCCATCTCGATTAACAGAGACACCGGTGGTACATGTGCGTTTGTTGGATGGATGAAGGCTCATATATATAATTTAGCTCCAGCTGTCAGAAAGAGACGCTTCAGTAATTACTGTTTAACTCACCTGCCGCCGCTGTTGTTATGTGCTGTTTGAAAATAAAACCATAACATCAGTGATTTAACATATATGTATATATTCTGTCTTTTCTGTCTGGAAGATGTTCAGACACATGTAAAGTCCTCAGCTGCCTCTGACTTGGTGACAGGGAGGAGGAGGAGGAGGAGGAGGACCAGGCTGGAGGAGGTGAAGGATGGAGAGAGTGAAGGAAAAGAAACATACTGCCTCCGTCCTTGGACGTTCTTTGTCATAGAAGATGGAGGGAGGGATCAAACAAGGGACAGGGAAATGTTGAGACTCAGGGATGTGTGTATGTGTGTGTGTGTGTGTGTGCCCCCTACCTCAGGCTGTATCCATCACCCAGGGGGCAGAAAACGCCTCGTCAACATGATTTATTTTTACTGGCATCTACAACAGGTGAAGCTGCCTGGTGCCCTACATGTCTGTGTGTGTGTGTGTGTGTGTGTGTGTGTGTGTGTGTGTTTTTCGACAGGTAAACACAGTTTACAGTATGAAAGTTGCCGTGACAACACAGATTATCTGATGATAGTCTGTATTTCAGTGCTTTGCCCCACATTTTTCCCCCGTCTCCCTCCTCTAACAGTGGAGCTGCACAAACACGCCGTCACAGAGTAAACATTTGCGGCGCTCGCACTGCGACAGGTAATTTTCATCTGCATAATTCAATACTGTACAAAACTGGCTGACATGGCACTTTGCAAGTGATTCTTGCCCTTTTAATCAGAGGCAGGATACATGACTGTTAATGCCCACAAGACGGTGACCTTTTGTTTACACAGCGCTCGCTCTCGCTGCTCAGCTGTCCCGCCTCCTGCAAATATGAGCAAAGCTGCCGACGTGAATGGCTTTTTAATTGACTTGCGTGTTATCAGCGGCCTGCAGAAAAACTTGGGTGTTTGTTTCTGACATTATAGCAGCGAGTGTCACAATTTAATGATTCTGTGTCTAAACCGGACGGCTGCTATTCGACATAATGTCACATCAGAGCGAGGCTGCGTCCCAGCTGCACACAACACCAATGCTATGTTTGCAATTAGCACTGAAGTGAATATACAAGCGTTTATGCAAAGGTTATATTAGCCACTGTGTGTGAGGAATATTGAATCTGAGTCCAGATACAGATGAAAAAGTCACCGTGTCATCTTTTCTCACAGTAAATACGTTTTCAAGGAGCTACGTGTAGGTTTTACCATGACGACGGCGCCAGCGTTAGCATGAGAAGCTGTTTGCTGAGCAGGCTACAGGAAACAATGTGAGTCCAGCTCTGAGAGCAGCTTGCTCTAGAGCATCTGGACATCTCCACGTGACTCTGTTTGTTTACGCCACCATGTTGGAAACATCTACAACCATTTGGTGAACTTTCCTCTGGTCCTACAGGAGCCTGGAGGGAACAAGTGGACACAATCTGGCTTTGTAATGAATATTCAGCTTTGGAGTCGACTGGCTAAAGCTAGCATCGCCCTCTTTGCTTCCCCACAAATATGGGGTTGTTGTTGTTGTTTTTTTTTCAACTGTTGCATGCTGGGACCGCGCGTTAGCCTCCAATCTGCTCTGAGGTCGTAGCGCTGCTCTTGTTAATGTAATTCCAGTGAAGCTCTGGTCATTTATTTATCCCACTGATGAGGATGAATGAGACCTGAAACCTCGAATAAATGAACAAATTTACTACGTCAAAAAAAAAAAAAAAACATCGACAGTGAATTTGTAGACGAGATTCGCCCTGGGAAGCAAACTGGTTTCCTATCTTTAAGGAATACAGTGTCAGTATTTCTCTGTTAACTACACACCCAGAGGTTGTGCTGCTTCTAACGCACGACTGAAACACAGTTTTTGTGACTTAAATTGAGAGTAATGGCATCACATCATCTCACAGTTGCTGCAAAACTTCAGGTAAAACTCAACTAACTTCTTCCTCAATCCCTCAAAAAACCGCCTTTGCCGACACATGCCTTTTTTTTTCTTTTCTTGCAGGATATATTGTTTATAGAGAGAATTGTGCCTCCTGGTTATCACAAAGGCAGCATTCTGGATGTTTGACTGTATGTCTGCCTGCATATTCACAATCCACTGCCTTTGGAGGAAGCAGAGAAAAGTACAGAGTGGGAGAGAACAAAAGAGGGGTTGGGTTGGGGGGGGAAACGCAGGTTGTTTGTGGCTGTGCATATGGCTCAGTTCACCTCAAACACATCCATATCATGTGTTTTACACCTCAGCTGCAGGACACGAAGGTCACGTTATGTGGGCTCAAAAGAGACATCATATGGAAACAGGCAAAGGCGGTGGATGGTGTCCACGGGTGGCTGCAGGTGCAGGTGGTTTTGTTTTATGGCAGAGAAAAGAGAAGTGTTAGCGATGTAGCACAGCTTCTTTACACCTGGCTGCTTGTCGGCAAATGATTATTTTATACATGTGTGTGTGTGTGTGTGCCTTATGTGCTTTAACATCTCCAGTTTCTGTCCTGGGTTTCTCTCTCCTTCCTGTCTCCAGCTGAAAAAAGCTGCTCTAACAAGGTGAAAAAATGGTTTGAGGGGGTGCAGAGGAAGCAAAAGAGAGAGGGAGAGTGACTATGCATGCATGTGTGAGGGAGGAGGAGAGATGTAAGGGAGCGCAGTAGGTGTGGATGGTTTTACCAAGGGGCAGAGAAAAGATGAATTTCTTAGGGGTCGGTGAAGCTTGTCCTGCTCGGTATCCTGTGCTCCGCAGAAGCCTCGTTCAAAGGTTAGATCCCAGCGTCACGGTGGAGGAGGAACAGTATGAAGGAGACGGAGGGGAAGACAAAAGAAAAAAAGAAACAGCAACAGGAGAGGGAATAAAAGACGAGAGGTGGGTTTAAAAGTCAGAGACGGCAGGTGAGACGCCTGTCATTCATGTGTGTGTGTGTGTGTGTGTGTGTGTCCCTAAATGTGAATCTTTCAGCCTCTGTATCACACACACACAAAGTTAAATTAAGAAGCAGCACTCGTGAAGGGGGAAATATCAACTTTGCATATGAACAAAGAGCCAGCCAGCATCGGGACGTCATTTATCGACTCCTGTGTCTGTTACCTAGCAACCGGCGGTACTTTTCTCATCTCATCGTGCTGAGGTTTGTTCGTAAAAACACAGAAACTCGTCGGGTTTCTCCATTAAACGTGCAAAAAAAGGCTACACACACACCTGTTGATGGTTTTGTTGACTGACGGGACGAACCCTTATCACCATGGTTACCAAAAGGGTTAAGATGGGGTCTGCTAGTTTGGGAGGTTTCTGCTCGACCAGTGATTGTTGTGCTTCAGAGACGGTTTCTGGGACACGACAGTTTAGAAAGGAAAAATGGAAAACAGTGTCATTAAGTAAATCCTCAGACTTTACAACCTGTCGACCAGGTGATCACAGTCACAGAGATCAGCTGGAGAGCGCTCACGTCTGTTCTTTCTATCTCCGGAAAATTCGGCAAATACACAACAACAACAAAAAAAGAAAGGGTCAAGACGTGTGGCGTCCATCAAACAGCAGCTGGTTTTAAGTGAAGCTGCACACAATTTGTCTTTTCATCTAAAACACACATGAAGAGGGCGTCGAGGGCGTCGAGGGCGTCGAGGGCGTCGAGGGCGTCGAGGGCCCCGGCTCCGACCGCCAGGTGTAAACACTTTCAAATGGTTAAAAAGAAAAAATCGAGATGACACATGAGAAGCGGCGTCACCTGGAGCCACAAACACAACACAGAACAACAGCTCCGCTGCTGGGAAAGTGTTGACATTCAGGAGTGGTCACTGTAAAAGCTTTCCTGTGTGTGTGTGTGTGTGTGTGTGTGTGTGTGTGTGTGTGTGTTTTCTGTGTATCTACAGTACAGGGGGGTAGAAAATGCAGGTTTGCATGGCTGAAGGTGACTATGACAGTTTTAGCCCCGGGACATCATTTTCCTGACACAGAGTCTGTCTGCTGCTGCACTAGAAGGTTGATGTGTGCACACACACACACACACACACACACAAACATATACACGATGCTTTCTATGATGTAGTGAGAAAAGTATAAACTCAAGTAAAGACGTGCACAAAGGGCAGGACAGGTGGACGAATCAAACTCACACAGATACAATTCCTTTGTCCAACTCACACTGAAGCAGCTTTACATTATGTTACCTTCAAGGTAACCCTGTAAAACACACACACACACACACACACACACACATGGACACAGCTGTGTTATGGCCCAATTTTGAGTTAAACAGTGACGTTATTTCTCAGCAGCTCCCACAGTGACACACACACACACACACATGCAGAGACATGGACACACACACACTTTATGTACGTGTTCAAACACACACCATATGTCCTCACACCTCCACACAAACTAACAGATTCCATTATTCCTGCAATCATTAATTGTGTGTGCGTGTATACATATGTATGTGTGTGTGTGTGTGTGTGTGTGTGTGTGTGTGTGTGTGTGTGTGTTGTCCTCGTCCACACATCATATCGACTCCATAGGCAGCGTCTGCAGAGACAAGCTGAATAATTATCCACCTTTTTCTTCCTCCCTCCATCTCTCATCTATGCTCTTTATTTTGTTGTTGCCTTCTCTCTCTCTCTCACACACACTCTCTCCATCACACACACACACACACTCACACTCACACAATCGCTCTCTCCTTTATAATTATTTCCACAACAATGATTGGACCAGTTGATTAAAAAGGGTCTTGTGGGAGCTGTTTCCTCGCTAATGGCATCTCCGTTCTACACAATGAGTTCACACACTATGAAAATGCACTATATGAAACACATTATACACACACACACACGCAACGACACATGCAAACACACAAACACTTGCTGACTAATGGCGTCCAAGTTGCGCAGGATTAGTTTTCAGCGCAACCAAACATGCACCGACACACACACACAGTTCTTTGAATACACAACCCCCACTGTGTTGAATCTATAATCAGTCTTCAGATTTCCTTCAGATAGATCTACACTGAGCTCGTCCAAACAGGCACGTCCTCTTTTCATTAGTGTCGCCATCTATTTTTCTCTCCAAATGCCACCAGTGTGATACCAACAGATGGAGTTTGGTTTTCACTCCATCAGGAGTTTGACAAAACTTTTGTTTTTCCATCTATTATCTATTTATCTGTGTTGTTCACTTTTACACATCACTGACGTGGTGACTCGTCACAGATTTGTAAAAGAGTCCAGGTTGGTGTTAGTGTGTCAGTATCAGGACAGTAGTAGTAGTGAGACGGATCCAGCAGAACTGAGTGAAAGGATCAGGTGGAAGCCAGTAAAGATGAAACAGCTCTAAAAAAGGACAAGAGCTGCTGGTGTGGAAGCTTTGGACGAATAAAAACACAAGTTTACAGTGTTTTCCACTTCCTGAGCTTCGCCTCAGCTCTGGATGTAAACTGTGCAGAGCAGGTCTGTTTAATTCAGCTTTCATCCTCTGACCAGGCCTGAACACTGACATTATGAACAACAGCTACTGTTGCTCAAACTGCTGAAAGAAAGCTGTCAGAGCACACAGTGTGTTTGGCAGCAGAACGGGACCAACACAGTGTTAGGCAGGTGGTCGTAATGTTTTCTCCTCATCTCGGCTCGTATCTTCCTCCTCACACTCTCTCCTCAAATTTTCTGCTGAGAAGCAGCTGACGGCTACAGCACTCACACAGGTTGCTGGTTTTCTGTCTTTATCTGGTTTAAAGGTCCTCAGCGCTCTCTTTTGTCTCCTCCATCTCTGTTTCTCAGCTTTTTCTTCATCTCTCCATCAGTGATACATGCCACTGGAGGTGGCCTCCTGCTGAGTAACCGATTTACTATACAACCTGAAAACGAGGCGAACTCTCTCCTCCACATCTCTGCCCAGCCGTCTTCTTGCTCTCAGGCTTTTTTTCTGATCTCTCCATCATACCCGTTGACTCTTTTTCTGTTTTCTCCCTGATGTTTCGCTCTCTGGGTTTTTTTGCTCTTATCTTTATTTATCTGTTTCCTGTTATTTTTCCTTCCCACCCTGCACCCTGGGAGCCATCGCTCTACAGCGTGTAATACTACATTTCCACCTCCTTCAGTCATCAGCACTGCTGACTAACATACTGGAAATCAAACTTAAACCTGCAGGAAAGGAAAAGAGAGACCAGCGAGTAAGAGACAGAAAAAGCCAATGAAACAAAACACCGGTGGGAACAGGAAGTAGAGAAGGTGAAAGACCACTCCAAGTACCAGCGCACAACTGGTTTGATTTCCAATAGTTTTGGCTTCAGGTGTGTAAAACATGATCCTGTCAGCTGCTTCATCCCCTCTTATTCAGTTTTGACTTATGATCATCTGAGATAATTAATATCTGGAGCTTTGCACAAAAACGACTGAACGTCCATGGAAAGTCTAAATATGTGTGTGTTTTTTTGCTGCCTACACGCTCAAAATATTTCAGGACCCAGGGACCGACACAGACATTAATAATGCACTGCGAATAACACAAATGGGCGCCAGTGTGAATATCAACCAGTTTTTTTTCTCCTTTCTCTGTGTTGGAGATGTTTACTCTTAGAAAATGAAAGGTTGCCTTATGTACTTTGAGTTTCATTTGCGAGAGCGTTTCAAAGTGTACGGTGCAGAAAATAGCCGCCTTAATGACTAGTGCAGCACAGTGGGCATGCTGTGAGCTACGAGGAGGACCGGAGTCAAAGCCACAAGGTACGTGTGCATATACATCGTTAAAGGTGCACATTCATTAAAAGCACTCTACAGGATAATGCACAGTAGATTCACCTCCAACAGCAACAAGTAAACAGCAGGAGATGAAGCACATAAAGAGGAATATTCAGAAAGTGGAGACGAGACGAGAGCAATGAGTCTCAGTGGCAGCATCTGTAGCTCTGGTGTGAGTCAGTGTTTCGACCGGGCGTTACCTCAGGCGCTGTGGAGCACTTGGATTCAACAAATCTACCACTGAAAGGTCAGTCAATATCAACTTCTATAGATGAGGTGACAACTGCACTTCAGCAACTGCAATTCATTTTCAGGTCCTTTCCCGTCTTTGTCACAAGCTACAGGAGTGACATCAGATATAGGCTACCTCTGCTCAGGGTTTACCAGCCAAAATATGTTCTTACCGGCTTCTTAAAGAGGAGCTGTGCAAGACCTTTACCTTAATTCAACAGCTTCAGAGTAACTGTGGTGGTTACATGACCTGTAGCAGGGTGAATGGAGGCTCTCTGCCTTCCACCTCACGTCTCTTGGCCGAAAACCAACCTTGAAAGATCAACGCCTCCGACCCGGTGTCCCAGACCTCATCTCGGCGGCACCACGACACAAACACGTCCCATAATCTGTAATCTCTTGAATATGACAGATAAGACTACACAAATGTACACATCCTTACATGTATCTGATATGTATAACAAACACAGAGGACCGTGTGTTTCCTCCAGTCAGACGTGACGTCCTGGACGAATTTGCATTGTGTGGAAGTCTAACCACACTTAGTGAGGCTCGCTGACCAAACTATTTTACTCGCCAAAACATATTTTTAGGTGCATTCGGCGAGGGGCAGGTGCTTATTTGAAACCCTGGCTCTAATCACAAGAGCCCAAGGAGGAGGAAGATAGTATAAGTAAAAAGACAAAGAGTACAAGAAAGAGGGTAGATGCAGGTCAGCGTTGTGTCTTGGGAGCTCATTCATCAGCTGGGACAAAGGGAATAGGTTAAGCAAATCAGGAGAGCAGAGAGAGAGAGAAAAAAAAGGAGGTTGTTCACGGAGCATCAGGGACAAAACCGTGCAATCGAGGGAGCACAGACGAGTGCTTACGAAGAGAGAGAGCGGGGGTATGACGGGGCGAATTAGAGAGCAATGGGATGCTGCTCTGACATTAACCGAATCCCTAATGAAGGTGAGAGGAGATGATTGGCTGGGGGCGCATCCCGATGAGGTCTGCCACGGCGATAGTTGCCGGGGTGACCTCGGTCTCCAAAGGACAGACTCCGACTCATCTGGCATTTCTAATTGGCCACATGGACGGCAGCCAGATAGCGCGTGGCCATATGTGGACGTGACGGCATACGGTGTTCGTCAGGGTTAAAAGGACAAGGAACAAGAGAGAGAGAGGGGTGGGGAGAGATAAAGAGATGAGAGAGGGATACCATCCAAGATAGGGAGGGTGGAGAAACATCAGGAGGAGAAGTGACAAGTTTTACCTGTAGATGTAGCTGTTTATGTTTCGTTTTGCTATTTTTGACGTCTTCGATCCGGTTCTGATCGCTCGTTCACCAGCGGCTGCTGCGACGCTGTGGTTTTGTGCCAGAGCCAAACTCCTTTCACAGCTACAGGGATGAATGGCAACAAGCGAGGCTGAGGTTGACACAGCTAAATAAATCGTCGCAAGTGGACTTAAGGGAATAGTTTGACATTTGGAAAGCACTCTTTGCTTTCTTGCCAAGAGTTTGACGAGGAGGTATTTTCATGCCAGCAGACATTTTTGTTTCAGTTCGCCCGGCTCGGTTCAACAGTCACAAAAGCCAGGTACCTGCACCTGTAGAGTTAGAAGGGTGTCACACTATACCTGGGTGATTTAATGCATGCAAAATTACAGATTAGAGGTCACCTGGCGCCGTGCTAAGCTAACTGGTTGCTAGTAGTTTCAATATATCAAACAGAGGGCAGGAAAGCAGCATGGACTTCACTTCACCTGAACTATAAATTGATTAATTGCCCTAAATTATGAAAATATACCTATGTTGAAGGGTAAGATGAAGTGCCAGGGCCAGACAAAAGCTGCACATTCATGATGAACTGGAAACAAAGTGGTCATTATATTTAATAATTGGGCTAAACTTTACCCGAGCTGAGTTAAGTGTGTGGTTCAAGTGCCAGAAGTGAAACCATCTAATCACTTCTACAGACCACATAAGGATGTTTAATGAGAAACACTGCGTGAAGCCAATTCTCGCTTTCACCTCCGCTGAGATCTGGTCGTCTCACTCGTTCCTGTCGCACGAACAACAGAGCAGAGGTCAGCTCGACACTGGCCAAGTACGAGAGCAATGACTTGATTTGTGATTCAAGTTTTATTTCATGTAATTGGATTAAAGTGTCAAATTAAAAGTTCCCGACAGTTTATTCTGACAGCAACTCTTTCACAACAAAAGCATTTCAAGTTGTTCAGGTTGTCACCCCTTCCGCTGGGAGGATGCTTTTATTGTGAAAATGCACAGAATACATCCTTTATTGATGTGTCGAGCACTTTGAGCTGCATTTTGTGCATGAATAAAGTTCAGTGGTCTGATTATTGGTACTAGCACTTGTCAAGTAAAGCAGCACACACTGATAATCCAGTGGGATTAACCCATGTGGTTTTACCTCTGTTATCTCAGCCATACCTCTACAAGTCATCTTTCAGTATTCAGTTTGTTTCTGCTGGGGCTGCAGGGGATGCTGGAGCCACTCGGGGGCTGCTGACAGATCAAGCCTCAGACTCTTAATCCTTGACGATGAGCAGCAGACAGTCGGTGCAGAAACACCGGTCGGGCCACCGGTTGAGTCTGTGAAGTCAAGTCTGTGGCGTGCTCACTAACGCTGACAGCATGGAAGGAGGGAAAGTCAAGAAGTGAGACAAAGAGACAGAAATGAAGACGGACAGGAGAGAGTGTATCTTGTCAGTCACTCTCATATGTGCTGACCCCAGAGACAGAGAGAGGGAGAGAAAGTGTTTCCACGTGTTGGTCGCTTCACCCTAAACTCAGCCCAGGGGAGTCTGTAGAGAAGAAGAAGAAGACAGCAGCTCCTGACTCCACTTTAACACCTGACACGTCGTCTCACTCACTGCTTCTTGTTCTTTGTTATTTATTGATGTAGTTCTCTCTGTTTTATTCTCTTACTTCTGTCTACGTCCTGTTTTTATAGGTCGTACTAATATTTCCTTTCCTCCTCTCTTTTCCCTCGCTCTCACGTTATCTTCTTTGGTTTTGTCCAGACAGGAAATGAACGGCTGATTACCTGGACATCATCAGACATTTCCAGCGACCACACACGGCCACTCAGGCAGAGAGAGGGAACAAACACAGGCCTTTCACCTGGAGCAGATGTAGGGTTTCCTGCAGGTGCAACTGTATATTCACATTTATCGTACGACCTACGAGCCCCTCATGTGACTATTTACCTGAAATCTCTTCGAAATGAAGCAAAATACAGAATGTACCTGGAGCAACAGAGGGTGGAGCAGTAAAAGGCCTGTCACTACACCACATGTAAACACCGGAGGAAACCTACACTAACGTTGACTCTTGTCCTTTCACATCTTCTCCTCTTCTGAAGTTTCCATCTCACATTTTCCGATACCGAGTCACTCCTGAGCGTCCTCTCTGCCTCCTGCTCCTGCGTTAATAAACTCTGCTGGCTGTGGTGGGTTTTTACCTGAAAGATCAAGTTTGTCATTTCAAAGCCTGAAAACAATGTAAATCCTGTTCACTGGAGGATTTCTCTCTCCCCAGCTACTGTAAAGCCACTTTTTATTCCATTGATAACATAAAGTTATAAATGTTAATCTGCCCTCTACGTGACCTTTTCCCATAACACACACAATTCATTTTTTTTATTCTTTCTTTCCACAGAATTGGAAATATATAGTGATGTCACTCACTAATATTTTAATTTCATGGTCCAAGTAACCCCAATATATTTTTAATGGGAGAGAAAGAGGGAAGGAGGACAGAGGAGAGAGAGGGAGGAGGGGTGGAAGAAAAGGAGGCCAAAGAAATGAAGGAAGAAAGAAAAGCTGAGGAGAAATGAATGTGAAGAGCTGGAGAATGAATGAAGGGAAGAGAGAAGATGGAGGGACGACGGAGGGAGGGAGGGAGGAGGGAGGGAGAAGAAATAAAGTGGGAGAGAGCAGGAAAGAGTGAATAGGTTCCATTAGCTTTGCTTAGTTGAGCCCAAAACAGTGCTAATTAATCTGGAACTTTCTTTACAAAGTTTCCTTATTATTACTTCATCACCTCGTCTCCTGACATTCGCTGCTCAGTTTGTCCTTGGCTCACCTCCACAGGCCTCCTCTCAACATGTTTACAGCATCAGTACCATCATCAATCCATGTGCAGACCTACACTTTATATGTCTGGAACATGACGCATCCACCTTATATTCCACCTGGAGGATAATTAGACTTTAATGTTGTAATTTTTCTCTGCATTGAGTCAATAAGAACGTGTACGAGGCGTCTCCAGCGGGTTTGGTCTCCAGCAGGAGCTGATGCGTTGTTGGCTTCCTACTGTCCATCTGTCTCAGTTTCTGTGTAGCTTCAGGACACATACAGTAGCTATGACTCAGAACATTGAGAAGACTGTGGAGGACACACACACACACACACACACACACACACTGAGACACACAGACCTCAATCTGCCAGCTCCATAACAGAGCGTCGAGTCCAGCCAACAGGCGTAAAGCTTAGATAACACACTGTGACAAGTCGGTTTCTCTCTCTGTCTGTCTCTCACTCCGCTCACACAGACAACCCCGGTGTTGTTTATCTTATACAGACATATATTTACAGCTCCACTGAAGTTGTTGTCTGTTTATAATATTCTGGGATGTATTTACAGCCGTGCTGAAGTCACTCCCTGTCTGAGTGCTCCTCTGACAGGTATATACTGCCAGACTCTGTGAAATACCTTGCATCACCACAGGCTGCACGGCCTAATATGCGAATACATGCACACAAAAGCAGCTCCAACACGGCACCGAATCTAATACGGTGCTAAAATTAGAAATCCTCCCCGTGCAGCAGAATATTGGGTTTCTCTGCTAATGGACCAGGTGTCTAATCCTGAGTTCAGATTTAGCTGTAATTACCGTTTCCTGACTTGGATATACCACCCACATAAATATCCATCACTATAAGTGATAATTAAACTCTGATGCATTCAATTGGGCATCAAATAATGTGCTATGTCAGTGTGTGGAGAAAGATGATGAGCAGCTACGGAAGGTCAACGAGTCTATTGGCCAATAAAATCTAATTTAAAACCTCTTTTCACTGTACACACCAATTCATACCTCCCATTACACTCGAGGAGGAATCTCGTTGGTTATGTAAATGTACACTCAGGCCATCGCCAGCTCTGCTTTAAGTCTATAAGTCCATTTGAATGTGATTACACGGACACATAAAAGTTAACGTTTCTCCACGTGGCCTGAGTGCAGCTTAATGTAGGTGAGGCTGGTGCAGGTTTCTAAGGCCTTTCTATCAGCCCTGCTTTGAAATGCACATGTATACACACACACACCATACGTCACCACCTAAGTTAATGACACTAACACTGGCCCGTCCACACAGACACGGGTTTCCCAGAGTGAATAAATGGACAAAATGCCCTCACAGCGAAAGGATGATGTCATAGCCCCACCTCTCTAACCTGTGCCACACCACTACGCGTCACGAAACGACGACGACAACAATGGCGGACTAGTGCCAGGTCCCTCTGCAACTGGTTTGTTCCTGTCCTGTAGTCCTGTCCCCTTTGGTTGTTCACCTGAGCTCAGTTTAAGGTTAAAGTTAGTTTTTACTTACTTTTTTCTTTTTTAAATAAGTGAGCATTTCTTTGCGTCGTTTACCATGTTCAGGTTCTCAGAAGTCAGACAGAAGAAGCTGCGTTTATTCCTCGTTTTGCTGATGTGAGTCGTGCAGCCTTGTTGTTTGTGAAGCTATTCAGATTCTTACATTTTTCATTCCTCTCACCATTTCTATAACAACCCCTGCAGCTTTATGCTTTTGAGCAATTTTGGACAATTGCACTTGGCAGACGAAGTGTATAAAAAAAAAAAAATAACAACACTTCATCATCTGTAACACACTGAGAAACTGGGATAATCAATGTGTGCGTGTGTGTGCGTGTGTGTGTGTGTGCGGTTTGCTATGGCAGTGTGTTTTCTGCGTTTAAGTGTGTGGTAAATGCAGCGGCTGGTGAAACAATATGAATTCATAGAAACACAGAAGTCCATTTGAGAGACAAAAAAAATGGCCCCCTTTTTTTTTTTTTTTTTTTAAAAGATGCTTTGGGGTGAAAATGTGTTTCAGTTTGTCGCAACACAAGTGCTGCCACTCAGGGTGCCAAATGTGCGACGCTACAAGGCTGCTCCATTTTCCTGAACATGTTGAATAATGATGATATAACAGGCAGGGAGCTCATTAAGGGCTTCTCAGTTGTTGAACATGAGAGGACACGAGACTCCACCGGCCAAAGAGGATGAGGCTGATTTTCTGGGCTTTTAAACAAACAGCAGCAGCAAAAGACTTTGTGGTTTGGACTGACCTCAGTTGGCTCTTTGTAGAAACTGGAATGACCCTGGATAATGTGCTGCTCTGCTGCTGCTGCTGCTGCTGCTGCTGCAACACTGGGCTCCACCACACAGCTGCTGTTGAACAGAAGTTGTAGCTCAACAGAAACAGTACATTTACACCAACATAAATCAGATTTAACTGGGATGTAAAGGGACTATTTGTAGGCTGGGTTGTTGCCGCTGCCAGCCTATAGCAGCCTGTGTGTCAGTCGTTTTGTCCTGTGATCACTATAGCAACCGGTCTGTTGGTGTCAGAGATGCTAAAAACGATGCTGTTGTTTGTCCGTAGCTATTGCTCGGCTCAGAGGACACGTCTGTCTTTGTGGTCCTGTAAGAATAGTCTATAACTTTCTACATATTCTATAATAAATGGCTGTATGTGTGAAAAAACCTGCACCAAGTTCAGATTGTTCATCTCACTTTCTGCAGAGGTGCATGCGCGCACACACACGCACACACACGCACACACGCACACACAAATTTTAATAAACAGTGTGACAAAGTGAGATGAAAGCCGAGGAGCGAGATAGGACCCCAGAAAGAAATGAAACTGTGAAAAACTGAGAACTGTTTGTCGTTTCTCTGATGCATCTCTGGATAATCTGTTGACCCCAAACACACACACACACACACACACACACACAGACATTGTTATATCAATGTTGTGCGACAGGAAGTGTGTGTTTGCGTTTGTGTGTGTATTACAAAAAAGGGGACAAACAGCAGCCATCTGCTTGTCTCATGCACTCTGGACAAATGTGACACAAACATACACACACATCATTACAGCCTAGAAGCCAGTAAGTGGGGTGGACACACACACACACACACACAATAACAACAACAACAACAACAACAACAACATGATTTTCATACCAATTCTGCATTTGATCACAGACTATTTGCTGGAAGAACGATGACGCAAACATACAAACACAACAACAGCTTCTCCACGACATGGCTTCCTCCGTCTATCGGGCCAATTTGTGCAAACATATAACGACAGCAGCCCCGCTTGGTGACAAGACGCACGAGGAGCCACAACACACTCCGCTCGTCTCCTTGACGACGATGACGACAACAACATTCTACAAATGCACGATCGTTGGTGTGACGAGTGACGTGTGCATGGCCGGAGCGGAACTCCTTTTCAGCCCAGGTGTTTCATGTCTCAGACTGGCTCATGCAAATCCAGCTGCAGAAATAACGCAGTAACCATAGCAACTCACTCACACAGTATGGGAATAAATGAGAATAACAGATCTATGGGTATTTTACGTTTTGCTGCTTTTTCTTCTTCTATGGAGTTTATCGGCAGCCATCTTGAAGGTGCCGTACCCCGACCTACTGGACTGGACTGTGGGACAGTAGAGGACAAAACGGGCCGCGACTAAAAAAAATTAACACTTTTTTAATTATTAAACGCATCGCGATTAACGCGTTAACCATGACAGCCCGACTGAAAATGTATGTAAACATACTGTAGCGTGTTGGTTATTTGTTTTGTGTTAGGAGTGTGTTGTTGCATGTGTTCTGCTGGTTCTTTTATTGTGGCAGGTTACAGTGTGTTCTTCCGGTGTTGAATGTTTTGTGGGAGGGGCGTAGAGAGTGCTGGCGGGTGAGAGAGAGAAGAACTGGGGTTCAACCAGGGTGCTGTACGGCGTGGCTGTGGCCTACAACAGCCAGTATTAAAGAATAAGTGCCTCCAACTGGTCTCATCATTGCCGAGACGCTACAATACTAATGAGTGTTTGTTGGCTCATCTGTTTGCTTTTCGTCTTTCTATCCATGTATATTCGTGTAGATCTTGTAACTACAGCACTTTCAGGGTCAGTTACCATGGTGACTTACCCGAGTAACAAGAGCAACGCCATCATAGTACTTTTCACTTCACTTATCACATAGATTGATAATGGGATGGTGTTGCTGTATCGGTATTGTACTTTTTGCGTTTTCAATTAAGTGTAAAAGGCAAACAAAAAAAAAAAGAAAGAAAGAAAGAAGGAGGGAAAACAACACACACCTCTTAAAATGGTGCCGTCAGAGCCAAGATGGCGGCGGCTCGCCGTACCGGAGTAGTAGCAGCAGTGTCTGTCTCTCGTATGGCCGTGTCCTCAGCTCCGGGCCGATGCTCGGCTTTTGTACAAAGTCCTCGTCCTCTGGTTTATAAGGTCTGGACCCACACCGGAACCTTTGGGACTACGCCGGCATCGTAAATCTCATGCGGGGAAGGAAGCTAGCGACTGACACTAAGAAAAGGAGAGGAAGAAAAGCCCGTCAACGGCCGATAAATCAAAGATCATTTACTCGTTTATGTGTGAAGAGGAGTTACTCGGATGAGGAAAAAGACACTTACCTGACCCGGTGATTTTCTGTTGAGGAAGAAGGGTCACTCTGAGGGGGTTTACAGGACTGATATAAACGGATTGGTTGGTGTGGGACATGAACTTTGAGACACTTCTGAATAAACGTGTTGCAATGGCGACTTTCTCTTTGCTTGATGCGTCCATGCCTTGTCTTTGGCAGTTTGACGGGAGTGAGGGCACATGATACAGGGTATAAAGTTTATAAGTTTAATAATAAATAAAAAAAAAATGTTGTCAGTCCCCCTTAAAGTGTTTCAGCAGGGCAGTTGTACTCACACAGGGATGCTTTCATGTGCAGGAAACTTACACAGATGGACCTATACATATATTTCTTAGGTCCTACTTTTGAAGTCATTGTTTGAGCATTTACTGTGAACTTCTGTACAAACAACAAAAAAGAGGAACAGGAGTTTTTACCTCCAGATTTTGACCTGAAGTCAGAAGGGCATTCAGATTGGACTTTAACAGCTTTTACTGTCTCTGCCTGTCTGAGAGAATAAAGCCACGAGCAAACTGCAGCCTCTTCTTTTCTCTTTCTGTTTTATTCTTTATTTTTTTGTCTTTCCTTTCATCCTGAGGTCAGAGAAAGGGCAGTCACTTGTTTCAGGCTGGAACACCTGCCATGTTCTGCTGTTAGGGCGCCGTGTGTGTGTGTGTGTGTGTGTAAGGTCTTTCTCTGTGCATCTTTAATGGAAAATCTGTATGTGTATGTGCAGGTAAAACCAGGGTGTCATGGTGTGTGGTTTTCTTTATAAAGACGGATCCTTTCTCCACTTTGTCGTTTTCCTTTCTCTGCAGACACATCCACTTTTATTCTCCGTCAACTTCTTGAATGTACCATAATAATTTTAATAAGTGCACCAACCCTCAGCAGAAACAATTATGTGATGCCAAAGAAAACGATAGAAAAGAAAAAGTCTGCTATTGACATGCATTACTGAATAGGCCTGGAGAACAAATGTACAGGAGCTGCATGGGGTCAAATTTCCTTTGACTATTTAACGGCTTTCATTTCACGTTTGATTTTCTTGTGAAAGACATTGAGGAACACCTCCTCCTCGCTGCTCTTGAACGTACCTCTTTCTCTAATCCACATTTCACCAGTCGTGCAGTCAGTCTTCAGCCTGTACAGCGGTTTTTAAGGTGGAACTCAACATGAGGCTTTGAACGCAGTGATTAAATCACTTCACTGACACCTTGAAATGTTATTTTTCCAGGTATCATACTGTATTTGACTGTGATAATTTGGAGGTTTTGTTATTGTGTGGTGCATGTAAAACACATTTAGTGCACTGTACGTTGATACAGCGTCTGCATTTTACCGCTTCTTGAAGTATGTTTACAGCAGGTCGGTTAAAGTGTCCTCAACAAACCACAGATCTCAGAGACACAAACAAATGCTGGATATAACAGCCATTTCAAAGAGCACAAAGGCCTAGAAACAGCCACCGAGAGCATGATGGGAAACAAACAAGTTTCCCCAAAGTCCTTTCAAAGTCTCCGAGTATTCGGTCGGTATATATCTACATCACGACGGCACAACGCTGACCATGACTCCGTTATATCTCATTAGCATGTCAATTTAAACTCAGTCAACTGGTCAAGGTGAAATGGCAGCTGCTCAAAATTAATGTGTTTTCTGCTCAGTCATGTCACATCGCAGCCCTGTAGAGAAGCTGTTTACCCATCAGATATTTTTCTTTACCGTCTCACAGGTAAAGGATCTGTATCATCCGCTTTTCCATTTCCCATCTGCCCCCCTCTCAGCTCAGTGTCGAGACATTGTCCACAATTTCTTTGGGGCCCTTGGAGAGTGATGGAGGTAAAGAGGAGGAGGAATAAAAGGAGAAAATGAGTAGTGGCGGCCTCAAAATATCCATGAAACGGTGAAGAAGAATGTCACAGTGAAGCATCTTTGGGTATTGACAGAGCTAAGCTATGGAGACTCTGAGGCTCAACACATCAATGCAGGAAGTGAAGTGAGAGGAAATAAGAGGTTGGAGATATGGAGGGGTCCAGCTCGGGTAGAAATGGATGGATGTTCTGTTGGAAGAGTGCGAGATGACAGAGGAGCACTTCAGTGAAAATGAGGGAGATAAAAGGGAGGGATGGTGAGGAGAAAGTGAAAATGAAAGAAATGAGGAGCATATGAGACATTTCCCACCCTCTCAACCATGAGATTGAGGCGCCGCTGTCTGTTTGCGGGATCAGAGGCAGCAGCTGCAGCAGGTCCGCGGAGATGCCGGCGCTCGTGCTTGTTCAGGCAGAACATGATGAACTGATCCATGACGCACACTAACACTGACAGCAAACTAACACCGAGCCTCGATCTGAAGTGATTTCATTCGAGATACAGCAAAATTTCAATCAGAGAAAAACAACTTTATTATTTTTTTTTAGGGAAAACAAACTTTTAACTCATTAGCTGTGACTTCAAATGTGTTTGGTACAAGGACATATCAATACAAGTTAAAGCTGTCTCTGTAAAGTCTCTGGATCGATTTTCTGGCGTCAGTTCTGCTCCTTATTGACAGTCATGTATAGTTTTCTTTAAATGATTAATTCATTGAATATGTTTTCATTGTGAAGGTTCAGGAGGAACTGGACCCACAGACACCGAAAACACAGAGTAATGAGAAAAAACAACGTCACAACAAGAAGGTAAATGGGTCTAAGTCCGGGATAAACACACAAAGAGGAACTTAAAGGGGACAAGCTAGACACAACAGGGCAGGAAGAAGAAGGAAGAAGTGATCTTCAAAATAAAGCAGTCTCAGAAACCTCAAACTTAACAGGAGGACACACTAAGGTCATGACATTCATATCATCGCCCCTTCAATGAATAGGTGTGAGCTTTGTTTACCTGTGTGGATTTAAGGTCACTGATATTCGGCTGTGACTATTTCCTGGGGAGTAATTGCACAGTTTCCTTTTCTGGTGGACCCATAACATGTAAACAGTGTTTCTCTCTCTTTCTCTATGCTGCATGTGAAAGATGCCGTGACACTGAAACCTTTCTCGTCTCAATCGTCTCAAGGTGTGAGCCCTTTCTAATGCTTCATCTACTTCCTGTTCTCCCACCTTTTCAATGAGCCTCAGTATCTTTGTCAAACAACTGCACTTCAACCAGGTTGTTTTCAGCTCATATGTGCAGATACTTTTCAAATCAGAGCTCCAACCTCATTGGCTTCACTTCATATTGAAAGGCCCGTTGTTCCCCTCTGCATCACCTCCAGCTGGAGCTGAAGGTCCTTGATGATGGAGGTCGATCATGTTGAACTCTCTGCTCGTCCTCTTTCTGCTCTCGGAGCGGTTTGAGCAGGTTACACAACAAATCCTCTTGGATTTCCAGTTTACACCTGGAGAGCCTTACCTCGCTGCCCTTCAGCTCACATCCTGTCTGTTATTCCTGGAAACTAAGGCCCTTTTTCCTCACCTCTTTTCAACACTGACTCTTAAACAAGGCCTGAAGAAAAAGCTTGGAAACTGAAAATTACTGAGGCAGGTTGATGAAATGGAGAGGATTAGCTTCGACAAACTCTGGTGGAACAAGATCACATCCGGTTCAAGGCAACAGACTTGAAAGCAGGTTCCTGAACAAACAACATCTGCCTCTTTTGAATCCCTGAGAAGTAGGACGTGGACAAGACACGTGAGCTCCTGGAGAAGTTTATCAAGTCCAAGTCAGCACTTGGAGCTTACAACACCAAGGAGCTGGTGCTGAATACAACATGGAGAAGGTGAAGAGGTGCAACTCAAAGGAAAGGCTCTCTGTTCCCATTATCACACAGAATAAAAGCCAATGCATCTATTAATCTGAAAGCGTGTGTTCATCGTCTTTGTTATACTTTTGGGTCAAGGAAGTGGAGAATAAAAGGCAGGAATCATGTCGGTGTCTTTACGAAGGGAGGATGAGCAGGACGGGTGGATGTAAAGCGAGAGATAAGGTGCAGATGGAAGAAGGTTTTAGGGAAAGTGGCAGCTGCTCAGAGTCGTGGTGAGATATTGAACCTCTGCTCGATACTGCATTACAGCCTCTCCCTTCATCTGTCACTGCAAATCCATCTCATTTTTCACATTTCATTTCTCTCTCTCTCTCTCGTCCATCTCCTGAAATCCTCTGTTCTCTTATTTTACTTTTCCATTAACTCTGCACACTTTTAATTGTCGTCGTGTCTTTCTTTTCCTTCACCTTCCTGCTACATTTCACAGGATCAACTGAAATCCAATCTACTTTCTCTTTTTCATTAACTTTCTTGCCGTCCACTGTCATTTTACTGTATTTCATCCTCTTTTCTTTTTTTCCCCATCTGTTATTGTCTCTCTATCTTTCTATCTTACAAAAAATGATTCAAGTAATTAAAAAATGGGAATCAATCATTTTAATTTAGGTTTTTGGTCAGATCAAAGTGAAAGTCATTGTGTTCCAGACAGTTTGAACTTTAGTGCACTTTGTCAAAGTCACATCTGGAGCCAGATGTTCGATTGGTCAGTCTGTGACGCAGTTTGAGTATGTTTGACTACTGAGGCAACATCACTCGCCAATGAAGAGCATGCAATGTGGCTGAAAGTCTTGGCAGCTGTGCAGCAGGCAAGCTTAAGGGAGGTAGAGTATGTGTGCTTATTATGACCCACAGTTACATTTCACTGTCAGGCGACCTCTAGTGGCTGTTCTAGTTACGACAGGAACAAAGGAGGACGTCACTGTTTGACCTGGAAAGCTGTGGTTTACTTCCTGTTTGAGCCAAATATGGTAATTGACACAACAGCTGGATAAAGAGCTTGTGTCATTGGTCCAAATTAGAGTCAAGAAGATTTTTAAAAGTCCCAGATTTACGTGTCTCTCTTTTCCACATAAAGGCAAAACTGCCAAAAGAAGTATTTTTCTGTAAAATCAACATTTTACAAGACGAAGATGTTTTGTTTTTCTAAGTTCAAGCTGCAGGAAGATTCACTCATTCACACACTTTACCATCACAGAAGAAACTGGATTGTATCGGTCTTTATGTGGTGTGGGGACTTTTAGACGACTGGCGCCATCCACTGTGCACAGATTTTCATTATTATTGATGTGCCAGTGCATGTGAATATTCACTCATTGATTCAAATCACCACACAGTTTGATTACTGATCAAAGTTTTTGTTGTTCCTCTGTCACTAAGTTCTTTTGTGTCTCTTCATCTCTGAGTTTCATTTTCTTCCGAGTCATTAAAAGAGTTGAGTGATTCAATCACTTTGGATTCCCACTCTCATGTGATTGTTAGAGAGGCATGTCAAATAATTTCCCTCCATAATTACCACCTTTCTCTCTTCTCATTAAGCTGTTAGGCTTCATTTGCTCAGATGATTGAATTTCAGATAGATAGATTCTTAAGTCGTAGTTTTCTCTCTCTGTGTTTGGGAGTTATTTTGTCCCTTTATTGATTTTCTCCTTTCATTCCCTTGATGTGTTGATGTCTGTGCATGTGTGTGTGTGTGTGTGTGTGTGTGTGGACATGATCTGAGAGTTGGAGAGAGTTCATCTCATCTCTCTGTGAAGATCAGTTTTGAATATGACTTTTGAAGAAATCAAATGGTGAGTCATGTCTGAGAGAAGAAAGTTAAACTGAACCCCCTGGTCTTTTTTTATCCAGAGATTCTTCTCTCTATTTTAGATTATATCACTGCTGATGTGTGTGTGTGTGTGTGATGTGTGAGTTACACAGTGTGATGCTGTTGTTGCTGCTGCAGAAGCTGGTTAATTATTTGAAGGTGTGTTTGTTTCTTAAAGCTGCTTAAAGTCAATACACTGCTCTTCTAAAACATGTGCTCTCTCATTTAGTGCTGTGATCAAAGTGCTGCAGAGGTTTTGAAATCTCTCACTCACATCATAATGAATCTGGAATAGTGTGAGAAATGTTGGCGCAGACTGAACATGGGACCATATTTGTTTTGGAGAGCAGGTTTGTAGATGCTGCTGCTCACAGTCGATTCTCTTTGAATGCAGCGACGTGTTGTTTGTTTAACGTTTGCTCTTTCACAGATCGTCCAGTGTAACGTGCAGGTTTCTGAAGGTTTCCTGCCATGAATGAAATGAAGTGACAAAGTTCATATCGACTGAGAGTCTGAGAAATATTCACTGTCAAGATAAAAGAGTCTGGCCAACAGTATGGTATCGAATATCATCAATATAATGTTGCCAAATTAGACCAATTTTACATTTTAAACACTGTTGGACACTGTTGGTCTTTACCTCCTCCCATCTTCGTCATAACCATGGTCTCCTGACATCTCTGACCTTTGACCTGCCTTCTTCCTGATCCTCATGCAGAGGTTTTCTGTCTGATGGTTAAAACCAAAGGGGACAAAGTCATCATCACGTCACAGGTGTCACCTCAAAACTTTATCTTTGAATCGAATTACAATTTCTAAGATTGTAAAGCAAACGGTAACTGCTACATGAATAAAGTTTATATATTAGACATAACAGTACATTCACCATGTTAGAGTTGACAACATCACAAACAGCCTGGTCCATGTTTGAAACACTGAAAAGGAAAAAAAAACATGTGAAACTAAACTGATACTCTATGAAGAGGTCACACTAATCCACCTTTATGCAGAGTCATGTCTAATGTTACCTAATGTGCCGACTGACACGATATTGATTTCAGCCTGAATGAAGCCGTGACCTCAGAGAAGACGAAGGCGTCTGATGTGATTCCAGCTTGTTTGGGTATTTGTCAGAAATTAATTTTGACCCCGGTCTTTTATGATAGCAGATTTAGTATAATGAGCCACCTGGTGCTTTAAACAAAGAGCTTAGTGAAGGCCTTTGAATTGGCTGGGTGTCTGTCAGGTGTGATTTGACCCGTGAAGAGTTTGATGCTAATCCCTTGTTTCATTCATGTTTATAATAAAAAGAGAACGGATGACAGGAGTGGAAGACAGGACAATCACCGGGGGCAGGATTTAGATACAGATGGAGGTTTTTATTAAGAACTGCTTCCATAATCCCGCAGGTCAGACATGTATTTAGTAGATGATTACACCACTGGATGATATTTTTACATTTAAGGCACAGATCTTCAATAACTGGTCCTTACCTGACCGTAGATCGTGCAAATGCATCTGACGGGATTGAACCGTTGAGGTGTCTGGCACTTGTCCAATGTTACGCTGATGATTAATGCTAAATAAAAAGTTCAGCAATCTCAGGAGGAAGGTCTCCCTGTGACCTGAATATTAATCTGCAGCACAATAACATAAATCAGAGTTCAGCTCTACAAATAATAATCCTCAGCTCGCTGATTAGAGGACAGAGGATACTGAAGGTACAAGGCGCCCTGACATCTGAAGCTGGTCCTGTTTCAGCAGGTAAGAGCTGCACCTGTCGCGCCCCTTAAATAACAGTGAAATTCGTACTGACCAGATTTTTGTTGTTAAACCAGGGAACTGCATCATCAGCCTGTGTCTCTCTCCCCCAACACAGTGCAGCCTACTTCCTACTGTCTAATCCAGCAGGTGGCTCATTCAATACTATTGGCTACTGGAGATGTCAATCAATAACCATGACATGACAAGTCCCTCCCTATCATATGGAACATGGGTCATGGAGACATTACATTGGACTGATGCTGCTTTGGTGTCCGACGGGCCCTTACAGTGACAGGCTGGGTCTAACAGGAAGAGTTTAGAGCGCCTCCACCAGCCTGCACACTCCCTGTCTGTCTTCAGTGGTGCTGCCAAATAAAGGCGTAAGAAGCAACACCAAAGAACAAGAAATAATTCAACTACATTTGTGAGTCCATCGCTCACTGTATGTGTCATCATTTGTTTCCTTCCCGCAGACTTGGAGATTTGTACCTCTCTTTTAAAGGCTGGCATCAGCCCTTTTTTCAACCTGTTCCCACTTTTATCCACATTTTCCATCATTCGAATCATTTCCAGCCTAAAATCTCATAACTTGCTTCAGTGAAGACATGTTGCTTGGCTGAGTGCAGCTCTCCATTACATTTCTAAAGAGGCCAGAGGACACTAAAACTCAAACCCCCAGAGTGTATTGATTGCACACGCCGGGCGAACATGACCTAGTCGTGCTTTTAAACTGCTTCTGTGCTCTTTACTGGAAGAGTCAATATGTTAAAATGCTTCCTGGGTCTGTTCGCATGTGGTTAGATGAGATGATGGGATGAGGTTGAGGTTGACGGGGAAGAGGAAAAAGCCGTTCCTTGTTAGAAATGGCATGAGTCTGAATATGCCTCCAGAGAAAATGACATGTGACCGACTTGACTGAAGAGGATGGAAATGAACGGAAAGGAAAGAGGGCAAATCTGCACAATCTCAATAAAGCATCACAGTCGTCATGTAGATAAAAAAGACGGGCACATTTCCACATTACAGATCTCTGATGGGCGGGTCGCTGGGTTTCAACGGGTTTCACACAGTCAAGGTTAAAGGTTTTATTCCCATTAGATCCATCTGTGCTCATGGTGCGTGTGTAAATATCTGTCTGCGGGATCTGAGGAGGAGAAGCTGTTGTCAGCTGACTTCATGTGTTATGAAGAATCAGATTTGCAGACTCTCACTTCTCTAACTTTTCCTCATGGCTATAAAAGTTTAAAGGGCTCACCTAGTTGAAATGTAGACGTGTTGATTTGGAATTAAAACCTTGTTTATTTTCGTTTTCATCTTCAAGCGCGTGAAACTAATTTGCGGCTCTGTCGAGAGTCTGGGTCAGTCAGAGATCAGGGTTTCAAGATAAAACTAGCGAGCAGCAGCTCTGGGAGCGAAAAAAAACAAAGGCTGATTACGAATGTTTGAGTTGTTTGTTTTATGGACGAGAGGCAAAAGGTAGAAAACTAACCTTGTCAAGATCACGGGCTGATGTTTAATTTAAGAGAGAGGGAGAGGAGGAGAGTTAATTAATGTCCACAGATCAGGCTGAAGGATAACACCAAGTTTGTTTCCCATTAGTTCAGATGATAATGGATGGACGGATAAATGAAGACGCTCCAGTTTCTCAGTTGCTTGAGGCTAAACAAGACTTGATTTTTAATTGGAGCTCAGGGAGAGAGAAAGAGAGGGAGGTGAGGTGAAGACGGATTATTAGTCTTCAGGAAAGAGACGTAACTAAGAAGCAAACATTTTAATAATAACATTAATAATCATAACATACGGGAAATGAGTTGTGTCCTCTCTGTATCCAATACCAGGCTCTTGATTTCAGAATAAAACACTCAGAGAAACCAAATCCTACAAAGTTGTTGGATGGTGGGTCCAAGTGAGGGGTGGGGCTTCATGACTGCTTTGCTGTGACATCACAAAGTGACAGGAAGTCCTGACGGCTGGTTTTAAGGCTCAGTGTCTGAATACAGGCTGTGTGCATTTCTCTGTGGACTGAGGCTTTGATACTTTCACAGTGTTAATATAGAACCTAGAGCTGCTTTATAATCACACTACACATGGACGTCTGCCTTTATACTGTATGGAGCTTTAAGACGCACGTCTACCTTTATACCGTATGGAGCTTTAAGACGCACGTCTACCTTTATACCGTATGGAGCTTTAAGACACACGTCTGCCTTTATACTGTATGGAGCTTTAAGACCGATGTCTTTATATTGTATACGACCTTTAACAACTGATGTAAAAAGTCAGTAAATATCAATGTTGACACAAAAGTTAAAGTTAAATCAACATTATCAGTGACATTACTCCTGGATCAATATGATTGGCAGCTGTCAATCACCTGGTATTGTAAAGCTTTGACAAAAAAGCTAAAGCTAATGAGCTAATTCACATTTCCATCTAAATATCAGAACATGTAACTAAATTACATGAAAGTTAAGATTAAAAGATGCAAAACTATTGAGTATAAAGTTTGTTTCATGTCTTCTAAGATCTGACGTGTTTGTTTCTTCTGTGTGTCAGGCTACATCTCTTTCCTTACATTAGTGAAACTTTTCCACCTCATCCAGACAAAAAAACTTTCAATATTTTTCTGTAACGTATCAAACACATAGAAAACAGTCACGAGTCATTTTGTAACAGCTTTTTAGGGCCATTTTTCTTTCTTTTTTACTCCTTTCCGATGTATTTTTGTTGATCATTTATATCCTTTCATCAGTTTCCTTTTGTTGTGTGGGTCTGGATGTTCTGTCAGGTGCAACTATGTTGATGATGAAAGAAAATGGTCACAAAATAAAGTGAGATTTTCACAGTGAGAGCTTTTTTTTTCCTCAAGGCAACTGCAACTCAGTGTGGAAGCAGCACAACTGATTCTTCTTCTTATGAATCAAAGAGAGAGAGAGTGGAGGAGGAAAAAAAGAGAAAAGTTTATCGTGATGAAATATATATATATATAAATGTCCAAACTTATCTTAATACATGAAGAGAAGAAAAAAAGAGTGAGGGATAAAGAGAAGCAGATTAAACTCTGCCCCAGATTCACTGTTGGTTTTAGTTAGATGTCAGTTTCATGAAGGAGGGGGGAGTGATGGGAAACAGATAGAAGAAGAAGAAGACAGTAGAGTATGAGAATCAATCTGAGATTAGCGAGAGAGGAAGTGACAGAAGGAAATGAAGAACAGATGATAGTGGAAGATACAAAAAGTGTAATGTGGTAAACAAATCTCATGATAATATATTCCTAGAGGTCAAGAGGAGACGAGGGGGGGGGGGGGGGGGGAGGAGGAGGAGGAGGGAAGGATGGAGAGGTTTTTAAGCTCAACATTCATCTCAGTAGATAAACAGTAAAACGCTGCATTTTAATTTTCTCTTCACCGCGTTCAACTGAAAACAGGAAGCTGCAGAAACCCAGCGTCTCTACTTAAGGTTCGGCTTGAACGTCTTGTTAAAGAGTCTCTTGACATTATCCTTTAACTTTGATAACTGCATTTCCCAGATCGTGGTTTTTGCTTCTTGGTGGAGATAATCCACGGTGTTTCTGCAGCAGCCAGGATGATAAGACAGAGGAGGAAACAACGCACTGAAAATATCTGATCAGCTTCACTCAAACCTTGTACGGCACGGCGCCATGTTGGTCACTGGAGACTGAGTGCGGCGGTAGATCCAGCCACCGGTGGCGCCTTTTATCATGTCGCAGGTTTGATTGCTCCTGTGGCTCCCCTGGTGAGAAACAAGTGGGAACTGTGTATAAGATGAGGCGAAGCAGAGTGAAAGTAAAACATGTTGAGTGATTTGTTTGGACTTCAGATGAACGGCAGATCAGTCTGAGACCATTGATCATGTAAGAACAGATACTGCAGACAGCAGTGTGAACACGTGAGCATCAGCAGCAGAGACACAGTGGTTGCGTAAACAAAGCTGTAGAAGGCTAATGATGACATGTGTTTGTTTGACTCACGAGGCATTAGGATTAATTATTGATTGTGTAATCGTCTGAGGTGTTGTTGTGATTTGGTCGTGGCAGCCTGCGGCTCCTTGGTGACGGTGAGTCTCAGGAACTGTTGCTGCTTCATTAAGAAAAAAGAAACTCCAGCTGTGAAGGATGGTCTGTGGATAGAAAAACAGATACACTGCTCCTTCCCTTGTTGTTTGTCTAATTAAACTTTGCATGTGGCATTTGATCCGCATGTTGCTGGACACATGGTCCAGGCCACATGTCTTTGATATATCGCAGGCATGAACAATCAACAACAGATCCACTCTTTCACCAAACTCTATGTCAACTTACAGAGAAACAAAGGAACAAATCGAGGCTTCAGTAAAATATATGGTTTAAGGTTTTCTCTCACCTGTTTGTGCATCATCAGCTACACATTCAAGTTGTTCCCCCCTCAGTGGTTCAATAAACTTTAGTGTTGCAACTGATGATGGGAAGAAAAGCCTTGGAAAAAATGATCTAAGTTGCAAAACATGTGATTTCTGTTTATGAGCCCTGGTTCAGCCCGAAAATGATCAACGTGGCCCTAAAGAGGGAGAAAGCACAAGGAAACGTACCCACCTTGAGTTGCAGCATTGAGACCCCGCAGCTCCTGGTGGTGGTGGTGGTCCTGGTGGTGGTGTGATTGAACCCTGGAGTCTGTCACAGAAACACAAGCAGAGCAGAATCACAGGAAGATCTTTTGCTTAACCCCCCTCAGCCCTCAGTTCATAACCTCCTCCCTCCATCTGCACTTTCCCCACGACCTCCAGAGACCAAACAGCAGAGTGACGTCAACCACAGACACAGGCACATCTGAAGCTCAGTGACTGAGGTTATTGTGTTAATTGCAACGAAAACAAACATTTACCAGAAATACAAAAAGGCTGGAGGCCAAAGAGAACAAATACATGTGGGGAAGTCGGAGCCCAGAGCGCCCCCCTCCCAAAATAACACAACACAGAGCATCAACTAAACTAATAACCAGAACTGAGAAACTACAAGTTAGTCTTTATTTGGCTGTGGTGGGCGGAGCCACACTCTGTGATCAGGTGCACCTGAGGAGGAGGGGGGGCATATAACATCCTCAGCCTGGTATCCATGGGAGACCAATCACAGCATCAAAGTGGATGTGACAGGATTTGTTTCATGTCTCTTCCCCCAACACATTATTACATTAGAGCCTGTTGCTGTTGATTCATTAGTTTGTACATGGAGACGCCTCAGGTGGAGCGCCGTGTTGTTGAGGCGCTGCAGGAGCACGAGGAGCATAAGGAGCATGAGGAGCATGAGGAGCGGCTGCTTGAACCTCATTAAATGTTTTTTTCTTCTTTTCAGATATGCAAGGAGACGACTGCAGACGACTTTATTTATTTATTTACCGGTTGGTTTTCACTTGTCACCGAGTGAGAATTTAAACCTGCAGATCTTTTACCACCTCCATCCACCTGTGTGATGTGGAGCCTCTGATGAGTGCTAATGATGATGCTGACTGATGGGCTGAACCACAGGCTCCTGGTGCATGTACAGTGTGAGTCTGTTTGTTTATGTTGTGTATCAGTGTGTGCAGCATTTTGCTTATTAATAAAAGACCTCAGGAGACATTAGATCATCCTCTGGGTGACGACTTCTGCCTGTTGACATCGTGTTGCGTTGCTTCTGTAACCTCATTGATTATATGCTTGTGTTATTTTTAATTATAAGTTTCATATCATTACCATATGCATTTATATTTATGATTATTAGTATTTTATTATTGTCTTCTGTCACTGGTGAGCCAAAGACAATTTTCCACCTCAGTGGACAATAAAGATTTATTCTATTCTATTCTGTTCATCACATATTTTATATTTGAGTTGTGCTGGCGCGGCTCTACACTTCCTGTTACAGTGCCACCTACAGGTCTGTTGTTATCTATATGAATGTTGTTAATGGTATTATTAACAAAAGGAGGGGGGTTGTTTGTTTTTATAAACACCTGGCTACACGTGGACATTGACCTGAGAGCAGGTCTCATCAGGCAGCTGAAGTGGGTGGAGCCTCGAGGTGTGTGGACATTTTCAGTGGTTTTAGCTCCATGTCAGATAAGGTCAGGTCTATAGATATGATATATAACATCAACATAAGGTAGTTCATTTAAAAACATTACAGAGAGACAACTCTGAACTCACCAGTCGCAGCTGTGGCTTCCATAGCTTCACTTATTGGTCCGTGGTTAAAACAAAACACAGTGGGCGTCTGCAATCACACAGAAACACCTTCCACTCACTTTAAAGTAAATGTGACGACGCATTCGTCCTAAACTCCAGTCCAGCTGTGAACGGTTCCATGACATGAGGCTGCTCTTTGTGTTCCTCCTCCTCCTTGTTGTCGTTGTTGAACAAAGTCGCCTTCACTTTAGCAAAGCTCACGCTGAGACCAAAATGTGAAGGAGATTTTAGTGCGGTGGCTGTCTGAGGAGGAAGAGTGAGAAACAGCTCATTTGTTTTGATGAATGTCATTTAAAGTGTCTGTATCTGGAGACTCCTGTCGGTAGATGGATGAAGAGGAGGAGGAGGACGAGGAGCAGGACCTGTGGCTACGATGAGCATAACATCAGAGTTTCTGTAGTTTCTTTTCTCTCCTCCTTTGATGACATAGGTCTGGATGGTCTGTTTTTATCATCACTTTGGCCCAAATTCACTTGACGACACATATTTCAACTCCAACTTAGAGCTCCACTTCATAAAATCAATTCTGCCACGTTCAGGAGTTTAAGACTAAAAACAAATAAAGTGTTTCTTCTTCTTCTCTGTGGAGTTGTGTCACATACTGAAACATACATCACTGCAGGAATCAGCTTTAAACTTTATGCCATTAAACCCTCGTACAAACTAACTTTGTGAGTTACTGCTGCGTGTGCGTCTCCCTCATTTCCATGGCTACGACGCATCTGGGGAACCAAAGCATTATGAATCATGTTCAACAAGTTCCCATATGAGACAGTGAGGGATGGAGTGGGATCGATCTAAATTCATCTTCAGGCCTCCTGGTCTCCTCCTGCCTGCAGACTGCGTGATGTATGAGCCTGCTGACAATTCAGCTGCTGCCTCTGCTCATCTCCTGATGATTCTCTGATGTGGAGCTCTCTCATGTTGGACCAGGTCTCAGACTGGAATCAGTCGGACTCAGGAGTCTGTGCAGGAAAAGACGTTAAAGATAAAAACAAAGCAGCTTTTCTTCTTTTCCAGTTCACAGTTTACAGTAAATCTGCATCTGAATCTTCAGTTGAAGCCTCTTCCAGATTTCATCAAGTCTTGACTGTCAGCAGCAATACATCAGCCAATGATCATTGATTTTAACCTCATTGTTGTTGGTTCATACATGTTTGTTGCAGAGTCTGACTTCAGCAGGCTCCACCTGTGTGAGATTCACTTTCATTATATATTCTATTTCTACTTTATGAAACGGATGAAGAGTGATATGATATTTATATTTAGTCAGACATCCAGACTCAGCTCTCAAAGATGTTGGTCTTATGCAATGTCACTGGTTTCATGTCAACATCACTTGTTCCCAACCTGGATTATGTTTGTAAAGGTTTTAAAACAAAGATCACTGTGATAAGTTAATGACAGGAACTTTTATGTAGCTGCTCTTAAACCACGTCATACTCTGATCGTGTTTCAATCAAGAAACAAAGTGAGGGCTGGTCAGAAACAGGAAGAAGAGTCAACCTGTGTTTCATTTGTAACATGAACATCTATCAGACCTATCAGAGGGCCGTGAGTGTCAGGTCAGTGTTTCCACCTGAACCTGATCATATGTCTGCAGAGATGCACACCTCACAGCTTCCATGCACACCTCACACAGATGGTGCATCATCATCAACGTCATCATCATCGTCATCATCGAGCTCTGGTTCCTGATTAAAATTCACAATCAGCTGTGTGTTTTTCTATCCTCAGTAACTCCTCTGCTCAGATCTTGAGGGTGTGTCTGACCTTTGTTTTTAATGAAGCTCACTCTTTCACATGCACCTGAGGTTCAAACAACAAACGTGACAGGAGCAGAGTGAGAGCCTCCGTCTGAGGATGCGCCTCCTCCTCCACGTTCTCCCACAGCGAGTTATACCAAACACAGCATTACAGCCTCTGTAATGTAACACACACATTGTGCGCTGTGTGTGACAGCATCGATGAAGCCGCGTGTGTGTGTCTGTCTCTCGCCGACAAACAAAACTTATCAATCTTGTTTTCTCCCCCTCGCTGTGCCCGCGGCTTCACTGAATTAACTCACTCACACAACAGAGATATGTAAACAGAGAATGAGATGGATTTCAGCCGCCGCCGAGGACAAGGAGGAGATTTCGCACACCGGCCAAAATCAATACAGAATACAAAGTGGACTGTAAAAGATGTTACAGAGGAGGAAAACAGGCCGCGCTGATGACATCATCATTTCAAATGACCAAAAACACAAGGCATCTACAGGTGATGCAGCTTTGATTCTTATGTACATGTTTACATCCATGAATGCAAACATATACTTAACCATTGTGTGTGTGTGTGTGTGTGTGTGTGTGTGTGTGTGTGTGCACCCACCACCAGCAGCCTCAGAGCAGATCTCATATTCAGTTACACAAACATAATGAAGCATCACAGAGGTAGTACGCCTCTCACTCACATATAAAACTAAATGCACACTCAATCTTTCCTGTTTACAGCAGGCGGCAGCGGCGGCTTGGGGAATTACCTTACACACACACACACACACACACACACACACACATGCACGCACACACACTCTCAACTCAACACTCCTGAGTCGACATGGAAACCAAACAGCTTCTTTCCACCACTTGGGAAATGGAAAATCAGTCCGAGGCCGAATACAAGATTTCATGGTTTCATTCATTGCGGCTGCTTCAGATGTTTTTTCATATTCTCTCTCTCTCTCTCTCTGTTTCTCTCACCAGCGTCACAGCGGCTTTGCTCGCCCACCTGCTCGCCCGCTGCCCTAACGTGAAACACGTGTATGGCCTTGTTTTAAGCAGCAATCTTTCAGAGGCAATTGGCCCTATCCGGCGAGCCACCACATCCTGTGCCACCCGGTAACAGCTTTCCCAGGCATCTGATAGGCTCTGAAGCCAGATGGCTAACGATGATGGATAGTTTATTTACTGAGCCGAAACGAGGTTGTGGAAAAATGTGGAAGAAGAAGAAGAAAAAATAAAATCTTCCTCCAGGCGAGGCTGATGCTTTCTTTTCTTTCTTCTTGTCCTTGCAGTGTGTGTGTGTGTCTGTGTTAACGTCTTCTCTGATTCATTTGCTCATTTCCTATAGTTGTATTGTCAAAGATTCAGATTCACCGTTGACCTCTTCTCATCGTTAGTGTTGACCTTTGGTTACGATCTAGGAGGCCGAAGTAGAAGGCCATGCGTGACGCTTGCATCTAGAAGGCGGATCTAGAAAGCGACGGGCTTGCTCGCCCCCTAGGAGGCAGGTAGAGAAAGCTACATGTCGCGCATCCCTCTACAAGGCGTACCTAGAAGGCGCGCAACGTGCCGCCTTTTATAAGGGCCTCTTATAAGGGCGCACGACGCGCTGCCTTCTAGAGGGGCATGTCTTATCACATGACATGCAGTGCACGTGCTGCCTCCCAAAAAGTTAAGATTATTCCTCCCAGTGATTCAGCACATCCTGAATCACTACATGAAGACAGATCCACAGTCAGTGTTGGATGACTCAGCATGAGCTCAGCATGTAGCTATGATTTACAGCTGTTCCCTTAAACGTCTCACATGAACGCAGGAGACAGCTGCACGCTCAGAGGCCTCAGTTACTGCAGCGAACACAAATATTACCTGAGTTTATCTACCTGGCAACATTATCACACAAGTGTTTGAGTGGCGGTGTAATTATAACTCCTTTATGAGACGTTTAAGGGGGGGTTCATGTTTGCATGGTCTCCAGACTGCAGCATAGCATAACTGCTACAGTCACAAAAAGGCATCGCTTTAACCTAACATAGGCGCTGCAGGGCTCATCTGTGGAGACACCAGCATGAGGTCGTGTCTACTGACCTGTCAGCTCTGTGCACATGGACGTGCCTGAGATCTGACCACAGGCTGGGAGACTGGGACACAGTGTGTTGGGCTGTGCACCTGCATCAACACCTGTTATTCTAATAACTGGTTGAACTGGTGTTTAACTGAAACTGCAAATAATTTAAATAAAGAGGGATGAAAAGGCACAAAGGGAAACAGAGAGCAGGTGATGATGGAGAGGACGAGAGAAAAGACTGCTGCTGCCAAGGTAGGGGGCAAGAAAACATGGTGAACACTGATTACCACAGACACACACACACACACACACACACACACGTACAAACACCAAGGGTCTCAGATGGTGACAAGACACCACTACAAATCTGCTTAGATTCTGCTGGGAGCAATATGAAAGCTCCACCATGTCAACCTCTCTCTCTCTCTATCTCCCTCACACACACACACACACACACACACACACACTCATCCACTCACAGACACACCAGTCTGTGGGATTTAATTGGGTCCTTTCAGTTTACCACTGAGTTGACGGCTCAAAGCAATTACAGACACAGACAGTCCCCGGCGCACCACTGAGGAGCGCTTGATTTTCAGACAGCCACACCTGAGGGGCACTTGTCATCTATAACCCCAGCGGCAGAGGGGTGCTTGTTTTGTTGACAAGCACCACTGTCGAGCACTTGTTTTACAAAACACTCTGTGAAGGGTGCTTGTTTTCTTACATACCTGAAAACCATTTGTTCCCTGTTGCTGCGCCGCCGCCGCGGGGTGGTTGGCCCACGGCGTCACTGTGAGGTGTTCAATGACCAGCTGACAGTGGTGAGATGAAAATCTGATTCACGACGCTGATTAAATCCTCAATATCCTAAAAAAAAGGTAATAATATAGTATCACATTTAAATACACAACAATGTAGTTTGCACAGTATTTTTAAAATGTTCAGTTTTGTGTTTCGGTCTCACAATATGAAGAAACAAACTCCTCCTGTGGCTCTGAGCTCAGTGTAGTGGAGTGAAAAGAAAGTACAAAACACTGAACTATGTTGAAGTAGAAGTGCAGTAGAAACTGTCTTCATCCACAGGTGCAGGCTGACCGGCAGATTTAACAGGACACGGATCCTGACGGACGATCCCAGGAGTGAGCGCTGGAGGCGTTTGGAGTCTGAATTAAGCTCAAGCTGCGAGCGAAGTAACGACGACAACAACACAACCAGAACCGTATTAAAGTGAAATATGACAGAGATCTGTGGATGGTGCGACGGCTGAGAGCGTGTGATGTACAGAATCAGGAGGAGGTGGAGGCCACTGAAGTGCACTTGTTCTGTAACAGCACCACCGCTGAGAGGCATTTCATTTCTACACAGGGACAGCTGAGGGGGGGGTGATTGGTACGCACAATCACTGGTGAGGGACGCTTGATTTATATACGCACACATCACTGAGGGACACTTGTGTTAGTTATTTATTTACTATCTGTGTGTGTGTGTGTGTGTGTGTACCTTTGATAAACAGACACATCTGAGCAAGGACTTGATTCTTTCAACAGCCATGTCTGAGAGCCACTTGTCGCTCATAACCTTTGTGTAGCGGGGTGTGCTTCTTTCGTTGACAGGCGCTGCTGCTCTGGAGCACTTGTTATATGAACAAGCAGAGGTGAGAGGCTCGTGGTTTGTGCTGCTGCTGCTGCTGCAACAAGAGGCCACAAAACAAACATTTAGGTGAGAAATAAAAGAAAAGTTGAATTTTGCTTTAAACTGCACCACTCGGAATAAATAGGACATAATGATGATAATAATAATAAGCATTTTTGGATTATTCCAGCAGAGTGATGGCCATTATCCAAAAGCAGAAATTACTTCAGCTGTGCCATTTACGGCTCGGGAGGCGTCGCCACGAGGTCGCTGCCTCCTCCGTCGCTCTGTACGAGCAGCAGCTTTCCTGGAACAAAATGCACCAACTTTAACCTCGGAGTAATTAAACAGGTCTTATCTTCCACTTGTACACGTGGCAGCAGCCAAAAGGAGCCATCTGGCATCAGACATTTTTTTTTCTCTTTTAATGAAAAATAAAAACTCATAAGTGGTTTAATCACAAGCTCCAGAGTCGCAGTGTGGAGCACTGTCTCCCCGTATATACTGGAGTGACTATCGTATATGATTTAAAGCAAATGTACAAATCCCATTGTTAAGAGGATATTCACTTGAATAACAGTATAATATAATAACAACCGAAGCTGAGGTGACATCATGTAACAGTATATAGTAAGATGTCAAATATGAAATTCCTAAGTGATGAAGTTCATGACAGAAACAGTTTAATTACGACGAATAAAAACTAAAAATAATGAAAAGTCAATATGACACCACAGGAGAGGAGCCCCCCTGAAGACAAGTGTTTTTCTCTGGGCCGGATTTGCAGGATTTTCTGAAATCCTTATTATTAATATTAATCTTATTAAGGCATAAAAAACAAAGCGAAAGCTTAAATTCAAATTTTAATGGAAACCTTGAATATAATAAATAACAAACCCGTGTCCTGTAAGCGATCATGTGAGATCTCATTGGTTATAGATGGAAGCTAATTGAAGGAACTGGTTATAAACTGGACATCATACTTTTCACTTCCTGTCTTTGAACGCTTGAACGCCTCGTGTGTTGAACCTGTTTTTTTTCGTTTTGCAGCTTTCCTGGCGCTGAGTTGCCGCCTGCTGGGCCACAAACTGGGATGAACAAAGGCTGAGCTTCTTCTTTTTTTCTCTCTCTCTCTCTCTCTCTCTCTCTCTCTCTCTCCTCACCTGCTAATTGGAGTGAGAGTTAAGATGTTAAATCCTGTGGAGGTGTTTAAGTGTTTCCCGTGTTTTTCAGCTGCGTTCAGGTTCCTCCTCACAGCGGTGAGCTGACAGCCGCTCCTCCTCCCCCTCCTCCTCCTCCTCCTCCTCTACGAACGTGAAATCAAACAAATACATACAAAGGTGTTTTTTTTTCCTTTTTCTGTGTGTCAAGATCATACCTGCTCAGACAGCGGACACAATGCAAGTCATGCAGGTTTCCATGGCGACGCTGATAGACAACAGACGAATCCAGTGCAGATAGAGAAAAGCCACTTCAGCAGCAGCAGTCTGTGATGAAAGAGTGTGTGTGGATTTCAAGACACAGATCATTTCACAGTCCTAACACATCATTAGGTATGAGCAATCAGCGTGCACACACACACACACACACAGAAATTGAAAGTAATGGAGAGAGAGGGAGAGATACGAAGAGACAGGAGTGTGTGTTTCTTCATATGACCTCTACAACTGTTTTAATGTTGTTGTGTTTCTTTCACCTCTATTTGAACTCAGGACGGTGAAACTCATGTGGCAACAAGAATCTGAACACGAACCTCCAGTAAAATGAAACCAGTAACCAGCAGCTGAGATGTGTCAGTCATCATGACAGGGGTGGGTGGCAATGGTGTGTGTGTGGGGGGGTGGTTAGCACTCCCACCGAGAAGGTTCGATTCCTGAGTCTGAGTCTGCATATTCACTCCAGGTTCTCTGGTGTCGTCCTGCACCTGCTCCTGTGTGTGTGCATTGGTTATCTCTAGACTGATGGCCTGTCCAGGTTGAGCCCTGCCTTCACCCCAAGTCAGCTGTGATTGGTTCAAACACACACAGATATAGTGGTGCATAAACGATAGATGGATGGATGGATGGATGGATGGATGAACAGTAGGATGATGTAAACATTCATATACATTCACACACACTCATCAATGGTTTGAATTACTGTGAAACTTTTACCCCCTCCACCCCCACTCCCCAGGAATGACTCATGATGCTAATACACAGTCACTGAACTCCAGATCAACATTTTCCTCTGTTACAGGTATGAAAGCGGGGAAACGGGTTCAGTGCCTGCAGAGCTGAATTCCCACAAGCTCGCTGCTTTTCAGCCATAGAGCACATTCACAGAGCCAGACTGTCATTTTCACCAGCTTCCCACTGGCTCACGAAACCTTTGTCCCAGAGATAATGGCTCTGTTACAGGCAGCGCCAAGGGCGCCACTGCGGCACAAAGACTTATTGACAAAGCTGAGTGTGGGCTCGGCCCCTGGAATGAAAAGCCTAATGTAAAAGGATTACCTTCAAATATTATTAATACGGCAGAGGGTAGCCACGCGTCGATGAGACGGCTCTTACATCCAGACTGAGTGTTTGACCTGCAGATATTTTACTAATCAAAGAGGAAACTGTGTCATTGGTGGGAAACAGTCATCCTGTTCCCAAACACTGTTTCATTCCCAGTGGAGCTTTTTGTTTAGATGCTGCACACACACACACACACACACACACACACACACACAAAGGTGTTTTCAGACAGGACGAGGATTCTGTGTGCACCATGATCTCTCACCTTCTAGTCAGAGCCCTGCAGGGGTTAAAGGTCACTGTGTGGCCCACACCTCTAAAAACCCTCTGTTGTGTTTGACTCCATGTGTGCAGATGGTGGTCAGTCTCTCTCTCTCTCTCTCTCTTTGAAGAGACACAAACAAACAGAAAATGCTGGAGAACCAGGAGGAATGCACACAGAGCAAACAGTGAATTAAAAAGGCCGAGGGCAATGACACAAAGGACGGAGGAGGGGGAACTCAGCTGTGTGAGTGTTTTAACCTTTAAACAACACAAACTCATAAAAACAGCTCCATAACGCAACTTTAAGCCGCTCTCACACTCCTCTGGTCCCTTTTTAATATTTGTCCCAAAGAGCCAACAAACATCCTCAAAGATTATCTAAGTCTCATGAGCTTATGTTTCCAGTAAAAACACACTGGTGGGGAGGGGCTTGTCGTGAATATTGGTTTGATTGACATCTACAGCAGCCAATAGATTTGAACAATCCACCTGCTGACCTCACAGACGATGAGTCTGGTGGAGGATGTTTGAGCCGATAGCTGAAGGTAGCAGTGATGCTAACGGGGGTAGAGACACAGCGTTGCCACGGTGACTGGAAGAATTTATAGTTTGGGAACATTATGGAAGCTGATTTTGATTGGATGCCAAATTAGGACGAGTGCAGGACGAGTCACCAAACGTCAGGAGGAGAAAATATAAAGAGATGAACAAGGAGAAGTTTAAGACGCTGAACGGCTCAGTTTCTACCTCACACTCTTCACCAGTCTTCACCCCACAGCTGATAACTCTCTGACCTCAGGAGGGAGGAGGTCTATTCATCTCGATCTCATTCTCCCCCCCTGATGTTTTTTTGCTTTCTCTCCCCCTCTGTCTTCAGGGGTCCTGGGTTTTTCATCTTGACCTCTCAGTCAGTTACTCTCAGGTCATTAGATGGCCATTTGTCAACGCTCCACACATCAACCACTGTGAGGTCTGCACTCATCTGCTGGCCTCACTCGCTCTCTCTCTCTCTCTCTCTCTCCACTTCAGACTCTTCTCCACCTCCTCCCTCCAATACTCCCCCCTCCCCCCTCTGTAATGTCGCCTCTTCACCACTCTGTCGGCAGGCCTCAAGGCCTTGCACTCGCTGCCTCTCATCTTCCCCCCTCTATCGTTTTCCCCAAAGTGCTGATGGACAGAAAACTACAAGCAAGGCCTGAGGGATGGCTGTGAGGCAGAGAGAGAGAGGGGGGGGGGTGAAAGAGGGGGGACGGAGGGCACATACAGGGATAAAGGAGAGATTGGTGGATATAGAAGAGAGAGAAAGGAGGAAACAATGACATGATGCGATTACTACAGACAAAGAAAGTTTTGCTAACATAGAGCTAACATTAGCATTGACATCTGTTTACACACCGAGGGCCTCCAGTCGAAGTAAACACTGACAGATGAAGTTTGCACACTGTAAATAAACAAACCACTGTTCATGCTAATCAGAACTGAAACCCAGAAATATCAGAAACCTTCACGTGTAGCTCTTTTAAAAGGACAAGGCTAATTCTAAGAAGCTTTAGTCGACCTCTGTAACTTTCCGCTGAGCTCAGCCCTGGGGCCAATTTATTCAAATTAAAAGCAAAATGGTTAAAAAGTTCTCTTGAACGCGCCTCGTGACGAACATTGTGCAGCCGTGCAGACGCCGGCACCTCGTCCCTGTGGCCGCTTTACAGCAGCCATTACTGTCTGACTGTGTAATCAATGGATTCAATTTCATCTGCAATATGGAGAGTAGACGATTTGCAGGTTTGGTGGAAATTTGCTCCTCATTCTGATCCATCTATCCATCTATCCACCTATCTATCTATCTATCTATCTATCTATCTATCTATCTATCTATCTATCTATCTGTCTGTCTATCTGTCTGTCTGTCTGTCTGTCTGTCTGTCTGTCTGTCTGTCTACTAACCCATGGAGGTGATTTTTGCACCACTGTAACAGCAGAGTGCTGAGTCAGTGTTTGAACTTAAGAGAAAATGCTGAGTCACAATATGCACTTTGTTTCAGATGGGAGTGAGATTTTTTGGCTGGAAATGAACGTTGCACAAAAGAAAAGAAAAATTACAGTCGCACAGGTAAAAGATGTTGAAGTTGTCAGGAACCACTGGGATCCAGCAGCAGCAGAAGGAAGTTTCCTTCACTTCTTGACCCTCTCATTCATCTGCCCCAGAAACATTCACCCCGTCTTCTGAACGTCTTTTATCCTTCGCAGATGCGTCTAACTGCTCCTGTTGTAAGGGAAGTTTAATGTCCAACCAAGCAGCCAACTAATAAATTGTTCAATTAGAGGACTGTCGTTTGGGCCGAGCTACGAGGAAAGGAAAGAGAGAGGTGATGGTGAATGACTGGAGGGAAAAGGAGTGAAAGGTCATATATATAAAAAAGAGGTACAAACTCATTGGAGGCAACAGGTGACATGACCTCACTGTGCTAATCACTGTGTTCAGGTGTTTCCAGGAACACTTAAAGGACCTTATACATTAAACTTGTATTTCTTCCCCAACCTATTCTATTGATTATAGAGATTGTAAACTCAATCCAGGTCTATGTTGCTATGGTAGCAGGCTGAGAAAAGTCTGATGTCCTCCACAGTTACAGTCTTTGGTGAACACCTATGATCCCTCCGGGTGTTGTCAGTCCAGTTCCTCTTGTTCCCTCAGCTCCAAATCAAACACCTGGACCTGATAGCTGAGGTGCGGATGAGTCTCATCTCAGCAGCTTCAGCCTGTGACCTTATCCTTTTTCAGTCGGCAGCTTCACCTTCAGCCTCACCTCCACCTAGAACCACGGCGGTCCAGCTCAACACATCGCATCTGTGAGAGACGGCTTCTCATTCTCACCCTTCATCTTGTCGTCTCCAGTGAAAGTCTGAACCAATCCACCGTCACCAGATCCTGATCAGATCACATCAGATCAGAGCAGACATTATTTGTGTATTAAAGGGTGATTACACACGAGGTGTAATTTGAAAGAGTTGATGAAATCAGTGTTTTGGGCCGTGGTGAAAGGTGCTTGTCCTGACTTCAGTCTGAAACAAGTAGACGTCAGAATCGCCTTATTAATTAAACGTGTGTTTCAGGTGTTTGACATTAAACTGCATTACAGCTGCAGGCAGCAGCAGGACACTGGGTTACCTGATGGTGTGTATCCATGTCAGTTTGCTTCAGTTAAGTTAACGTTTTGTCAGAATTACTATTGTAGTGCCTTTTAAAAGTCTTCATATGAAAATCTTACATCAAACAGCTCTTACGAATGTTTGATATGTTGTTGTGCCTTCTTTGTACTTTCTGTGTGTTTATTCTTCCATGTTCTTGAATGTTTAATTACTGTTTTAATTCCTCCTCTTTTCTCTTTCTGCAACGCATGTTCTTAAAGGAAAGTCCTCAGACTATCATTATTGTTATTACTGCCCTGCTGTATAATCACGGCATCACTTAATGTCAAACATACCTGGTGTGTTGGTCCTGTAATAACAGGAGCTGGACCTACTTTTGTCACCATGGTGACTATAGTCATAGGTTGGAGACACGGTGAGGCCAAAGCTCGTAGGTTAAGTTTATGGAAAAGATGTAGATTTGGGTTTAGAATAAGTGCTTCCACTTCGTTAGATGATCTTTGTTGTCATGGTTACAACAACAACAATGAACGATCATGGGTGAAAGAAAAAACAATGGGACGTTGTGACGTTTGTTTTGTGTTTTTTAACAGGATAAAAGTCTCAAACAGAGGAAAAGACAAATGTAACAGGATCAGATGGATTCATGCAGCTACATGATGCTGTTCTGAGACTGTGAGTAAATTCACAAACGCTGACGTCGACATCCTGAGATTAAATCCACTGATTGCATCCAGAGACACAAAATGGCAACAGAAAAAGCTGCCACGGGGAGACGGGTTACGCACGCGGCCGCACGAGGTTTCTTCAAAAGTGACTCGTGAGCTTCAGAAAAACCTTTAAGTCGTCTCTCACCTTCTGATGTGTTTCTTCTCTGTCAAGCTGCTGTCAGCTCCTCATCCCCACCTCTTCCTCGCTGCCCATATTCCACCTCCACTATCACAAACAAACACACACACACACACACATATTAGAGACACACATTCTGCACACCACAACCCCCGCTCTACCGTAGACACACACAGAAACACACACATGCTCACAAATGGAGGATATTGCAGTGATGGACACCAAAGCTGGCGGGTGAAAATTGAGGCCAGACGTCACGTCAAAACCAAGGACTCATAACAACTCAATACATCAGCCTGTGTGTGTGTGTGTGTGTGTAGAACTGCTTTCTCCATCATAGTCTCATAGCTATGTGCACACACACACACACACACACACATACAGGTAAACAAACACACACACTCCATCACAGATTGTAAGTGACAGATGAGTCACTCTAGTCGTCCCATTGAATCCTGGAGAGACAGCGTGATAGTTGTCGCACTCATTTACTGATACCTCTCCATCCATCCATCCATCCATCCACCCATCCACCCATCCCTCTCTTCTTCCATCTTCAGAGAGATGAAAAGATTGTGGGAGGTGTGACCTCTCGCTGATTTCCTGAACCCGTCCCTCTCCCAATCTCTTTCCTACCACCTGTTTTTTCCATCACCTATTCTGCCCCCCCCCACACCTCTTTTCTGCTTTTCCTTTTTTCTCTACCTCTGTCTGTTTTTCTCCTCCTCTCCCTCTTTGTCACGTCGTTGATTCCTCACTTCTAAGTGCAGCGGCACTATGTCTGTACTTGGCTTCGCTGTGCGGGGGAAACGCAGCCCCCTCTCTAACAAAACCCACAATGCAGCAGCAGCAGCAGCAGCAGCAGCTCCTGCGTCACTTTGAGATAGTGAACAAATAACCTGGAGAACCCATCACAGCTGGAGCAGATCTGAAGCAGCGCAGTGTGATCTCATGGTAATTTCTGGAAATTTATACAAAAAGGCAGCAGCCCAGACCTGTTTTGTTTGTGCTGCATGAAAAATTGAAAACGAGTGAACAGCTGCAGGATCTTATAGTGCGAGGAGCCTGAGGGGCTGGTTGGAGGGCTAATAAACAATGAACAAGGAGCAACAAAAAGTGCATGAGTTTACTCTTGTAGAGCTACACTTGTCAGGGTTCCACTGGGATGAACCCCAACACAGCTTCAGGCTGTAACTAGTACAAACAGAGGAGCAGTGGCAGGGACCTGACCAGGTTTCAGAGGGATTCGAGGATGATGAGGACATTGGGTCATGGTCACTGTGGAGAGAACAGCGTGAGGCAAGTCGGACTGAGGACAAGACTACAAATGAATCAAAAAGTCTGATAACCAGATATTGACTAAATAGCCAGATCAGGTATCGGACAACGGGGCTGATCCCTGACGCCGATCTATTCATTTCAACCAATACGCTAAGCCCAGGTATCGGTATCAGCATCAGGACTGTAAAAGCTGGATTGGTGCACCCTAGTATACATAAGCTACTGACAGGATGTCACTGTTTCTGTGGTGCTTTCCAAAACTGTTCTGCCCCTGGATGATTGTTCCAGGCAGCGTTTTCCTCCCTGAGTTGCGACTGACAGACTGAAAATGACAAGTTAAAACTGGATCATGCACTTGCTCACAGTCGACATACAGCACATGTTTGCTGTTTAAGCGGCATTTTCCTCGCAGTGAGCACCTCCACCCTAAACGCTATTTTGCAGTCACACCATCCTCTGCATCCTGGTCAGGTCCGACTCAACACAAACCACCCAAGACGACTGTGATTGGATTAAAGAAATGCAAACGAGCCTAAGATGTTTCCAGATTCCTCAGCTCTAACAACATTATTGCCTTGTTGAGGTGGTGACCACTGTTGTCATAGTTACAGGGATAACTTCAGGGTCATGTCCATACTAATACATTATACTTCTGGTCAAACACAGAGAGACTTTCAGAAATGCTGCTGGGTTCATTGTAGACACCAGTGTTCCCTGATCAGGTCTCATCTTGCAACATGGATGACAGATTACAAACATCACTGTGCTTGTTGTTGTCTTTTCTTTCAGCTGTGTTTTGCAGCTACAGCTGCCTCCTTTGCTCTTATCATTATGTGCAACTAATCCAGTGCAGAAGAGACAAGACGAAGGTCTAGGTCTAGTTTAAAGTCTCCCACAACACTGTCTCTCGACTCATCTATCCTCGCTCACCTCCTCCCTGTGCTCTGACTGTTTTGGGGGAATTTACTCCAACAAGCTAATGCTGTTGTTCTTCTGGGGAGGATGGTGTCGAGTACTTACCAACTCCCTCTTGTGTAGCCACTTTTGCAAAAACGGCCGTCACGACACAACATATTGCAGAGAGGCTCACTCTGCTCTTGAGCTGGGCCTCTTCCTGTTCAACTGTGCACAGACATGAAAGCACACAGTGCATTCCCACCGAGAGGAGGAGAAGAAGAAGAAGGTGTTAAATCAACGCAAACAGACAGAACTTGTTGAATTTACATAACGGGGCCGAGCACAGGATGTGATCTGACTTGCAGAGGGTCTTTTGTGTCAGTGTGTGTGTACACATGAGATTTACAGAGAGAGAGATCTGACTGGGGAATATTTGCAGTTTGTATTGAGCTCATATCTTTCAGTCCCTTTTTTTATGAAGCAAACCTGATGCAACAACATACCACCTACAAATCCTGCTGTTGTCGCACATGATCAAAAGCCTGCGCCTCTCTCTCTCTCGCTCCTATAACGAACTTTCTTTCTTCCCCTCTTCCTCTTCTTCTCTGTCTCCCTCCATTCAGTTTCTCTCCTTCTATTTCACTCACATTGATTCAGTCCCTTTTACTCCTCTCTCTCCTGCCCTGTCTTCCCTTAAACCCTCCCACTGCCCCCACCTCCCTCAGTGATGCTAATCTCCATGTACTCTAGCATTGTCAGACTTTGATCAAAAGCCAACAGCTCTCAGACCTCTCACCAATACTCTGTGGACTTAATGAGTACTCGGGCCTCTGCTAATAGACACCTCGCAGTCGCACCCCCGCCCCCTCTCTCGCACATTCATGAGCAACATGATTGCACTCGGTCTGCATGGGGGAAAGTGATGCAAGAGAAAATGCTGACTTTTCTTTCAAAGAGAATGAGGCAACAATTAGAGCTCACTTGCACTTGCAGCGTCGTTGAGAGAAGATGATGATCATCATCATCATCGTCGTCGTCGTCCTCCTCTATTGTCTTCATCCTACAGGTGCAACAGTCCAGTCACATCCAAGGTACAACACCTGCAGTGGGGTCAGAATACAGCCCTGTTTCTACTAAGGAGGTTCTTGGTTAAAGGTGCATGTGTGTGTGTTGGGGGGGGGGGGGGGGTTCACAGGAACGTCCACTCACTTGGCTGCCATGTCTCCACTGCAGAGTAGGACCCACAGGACTCTCAAGGCGACGACTTCATTATGCAACAGTTTCAACCATTGCGTCTCTGTCCACTTGTCTTACGTCTTGTCTTCTTATACTGCGCCATTTGTTGTTTTTCGGATCATGCAGATGCTTCCTCCTGTAACGCTGCTCTTCAGCTGAGTTTTTAAAATGCCACTTACTTTTGTGTTTTTCTGTTGGCATCACATCCCGCAATCAAGTAAACCTCAAGCCCTACCCAGGAATTACTCAGGGCCGCTCAGATCACCTAACCCGAAGCAGTGACTCGTTTAGTCCCCGTGAAGGTTCCAGGAAATCATCAGCCCCCGGCCCCGTAAAATTAATTCCTGCAGTGGAAACGCCCCCTAAAGCTCTTGACTTATACACTGTATATCTATGCATCTCCCTGCAGAACACTGGAAATCATATTAGAGAGGAGCGAGCCTGTGCAGGCGGCGCAGGCGTGTTTGTCCTGTCTCGGCTCACTCTCCAGGTGTCTGGGGCCTTTCACCTAATTGAAAAGTGTAATTTAATTCTCTGTGAGGCTTGTTGTTGGTGCATTGGTGGGAGTTCATGAATTCGCATCCAAACTGGCACGTCGATACGGAGCAGCAGAGCCGCCATATCATGCACACACACACACACACAAACGTGAAGTGTTTTGACTGGAGATCAGGCTCATTTACATGCTCAGGCAAACACAACGTTTATTTTTTTGAAAACATTTAATAAATATCCTGGAGGAGCTCAGATTGAAATATATGAAAATTATTTATCAGAGTAGATTTCATGTTGAGGACAAGATGTAAAACTGCAACTTCAAAAGAGGAGGAAACGAGCTCTCGGGCTTCCTGTGTCTCAGAGACATCTGTCACATGACCTGACTGACATACCTGCTCTTCATCCGCCACATTGGGCCAAGTTTAGTTACCTGCCACCTGACCTCTCCTCCGGGTTATCTCTTGTTACCATGGCAGCCACTCCAAGAAAGTCGTGGAGACATTTAAATGGCTAATTCACTTCTATACAGTTAATATTTACATTAGACGACCAGGAACAAACAAACTGCTCATGTTCCCATGACGATGCTGTTAGTCAGGTAAACATGAATGAGAACTGTACATCCTTTAGTTTATTATCTTGGACTATTGTACATATATTTACCGTGTGTGTGTGTGTGTGTGTGTGTGTGTGTGATACTGTCTTCTGAAATAAATCATCATATTTCAATTACCCCTGCCCTCAGGATTCACTCTCCACCTTATCAGTATTGCTCAGACCCCAAACTATTACTTTTCATCAATCCATCCCTGAGTGGGTAAGTGTGTATTGATTTGCCAGAGGTGTCTGACCCATTGATTGGTGGTCAGACACACACACACACACACACACACACACACATACACACACACACACTGTAAACTCCATTTCCAGCTGTGATTTGCACAGGATTTTAGAGACCACCAACTGTCTCTCTTCCCTTTCAGCGGGTTCTTCAAGAAAATTGGGTTTCTTTTCTGTCTTTGTTTCTTTGTTTCCTGCTTCTTTTGCTGCAGTATTGTGGCCCTGTGTGTGTGTGTGTGTGTGTGTGTGTGTCTCTTCAGTGAGAAAAGTCAATTACAGTTGACACTGAACAGACAAGACAAACAAAACCCTGAACTGGTGTTTGTTTTCTCTTGTTAGCTGCGATCTCTCTCTGACGCTCTTTTAGCAGCGGTTTCTAACTTGGAGCCAGAGTCGCTCACCTCTGTGCCGACTGGAAAATGGCTCACATTATTAACAAGTGTGTGTGTGTGTGTGTGTGTGTGTGTGTGTGTGTGTGTGCAGGGGTGTTATAGGACAGTATGTCTGCCATTACAACGGCACTCCAGATGGGAAATGACATTAACAATTCTCTGTCATTTCCGATTTCTATTTCTTGCTTTCAGGAAAAACTCTGAAAACACAGAAGTGCAGTGAATAAAACATTAGTTTTCCCGGTGAAAACGCTCGTGCTGTCACGATCCAGAGCCAAATTAGGAGCAGCCTTCCCCCGGTGAGCTGCGTGAGTATTTTAATTTAAGTCAGATTTCACTTCATGTGTTTGATTTGCAGTATCACCTTGACATTGAGGCGTCTTCCAAACACCAGATTGAGTTTCCAACGACAACATGAATCGAGTGATTGTGTCATTTAAGTCACAGGAATGAGGCACCAGTGAACGACGTGCGCTTTGTTGTGTTTGTGCCTCCAGCTCATAAAGTAAACTACAAATACAGAAAACTTGACTTTTTCCTTCACATGTGGAAATGTGGAGGTTGTGTTTTTCCTACAGTCCTTTAACGCCTCACGAAACTCATATACTGAGCTACATTCTGCACATTATCCCTGTGCCACGAAATAAAAGGTGAACTCTACCACCATCCTTGAATGAATGTTAATTAAAATACCAACCAGCACCTCTGAAACTCTCTGACTCACATGGTACATCTTGTTTGTTTAGTCCACAAACAAACAGACCTGTAAACACAAACGTGTGTTCAGGGCTGCAGCAACATCTGGTGATGCTGATGGTGAGCACATCTGTATCTGAGCCGGTACCAGCATCACCAGCTGTGATTCACCAGGGAACAGGTCGGGCTGTGTTTCTGCGTCTGACTCCATAATGAATAAGAAACCTGTCCACTTTCGAATGTCCAAAAATGAAATGACCGGTGTCGTATACTCTGTTTAGTCGTGTCCTTACGTTATCCCACACTTTTGCAATATGTTTCAAATGTTTATTTCAGTACAGTGACTCACAGTGTCCTTGAATGGCCTGTCAGATGAGCCATGTCCCTTTTACACAGCGAACAACAACTCCCATGATCCCACGCTCTTTCATGACCTCATCAAAACATCACTGAAACTTTGAACTGTTCCTTTAGTGCATCATTTAGTGAGAACAACATGCCTTTTTTGGGGAAAGGAGCGACTCCACTGACACACACACACACACACACACACACACACACACACACACACTTCCTATCCTTATTAGGCAACAGCCCAACCCACGACTCTCACCTCAACCTTAACCTCAGTTCACACTTTACCCCTAAACCTGAACCAGGACCTCAGAACTGACACTCTGCCTCATTACGGCCAGGCTTCGGTCCCCATGACGACCACTGGTTCTGACAAGGTCACACACACACACACACACACACATATCAGCTGCTGGCTGTCAGCTGAGTTAGAGAGGAAAAGTTAAAGACTGTTGGCATTAAACACACGTCCTTTGGTACCTACAGACACACACACACACACACACACACACAGACTTGGCAGCTGGTTGGAAGCTGTCATGTGACATGAGGGTGAAGAGTTGAAGCAACAGACTTCTGGTCTTCTGACACACGAGGGAGCTAACAATATACACTGATGACTGCACACACACGAGCAGTCAAACTGACAAACATAATCAGAGCTTTACACACACACAAACACACACTCGAGTAGCCTCTGATTCATTAGAGATCTGCTGACAGGTTTCATGCAAAACAAGACAGACGACTGCAGCCAGTGGCATCCTAAACACACACACACACACACACACACACACACACACACACACACACACTTTTGTAAACCCTACTTAGACTGGCTCAACACACACACAATAAAGTCTGTTAGATTTCTGTCAAAAATAGAGAGACACACACACACAGACGCTGACAGAGATTGATTGGAGAGGAGAAGGAAGGCTGTAAGTGTGTGTGACATTAGACATCACCAAGGAGATGGTGAGACTGCACACACACACACACACACACACACACACACACACACACACACACAGATCGACAAGAACCCGAGCAGAGCCAAGCCAAAGCAAATGAACCCATCTGAAATGCAATCCCCATGGTCGCATAAACACACACATACACAAACAGACCAGCTGAGCAGTCCCTGCTTTCTCATTACTGCAGATGGACAGATAGATAGATGGATAGATGGAGGAAAGGAGGAGGGAGAAGGAAGGGGGTGAAGGAGGAATGAAAGAGGGGTAGGGGGCGGCAATGAAAAACAATGAGAAAAGGGATGAAAGGAGGGTAGAGACAGAAATGGATAAGGATGGAGGAAAGGGAGGAAGGAGGCAAGACAAGAGCGGAGAGAGGGGGAGAAGCCGGATGGGATCTGCAGATGATAGAGAGAGAGAGGGAGGGATGAAAAGATGATGTGAGATTGTGTTGAGAGCTATATTAGACAGAGCAGGGTGGCTGGCTATATGGCAGGGAAAATTGGTGTGTGTGTGTGTGTGTGTGTGTGTGTGTGTCGCTCTGGTGGTGGAAATTGGTGTCGGCAGGACCCCAAATGGCTGTTTTCCTGCCTGACAGAAGATAAGAGAGAAAAAAATATATAAACAAGGTAGCACGATCGCAAGAGAGAAGAAAGAGAGGGAGGAAAGAAGGAGAAGAGGGGAGAAGGCAAACAGCAGAAGAGGAGGAAGAAGAGGAGGGGTGAAGAGATGAGGGTATCAAAGGAGAGGTGGAGGTGGGGGTGGGGGGGGTAAAGAGGAGCAGCAGAGGAGTGGAAGAGAAGAAGAACTTTTGAAGTATTTCCATGCAAACACGAACCCACCTGTATTAACATGAAGTCCCAGTAGAACCATTAACGGACCAGTCAGAGTTAACCAGGCTCCCAGTCAGGCTCCACCCTGAGGGCAGACACCACCACCAGGGTCCACACAGCCCACATGCTCCACACCACTCATCCTGAACATCCTGTGAGTCCTACTCAGAGCTGTGAGCAAGGTCAAGGTCAAGGTCAAGGTGTAACCTCAGGAAACAGGAAACAGCAGCAGCCTTTCAGAGTAAAAGTCTAACCCAAAAACCTTCTTCCACCCCAGTTTCTACTTCTGCACCCGTCACTCTTGAGCCCATCTCCTGAAGGTCCAGTGGTGATGACTTGGCTCAGAAACTCCTCCCACAGCCGCAGCCTTGTATTGATTTGTATTGTTGTATTATGTTGAAAACAGGAAGTAGTCATCTTCAACATGCTTCGACTCTTGCTATTGAAAATCCTGATCAACACACGTTGTTTTTGAACTATAACGTTGATTTATCTTCTTCTGTTTATCTCTGGTCTGCTCTTGTACATTTTAACATTGGAGTCAATGGAGACTGACTCACTCTAGTGGCCATTAAAGGAACTGCAGCTTTTGTCACTTCCTTCCTTCCTGAAAATGTCATAATGCAGCAACCAAACCCTCCATGTGAAGCACATTTCTGTCCCAACTACAGCCTGACCCATATGCAACATCTGGAGCGGCAGCAACACCCCGACTGCTTTGTTTGCCTTTTTTGGACTTCCTACCTGCACATGACCTTTTGGGGCTTCAAGTAAACACTTTGCTTCTCTGATCTCATCCTTGTCTCCACTGAGTTTCTCTACATCTGAGATTTTTTTTTTCATTTCTTCCCCACGAGAGCTGCTAAAGGAGATTTTACACATTTCATGATGGTTTACAGCAATAATTCTCCACCAGATCTTGAACCTTAAAATAGGATTAAAAGACGGCTGCTGATCTTGAGCTTGTCACAACGGCTGGCTGCACAGAGCACAGGCTCCGTCGTTCCCACCGCCGGTCTAACATCTATACACCAGGTGTTGCAATTGAGTTCGGCTGAAAGCATGTCGGAGAAAAGTAAAGGGGTGAAAAGTGAAAGATAAATGGCTGGATTGCTCTGTAACTGCTTCTCTAAACGACAGCAGCGCAAAATGCAAAATTGACTGGCTGCTGGGAAAAAAGAGCAGCGAGGTAAAAGGCCATCAAACAATCCATGAAGTCAGTGATTGTGACAGCGTGAGCTTTTTAAATGGATCCAACAGAGACACACGAAGACACCTGCGCCTTAAATGTTACGAGGCGTCCGTGTGCAGCCCGTACATGTGACTGCCCCAGACGTGCGTCGCTTCTCAAGCCAAACAAAAGCGTCGCTGTGGAAGGGGTCAGGGGTCAGATCCAATCCCAAGATGCTTTGTGGCACAAGACACAAGGAAAGGTAGCCTGTGTTTTTTTTTCTTTGTCAGCCTCTCTCCAGATTCAGCTTCACTTTACAAGTTGACCCCTGTCTCGGCACAGCGAAGACACACACACACACACACATCTTCCATAATGACCCTTCACATTTCAACCAACACTGACCTGACGTCACACAACATTTTAGCCCTGGAGTTTATTGCGCTCAGGCCGCCGAGACATTATTTAACACTGACACTGAAGGAGGTTGGTAAACAGAAGGTAAATCAGACTGAAGGTCGATGGTGCTGCACTTAAAATACTGAGGAGCTCAGAAACAGTGGAAGGAGGTTCAATGAATACTTGAGTGTGAGTTTGTTTCTTTTTATATATATATATTTCAAATACTGAGGAGTTTGTGCCTCCACAGAGTTTAGCTCCAGGACTCAGAAATGTATAATTACATAAACCCTCACACAGACAGGACTTTTTCTGATCTGCATTTCTGTTCAAAATCACACTTGAATAAATAAATCAGTTTTTTATCAGACTTCAATTTAGATGCAGTAATGGTTTGGTCACATTTCGGGAACATAGTCATAGTTTGGGTGACAAAAAAAACCACTTTATAAAAGTCGGTTTAGGACTTTCAGCTTCATGGTCACCACCCAGTGTTTGGTTTTGTCGACCCACTCTCCACTTATTGTATATAAAAATGTTTGCCCACGTACAGTCAGTCTTTCTGCACTAACATGAGAAGTAATGGGGACTCACTCACTGTTGAAGTAACCCTCTAGTGGCCGTTTGAGGAACTGCAGTCTGTGCCACTTCCAAGTGTTTTCATACCCATGTGACCTTGGGAAAACACAGTGAAGTAAATTAATGAATAAATATTTTAATAGCACGGTGCAGGCTCTTGGTGTCTGTAAAGCCCAGAGAGAAACTAAACACAACACCTGAGACAATCCAACTGGTTAATTCAGCACCAACACAACACGCGCTCCCAACAGTATTTTTCTTGTCACTTTTGTTTCTTATAACGTTCAGCTATGTTATCCAAATCGATTGTGTCCCAGCCGCCGCTGCCTCCACGCCTCTGTTGAGAGCAACACCTTTAAAAATGCAGACTTCCATATGTTATGGCTGTAGGGAAGAGAAAAGGCAGAGAGAGAGGCGGAAGGAAAAAAAATGGTGCTTTCCCCTCTCTCTTTCCACGGTGGGCAGATTGCCCTTCACAGTCTAATGAGTTCTGAAGGAGTTGAGCATAAAATGGAGGGAGAGACATTCACAGGCCAGCAGGCTGACTCATAAATAACACACCTGAGAGAAGAGAGGAGGGAGGAGGGAGGAGGAGGTGGAGTGTGTGTGTGTGTGAGGTGGTGTAGATAGGGAACCTTTAAAAGTAGAGAAACATATACATCAATGCACACAAAAGCCACGTCCTGCTGCAGAGTGCAGAAATGAGAGGGGGAGGAAAAACACTTTAAATGTACAGAAAGAAAGAGAAGTCTGAGTCCTTCTATACAAATGCACACAAACACTAAACACCACTGGGCCTTCACTCAGGTCAGAGAAGCTCTTTTGTGCTGATGCACCAAGAGGATGTGGCTCAAGAGAGAGGTGTTGGTTCAATTTACAACTGGGTACTTCATAGTACCTCCTCAGGGTGGGCGGGGCCACTCGATTACCGACCACAGTGTGGGTTCTTGCGGGTCTGATTCCCTTGTCGGACATCGCATTCAGGACTCTTCCAGTGACGACGCTTCGGCCAATCAGTGGAAGGCAGTCAGCTGACGTCAGGTTTTACTATGACCATACAGACCACTGTGGCCAGCTGTGGTCACTGGTCACAGGAATTATTCCAGTTTCCATTTCATGGTGTTGTAATAATAACAACAACTCCTCAGTATTAATCAATAATTGATCATGTTCCTAACTGATTATAATCACTAACCTATGTTCTCAACTAACACGTGACAACGAGCTGAATTAATCATGAATATAACGCTTCAACCACCTTGTTGCTACTTGCTAACGTTGTCTCATGTCAGTTAGCACTGAGCCGTTAGCACACAATGTTTTTTTTTTCTTTTTCTGACAGAGAGTTATTAATTCATGAGAGCAGAGAGACTGAGCTGAGCAGCCAAAAAAAAAAAAAAAAAGTTTTGTAAGGCCAAATATAATTATCTTTTATTAATAATTAAGTGTTAAAATCTGCATAGAGCCACAGAACTGGGCTTCCTTTGTCCAAGTTAATTTGGATTCACTGGCTCGTGTTGCGAAACAAATGTAGTTTTGTGTGTTTCCTGAGTGATACAAAGCTCATACACCACAGTGTCGATGTTAGGTTAATTGTGCTAAAGGTCTGTCTGTGAATGCACATATAGCTGTGTTCAGTGCGTTCACACAGAAAGACCAGTGTGTGCATACAGAACAAGAGACAAGGGGAGCAGCAGCGGCACATCTACATGGATGCACACACACATGTATGTTCGTATGCATGAACACAGACAGACAGGTGGGTGGATGAGTGGGACTGGAGCGTGGAAATGGTCGGGCATATGCAGGGTAGTTTACATATAGCCAGGAGGAGTGGGAGTCAGTGAGGCAGACAGTGCAGCAGACAGCAGGACAGACTGAGGAGGAGCATGATGCTGCATACAAACACCGAGCAGAGAGAGGAGGGAGAGGAGCTGCTGTCTTTTTAAAGGTGGACACATCAACTTTAAAGGGGCAGTCCAGTGTTTTTGAAGTGGGGTTGTATATGAGGTAGAAATGGCCCTCAAGTACCTATATGGACAGAGGTACAAGTCTCATCTCACAATAATACACGTCGTGCACGTTTCGAAGTTGAGCGTCGAGGGAACGTGTCGCCGTGCAGTTAACTCACTGCCATAACGTGACGCCTTTCATTTGTGAGACTTTGTTCATCTTCCTGCTTTGTTGAAGTGAAGAATGACGACCGAAAGTGAAAAGAGTGTTTTTGGAGTTGGAGACGATCAACGTGGAACAACAAATGCTACAAACGCTTAAAATGAGGGTACAGCATGAAGGAGAATCCAACCACAGCCTTCGTGGTCTGAGTTGCCATGACGCCTAGCCAGGTGATGGCGTAGGTGTTCGCGGCCGTCGACTTCCAAAAAAGCCTGAACTATCCCTTTAAGTCACACAAACACACTCAGCGTCTTCAGCAGATACTCAGGGTGTCAGTGTTGAGGAGCTGCTGTGTGACTCTCGGTTTGGGGAATTGAAAGTGAAGCACAGCTTGTGTTTCGAATGCCTGTCGCTTTGTTTCCTCCTTAAACACTGTCACAGTCACTCCGGCTTTGTTAGCACACAAATTAACTGAGTCCAATCAATTTTTCATTCCCAGGCTCGTTTTGATCTTCTTGACAGTATACATCCACCGAGCAGCATGTCGCCGCTTCAGAGGAGTGTGTGCACATATACCGTGTTGTTTGTAAACAGAATTACATCAATGTTAAATGACAGTGTAATTAGTTTTATTTTTAATATAAACAAGAGCTCAGCTGTGTCTGCTCGTGCTAATCACACTGTTCTTCTTCTCTGCTGCCACTGATCACTTCCTGGTCACCAGGTGTTTTTGTGTTAACTCCTTACACCCCGACCAAATGTTAGCGCTCTCATCATATAGAGTCAGACTTGCTGTCATTCCTATTTTGTTTCATGTGATTCAAAAATTAAAAAAAGTGTGTTGACCTGAAATCCCAAGGTCACTGTCGCTCACCGTGAGGCGCCAGAACTAACCGCTGTGCCACCGTGTCGCCCTGAAGATCGACATGTTGGAAATTAATGTAAAATCAGTGAGAGAAACAAACACGTATGTTGTTTTGATAAACTATATCACACCACTACATCATTTAAGAATCCATAACATACACCCACACACATAAACATATTTTACTCTGGGTATTTCATATATTATAAATGTATATCCTCATATATACATATAATAATATGCGCCTTGATAGGTGACATATGTGGCGACATACCTCTTGATATAGAACCATTACATTTCTTCATCTTCATAACCTGATCACCTGCCAGAGGTGACGTGTGCATGTTTACATGACAGACGGTTGAGAGGAAGCGTGTGCTGCTGCACATGCATGAGTCTGATGGAGTCACAGCGATGGAGCAGCTCAGGGACAGAAACGCAGTAAAAGAAAAAAAAAAAAAAAACTCTTCCTCTTGCTGATTTCTAGTTTTCATGAACCGTCTCATCTCCTAGCGAAGGAAAGAAAAGTCTCCAGGTGTGAAGTTAAACCCTGACCTTTCACCATTTCTTCATTTTTAACCCAGCCTCTGTTGACGGGCACAAAATAATGTCAGACTCTGATGCTACAAATGGAGGAGGGTGCTTTTATACATTTCTGTAATGGTGTCAGTGCAGCTAAATGAATGAAAAAGAAAAAAAGAAAAACTTCCCCAGCCTCATCATCATCCCTCCTTTTCATTCCTCTTGAGTGGAAAGAAAGCATTTAATGACCTCTCCAGTTCCTCTCCATCTTTTCCTTTTTCTCTGCCTTCACATTCACACAAAAGGCCAGACAAACAGAGAGAATCAGCACTCAAATACATTTCTATTTTCACTCTCCCTGCACCATCACAAAGGGGCTGCATGACATGAATGAAGGCCTGAGTTGAGTGGGAAAGGTTGAAATGGCTCAGAGAGAAAGGTAGAAATTTGAACCGAATAACAGACGGGCAGTGAAAACGGCATCGCTGGCTCTCTCAGCGGCCGGCTAGTGGCTAGCTGCTTTTTTTTTTCTCCATGTTCTCACATGAAAAGGCTGCAATATGGTTTCAGCAACATTTGGGACTTGTGGAGAGACAATGAATAAAACACGTTAGTGCTGGTTTCTTGTGCAGCTGTGTGAGCCTGTGCATTCATATAAGCTTCACAGAACAGGAAGTGCAAAGGAAAATGTCTTAAAGCTGTTGTATGGGACTTATGATAAGATAATACAGAGGAAAAAACACCTCTGCAAATTGTCTGGCTGCAAATAAAAACCTGCTGAACGTCTGGTTCATAAGAGAGAAACAAAACTGAGCAGCATTCTCGCTTCCTCCCTCGTCTCACATGTGCATCATCGAGCATCAGCAAAGCACTGTGCACCTGCTCGGTTCAGTGTTACACAGTTATAATCACCTGACACTGAAGGATCCAAACAAGGATTTGTTATTATACTTTCTTGAACCTGCACAGATTAACAGGGAAGACACCTTCATACATGTGAGATAAAACTGCATCAACTGGAGTTTCCCGACATGCTACAGTAGTGAAGTGTGTGACCTCAGGTGGTGTTAGGGTGGCGTTAATGGGGCCACAGCTCTGCCTGGGTCCAAATGACAATTACCAAACACTGGATCAAGAGATCTCAGTCTGATTTCTTTCATTTGCCAGCTGCTTCTCTTGCTTCCCCAACAGTCCACAATAATCTTGTCATGCAAGATGCGTTCACTTCAGCAAGCCGTTCAGGTCTGTTTGTTTCCATGTGCTAACAGTGTGATTTAAACGCATCATTTCATCTTCAAATGGCATTCACAAGAGGAAACAGGATATAATGAAGTGCTTGCTCCTGGCTGTGCCGTTAGCGATGTTAGCCGGGCCTGCGGCCAGGAGACGGCGTCTGGAGGAGGAGCTTCATTTAGAGCAGGTATGAGCCAGACTGATTCATCACTGAGGAGGAGGAAGCTCTTCTCTTTGCTGCACTTTTCTTGTTTCTACAGCGACCTGTCATGCAGCTGCTCTCAGTCCGACCGTGCGCTGAATGTTACTAAAGTTTCTTCTTTTCTCTAAGCCAAACATTTGGTATTCCTCCCCCACAAATAAATAATTAAGCTCCCGACGTGTCTCAGTAAGTAACGCCTGTGGCCAAACAGGGAGTAAGTGAAGTGACCAGCTGGTAAGAGTCAAGTGTTAAAACTTAACCAGCGGCTCATAATAGAAGAAGGTTACGGCACAGTGGTGGAAGTAGGTCAGGCAGACTGACAGGTAGAGAGTGTGTGTGTCATGTGTGTGTGATGTCTGTGTGTGTGTGTGTGTGTTTGGAGGACGGGGAAGGCAGTAACACGCTGGCTGACCAGCAGAGTGAAGAAGAGGGAGGAGAAAGAGGAGAGATTGAAGACGGTGAGGGGGGGAAGGTTTGCAGGAGTCTAAGTGGGTCATGTAAAGAGATGGATTGACAGGAGAGAGGGGAGTAAAAAAAAAAGAGAGAGAGAGGGGGGAGGGAAGGTGAAGTGACAGGCGGGGTTACTGGAAGGAGGGAGAGGCTGATAGAAAAGGACTTGAGGGGGGACAGCAGAGAGGAGACAGAGAGGTGACAGGAGTACTTGGGGTGACAAGAGTGGATGAGGGAGAGGGAGGGAGATGACAGAAAGGGGCTGCAGGGGGGAGAGACAGGGGAAGGAGGGGATGGGGCGGGGTGTAGCAGGTGGGAGGATTACAGGAGGCCAGGAGAAAAGGTCACAGGAAAAGGTCAGGATGGAGGGAAAAGACGGAGAGAGAGAGGGATGAAACTATGGAAGAAGGATGTTTCCATCTCCAGCTGTGACACCACTCACCTCCTGTGATCTCTGCTTCTCCCCCAGCTACCAGGTGTGCGTTCCTGTGCACGCCTGTGTTGTGTTCACGAGTGTCGGAGAGGTGGGGGCGGTCTCCAGAGACGCTCGCCCTATTGCAGCGCTGGTTGTTTTCAGGAGCTCCGAGGCCTCTCCCAGAGTGACGGGCCTCCACGGCAACCTTTAACCACCGGGCCGCCTGTCAGTCAGCGTTATCTGCACCTGCCAACACCGAGAGGAAAACTCACTGGAACAGCTGGAAACATCTTTTTCATGATGCAGGTCTGCTCCTCCTGATCTCTGCAGCAAACCTCCACAGGTTATTACAACACTTCCTCAAGAGGCAAGAACCAAAGAACGGAACGATCCGGCTCAGATACGGCCTCAGGTCGGCACCGGCGGCATTCTACCTGCACGGGAAATAAGGTGTGTAACACAAGCATTGCCATCACATGTCACATGTAAGATCATTTATTATCATCAAACATACAAACTAACATTTCCTATATACATATATATATGTTCATACAACAGGATATTGTGTTGGAAATGTGTTTGTGTGCTTCTTTATATTCGATGTGTTTATTTATTGAAAGTTTATTCTTTTTTAACACAGCGCTGTGCAGCTACAGTTGCAGCTCTTAAAATCAATAAAGGCCTCCTTCTTCTTCTTCTGGTCCATTTATTGACTAGTTTACCAGAAGCCACTATACTATCAGTTTCATGCTTATCAAGTTAGTTTTTTTTCTGCAAGAGCAGCTCATCTGTCGTTGTGAAACTTGAGGGATTTAAATGTTGTTCTGTTCCAGTTGTGACAGTGAAGAACTACACACTTTCTTATATAAATATTTATCATCAATGTGCGACAGTGATCGGTGATCTGATAAAGGAAGGAGGGAATACAATCTGTGTGTGTCTCCCCTGTGACTCTCCTTATCCTTTTCTTTACTCCCACCTCGTCTTTCATTATGGTATGTACGTGTGGGCGGGTGGAGGTTTAGATAACATATATGAGGACTTGTGTGTTTACCTGCTTTCTTGCAGTTGTGTATTAATTATCATGCCTGTGTTAAAGCCTATGTGGGTGTGTACAGGTGTAGAAAAAAAATACACGTCTGCAGTAGCGATCTTTATGTTTGCATATCGATATGTGCTGCAGGTGCAAATGTGTGTGTGAGTGTGTGAGGGGTTTTGTGTGTGACCTATTATATCCACAGCTGTCTCTGCGAGCAGAGAGCTGACTGCTGCATACAAATGATGTCAAAGGGCACAGAACATGCCAAGCAATGTTGATTAAAGCTGACGTTACAAAGATAAACTTGATTAATTCTGCCACCTACTACAGGTTGACAGCCTGAACAAATGCTGCCGCTTCATTATGAAACGCTGCCAAGAGGGAGAAACTCTCCACCAGCCGAGCCGACCCATGTTTGATTAATTCTGCCAGAAATGTGGATTCCTAATTTTGCTCTGTGTTTGCTTTGCTCGTGTAGATTCCTGATAAAACAGCCTCAGAAAAGCTTCGCATTTATCATCTGAACCGCGGACATGGCCACTACATGAGGAGAAAAACAACATTTACTTTCCTAATAAGTTGCTGCAGAGCTAATAAGAAAACAAAACACTAGCCTCTGGTTGCATGAATCTTTAAGTGAGGTGTTAATGTTGTTTTTCTGTGCAATCAGAGTCAACACGTTCATACGTATGTGTATTTACCTTTAAGGGAAAAGTCTGGTCTTATGCAGCTTTTACTTTTAGCCTGCAGGTTATAATAACACTGTGACTGCTGAGATGTGGGACTGGTGCAATATCGCTGAAAATAAATTACGAGCAGTTGCAGGTGATCGCAGGATTAAATGACCCTCAAGGTTGGCCAAACTTATTTTAAGCGGAAATACAACTTACAAACTTAATCTGTCAGTGATCCCAGCTGTACAAACCCACTCTCATTTTTACCTCCACATCAAGCAGGGTAAATGTTTCGTCTTCCAGCACACAAGTTTTTCCTTCATTACTTTTCACGCTGGGGAATGCATCACAAAAATGGATCATAACATGCCAGGTAATAGTCAGTGACTATATGTATGTGTATAATCCTCAGATTACTGTAACTTCTTGTCTTTTAAATCAATGAGTTGCAACATCCAGCGCTGCAAAATGACAAGATGAAACGTCCAAAAAAAAGAACAAACTGCAGTACCTTGACTGGCCACTAGAGGTGAGTCAGTCCCCAGAGACTCCCATGATAAAATGTCCAACTTATTCATAGCCTCAGGCAAAGTTTTGGTCTCCTACATGTAATCTTTTATCGAGGTTTAAGGTGATGTATAATTGAGGGCATGGCGGCTTTGATTCGCCACATGTTGGAGTTTTCCGCAGCAATGTCACGTTTCCAGTTACTGACTGTCAAAACCAACAGGTATAATGACGAAAATACAGAGAGGGAAGACTCAAGTCGTAATAAAATGAAATTCTCCTTTAATAACCTGGAACAGAACTCATAAAAGAGGCTTGAAGTGCCACCGCTGCATAGGCCCTCGGGTAAACAGGTAATGAAATCGCTCTCTCTTCTCTTTCTCTTTTTCTTTTTTCCTTTGAAAAGGACTCAAACTCACAACCGGAGCACAGACCAAGCACCGTAACCTAAAGCGAACCTCTTTCCCAGCGGTGGTGGCGTGGATTTTTAATAAACCAGTGTTATAGTGCCACCGATACAAGAAGCCCAGGAGGACTAACACACTCAGGACTCGGTGCACCCTTATACCTGCTCAACACTAGGAATATAAATTAAGCCTAGAGCTGCAGGTATCTCAGGCACAAAGGTGCACACCCACTCCGAGGATTCGAACCCATGGCCAGATGCACAGGGTGAACCTTAACCCGCTGAGCCACTGAGCTCTTCTGCAGCTGAATGTGGGCTTTTTTTTTTTTTTTTTTAATAAAGCAGCCTTATAGCACCACAGGTACCAGAGGCCCTCAGGTAAACAGCTAATGAAATCCCTTTCTCCCTCTCGGACTAAATCATCCAAATAGCAACCGGCACCTCAGGCACAGAGGCAGACGGATGGCAAAGAACCAGAGAGACAGAGGGAGGGCGGCGGAGAGAGATGTGGAATGAAAGGAGAGAGGAGCGGAGGGGTGAGAGTGATGGAGGGAGACAATGGGAGGTGGGTTAAAGATGGAGAGGGAGAGGAATTGAACGATATGACTGAGCGACGTGTGTTTGTGTTATATATAACAGCTAGGTTGTATGGTACACCTTAAACATCTCAGGCTCCATAAATCACCACGTTAACTAACCCGACTCTGGAGGAAGCAGCAGGTGTGTGACTGCTGATATGAATCCAGCCTTTAAGGTGAATTAGATTTTCCTCAGCTCGATGTTGTGACTTACAGCGTGAGCCGCTCGCCGCTGCTTCTACTTTGTATTTTCACAAATAAACACGGCTGTTTATAGAAGAGGGAAAATGTCACGCCGGCTGTAATTACAGCGAATTTTGATATGTGAAGTTGTTGAGTTTGTCAGTTTCATATATACTTGGGGATTTGTTTACAGATTCAGACCCTGGAGTTGATACCTTTATAAGGCTTTCTGTTTGTTGTAACCGTCTTTAGCCGTTAGCCACGTAGATCCAGGGATGTTGCTCCGCCCACAACTGAACATCTCAACATCTACTGTATGAATGACAACATGATCACTGATGGCCACAGCACCAGCAGGTTTGACTCTGAAGTCGCCATCTTTGCAGTGACTCCGCCCCTAACTCCCTAATATGGACCAAGAAGTCCATTATGAATAAAGTGAATAAATTATGAATAAACATGTTTATTTCTGCTGTAACATTGGACTCTATGGGGCAGGAAGCCTCTAGTGGTCAGCTGAGGAACTGTTTTGGATCCAGACAGTGAATGAATCTCATTTTAATTCCCTGATTATTTTGTATCCTGCACCAACATGAGGCCTCCATCTGTGTTGCCGATCATATCTGGAGCTGATTAATACTAAATATGTGTGAATGCTGCAGAGTCATTTGATCCAGATGTGAGAGCAGATCGAATGCTTTTCCACTGCAGACAAACGCCAGATGTTCGAGGGTCTTCCGGCCAGGGGAAAAGAGGATGTAGTCAGCTGATCGATGCCAGCTTCTTTACTTCTTGTGCTCCAGATTGGGAGTAATTTTGTTTTTCATTCTTCATGTCTCTGTATTTTCTTTCCAGTGGAATCAATCACAGGCTTCTGCAATCAACTCCTCTGATTTCTGACCTTTAGATTTTAGGAGTTTGTTGTTTTTTTTGTTTTGAATTGGATATAATGTCTTTTCATTTGGTTTCAGCAAAAGCAGCAGTTTACTTTCTGTGTGTTTCCCCACAGCCGCTGAATGAACACAGTTAAAACCCATCAGCGCTACACAGTTCAACAGTTAAAGGTTCAATGAAGTAGAACAAAATACTGGCAGGAGCTGGAGTTCAGGGAGCTGAGAGCTGGAGAGAAACCAGAGAGCAGCAGTTACTCTGATGAGCTTTTATTCAATCTCTGTTTTCCTGCTCGACGAATCCTCCTCCAAGATGAGACACGATCTGACCTTTGTGTGCAAATAGTTTGATTGTTGTATTTTATTAATTTCATCGGATCGTTCACAGCGTGCGCAGCCGACTAGGTGGGACGCGGCAAAGGCCAAACCTCAGGAGCTTAACAAGAAAATCATTAGAGTTTGTTTCAGGGAACGAGAAACCACTGTGCATCTGACAATTCATGACAAAAAAAGCTTGTTTTAGGCTTTGTTTCCCACCGTCCCTCACGCATGTTGACGCGTCTCCTGCTCTCAGTTCATACACCCTCCAAGGATGTTTGTGTTTTGTTTTTGTTTTTTTGGTCCAATTTGTTTCCAGAACTTGTTAACAGACCTCGATTAATTCTGGAGGAAACTGGGGCCACTTGCCAAAGAATAAATGATAAATGAGTTTCTTCCAGTTGCTTTCTACTTAACCTTGGATGGTTCATCTTGAACTCATATAAACAAGTGGAGCTGGCTTTGATCACATATAACATCACTGCAGTGTTTACACATGTGCAGATCCGGGTCAGACAAAGTGAATCACACCTTTGACTTCACAACATAAATGTTGCTCAGGCTTGAACCGACTCGCAATGAGACACGTTTTCATTCCGCACACATCAGGTGAAGCAGCAGGAGGCTGCAAGCCCCCCCCCCCCCCTGTACGAGCTTCATGCCAACACCTGTCTGGGTCGAGACTGAAGACCGGTTTGTTTAAGTCGGCTCCACTTTTTACTGCTCATTTCCTCTTCCCTGCTGCTCCACTGAATTAGACTCTGACTCACTGCTGCTGATGCATTAACTTCAGATTCACTCCTTGTACATTCACCATGCAGCTTTAAACATAAACATACCAAAATGTTGTTTTAATACAACTTGGTTTCTCTGTTTGTAGCTGCAGCCTTCACTTCTATCGGAGATAAACACATTGGAGTAACGGCTGTGATGCATGAAATACGGACAATAAATCCAAAAGGGCAACAAACAGAAAAGGTTTAGGAAGTTCAACTAACGTTATTTAGAGGTGAAATTATGACCTGGACTTGTTGTTGTTTCTCCAGTGGCTCCGTGTTTATGCCGAAACTTCAGAGCAACAAATGTACAAGATTGTGGAGAAAAAAATAACACAATTTTTTTACTTCAGAGATGTGAAGCTTGCTTTGATTTTCACCTGCACCTCTGCCTTTACAAACCCATTCATTAAATATGAATCAGATTCAAACCGAAACAGAACGAATGGATGAATAGGAATCAATCAAAACTTCCTACAGATGCAGCGAGTGGTGAAATACCTAAGTCAAAAAACAAACACTCTTAATCGTGTCTCTTAATCTTGAAAAAAAAAAAGGGCTTAAAAGTCAAGGTAGGAAAATGACAACGAGAAAAGCCACAGATTAACAAGACGGAGGACGCCTGTGGAGATCCTGATGAATACATGGAAACAAGAGGCAGAAATAAAACAGAGACTTCACCTGACTTGGCTTCACACTGGCTGTTAAATAAAAACTGTTTCTATACTGTAGAGAGGCAGCAACTTGATTTCTGCAATAAAAAGGTGAAAAGGTTTCCAAACCATCTCGGTTTAGCATCGGTGGTTTTAAACGTGAGCGGTGTAACCTTTTTTTCTCTGACACCCAGAGCAATTTGCGGAGAAGAATAGCCCCTCTGCTGCTCCGTAGGGACCGTTTATTAGCCCCGCATCCCATTTTGTTTACTGACCCACGGCATAAAGAGCCTTTTAGCAGAGAACAGGAAAAACAGACAGGACCTTGGACGGTGGGAGCTCAGTGTTGGCTGTGGACCAGGAGCTCCAGCTTCACTCAATGTCACTTTTTATTGCTTACTCTGTCTCCTTTGTTCATCAGAGGAGCCGCGGCGCTTCAAAGCCTCTCTGCTTTCGACCGGGCCTGCACAAACTTTATCCATTTGACTTTTATTTTGCTGCAAACAGATAACATCTGCACGCATAAATCCACTGGTAAAGAGGAGAGAAAACTCAAGTGGCCTTGGGGGGGGGGGGCAAGACACAGACAGAAAATTGTCCTCAAACTAAAGTGCATGACAGTTTCATTATTCAGGATTTAAACAAACGGGCTAAAGTTCGGGGAGACCGTTCGTCTGTTTGATGAATCATTCATGAGAAATGACATTTGCTCACTTCCTGCTGCATTTTATCCTTACATGACCGGATAATCAATGAGTTTCCATCACTCTGCATAATCAATTCATCAATTCATTTCACTTTGATAATGAAGAATATTTCTTTGAGGTTGAGAGGGAGTGTTTGCACGCTCCGCAGCTAGAGGGTCCAACTGGGAGCACGGGCAGACTAGCACAGCCATGTGTTGCCATGCATGAGGCCACCAGAGAGAAACATGACTTTTCCATTGGCCCTGTGTCAGAGGGAGCAGATTAGAAAACTAATTGTAGTGAATAAGTGAACATTTAAACAGATACTTACATGTTTTGTTGGGCTTTTTTCGCACGGCAGCACATGGCTCTGTTAGTCCAGATCTCCTACCTGGATCTAATGCAGGTAGTTTTGATTGTTCTCAATCTTTAGCCAACTCTGAATTAACATCCTGCTCGCTGCTTTGACAAGAGACAGAGGAGAGATGCATGTAACCGAAGATATGAAGTGTTGTATTGAGGTTGTTTGGTGACTTTAGCGGCTGTAATAATGACAGCGACAGGCAGCAGAAGCAGCAGCAGCAGGTTCTGCTTTTTACAGGAAATCAGGACCTGAACGCACCGTCACTCTGAGCTGTAGCTTATTCCACTCTGAGCTGCCTGCTGCCTTGTTTTGTTTACACTCCATGTCCAATCATATAAAGCAGGCAGATTCTGACCTCGCTCGCTGTGTGTGGTTTTGTTCCTCCCTCAGTTTAACTTGCTTTCTCGTTTATGTAAGCAGACAGAAAACAAATGTTTAAATCTGCAGAGCAAAAAACACCCTGAGTGGCCTCAGAGGAGGAGAGCAGGGAGAGCAAACACTCTGCTTTTCTAAATGCAGAGGCAGATGACGACTGTGTCCACGACAGGGACATCACCATGTGTCCATACTGAGGCACAATGATCAGCTCTGAAGGTTTACAGTCCTGAAACAAATGTCTGACTCTTAGTTAATGGCGATGGAGCTCTAGGTGTATATCCAGGTCTCTCATATTCATATTTTACGCCTTCTCCTATTCATTGTTTTGTTTGTTCACCATCCTTCAGTCTCCATCTGCATCAACACACAGGAAGCAGACAACATTAAATATTAGCTGGTGGAGAAAGCAGAACATTTAGAGCAAACAGAGTCAGAATATTAGATCGGTGGACGGATGTACGATGGACCAGAGCAGGTCCTGGACAGAAATACAAACACACAAACATGCATTTTGGTATTTTTGCTGTGGTCTGAGTTCACAATGGTGCGTGCTGCCTCCAGGAGACAGCTGCACTCTGACAACAGCTTTCACCTTCTGCCTTTAATGTTACCAAACTAACTTGCAGCCAATGTAAATGCAAGCAAAAACAGTGTTAGAAACTCACTTGACTATTGTGTTGGAAAGTTTAGCTAACAGGCAGTGACGGGCTGCTCAAGTCCTCAAGTCAAGTCTGCTTTACTTATATACTGCCAGAGCAGAGGTCATCTCCAGCCCTCTGCCCTCAACACAATACATACATGTATAGAAGGCAGCATTCAGACCACATGTTAGCCTGTGGATATTACTCCTGATCCCTGGTTCCTACAGTTACACATCTTTTTGCCTTTGACTTTGGACTATTTACAGTCAACATGACTCATGCATGAGTCAATAAGATAAAAAACAACAAAACACTCAGTTGTCAAGGTTCAGGTTTTGAACCCAGGACTCCCAGTAAAAAAAAAAAAAAAAAAGCCAGATGCTAAACCCTGAAGCTACCAGGCACGGTGGAACAAAGGCGCATGGGAAGAAGTTCAAAAAGTACAACTGAGTCCAAAAAAGTAACAAAAAACCTTTAGGAAATGCCACAACTGTCCGTCAAAATGGTCCAACAAAAGTCCAAGATTCAGAACAACACATCAAAAACAACCAGCATCGAATCCACAACAAGGGAAATCCACAACTGAGATCCACAAACAGTCCAAAAACAACCAAGGTGAGTCACCAAGGACCAAACCAACGATGATGGATGCAACACATGATTGACCCAATAAGAAACAGGTGCTTTACTTCCTCCTCTGGACCAAGGTGTACTAATCAGAGAAATCTGCTGCTGCAGTTGTTGCTTGGGATGAAAACCCAGCGCGCTCTTGTGCCCAGAAGACACAGGGACAAGAGGGAGTACCGTAGAGGACACATAACAGAATATAACAGCCTACCAACCCTCCTTTGTGTGGAGGAGCAGCTGCTTTGTCTGAGGAGGAAAATAGAGCAGAGCGGCTACAGTTCAGCCCACTCCTGCTTCCTGCACCCCATGATTTCACAAATAAATGGGAGGACTGAGCACTGGACATGCTCAAGAATAAAGAAGAGAAAAAAGACCAGGACAGAAGAGAACGGCGGAGACGACCGGTGAAAACTTGAGTTCCAGGAAAAAGCCGGTCGCCACTCCAGGAAACTTTGCCTGGAGCATGGAAATGCAGAAGCCTGCGAAAGCTGCCCTGCAGCGCCGCTCTCCAAATGCCAGCTAGTAAATGTGCCACCTGTTTAAAGCTGCAAATTCGACATCCACAAAGCAGAGCGCTGTGCCTCCCTGCTCCAGCCAAAGTCTTTATCCACAGGAAACCACCGGCTTAGTGGAGAGGACTGACCACCGAGAACGAGCGCTCAGGCCTCACACACAGCAGAGACACACTGTACTCCTCCTCCTCCACATCTTCTTCCGTCTCCTAACTGTTCAGCTCTTTTTTTCCCACTTGTGTTCTTCAATTACACACCAGCCAGCTGTGCACTGGTTTCTGCACAGCTGGCTGGTTGAGGCTTAAGGAATTACCCATGTCACCTCACCAGGTGGAGTCCAGCCCGCTGCAGGGAGAGAGACGCTACATCTTGATTCCCATCTTTGTTTATCTCGCTGTCATTTCAGCTTAACGTCCTACATCTCTATTATCTCAGCTGTTTTTGTCTCTAGTTTTTAATCACACACATAAGAAGAGAAGTGAATTCCTTTCAAACTGTTGCAGTCTCTCCATCCCTCTCCTCTCCTCTTCTCTCTCTCTCTCTCTCTCCTCTCTGCCAAATTCAAATAAGCATTAGTGCACCACATAATTTCAGCATAGTGAAATACTGAATAAAAATACAGTCTCCGTCTTCTCCATTCTCCCCTGGCTCTAATCTCTTTCTCTCATTTCTTCCTGCCTTTCCTCATCTCTACTTTCATCTCCTCTCCTCTTTCTTTTGCCTCCTTCCCTTCCACCTCTTTTCTCAGCAGGAAGCCTATTGGCAAATCGAGCGAGGCAGGATTAATTGTAATTCAATGTCTATTACTGCCAGTGCTGCTTAGTTGAAACCAGTGCTGTAGGTGAGGAGGAGCGAGAGATAGAGGGAGGAGGTGGGGATGCAGATGATGGAGAGGAGAGGAATCGGTGTAAAGAGAGAGAGAGAGAGGATACATTGACGAGCACCAAAAACAGACTGCACGCTGCTGTCAGCCAGGATGTCCAGACTGTCTGTGCCTCTGACATTTCCCCCTTGTGTCAGCACAATCTCAGGCCTCCTGCTGAACAACAGCCCCCACCCACCCCCCATCACACACACACACACACTCCCATAACAGCATGAGGAGCACTTGCACACCAAGACCTCTAGAGTCGGATGGAGACAAGCCATCACCTGCTTGAAACACCTAAGTTACCTGACGCACGCATGTGTGTGTGTGTGACAGGTGGATCCAGGTCCAGAGCTTTTGAGCACATGACACATCCTTCATATGCAGCTGTGTGAAGTGTCAAGCTCCATTTTTTTGAAGGTGGAAGTCCTGAAAGTGCTCAGAATGAGAGGCAGCCCTGTGTGGTGGCTGAGAGCTCTGCAGCAAGCGAGGGAGTGAGGGAGTGAGGGAGTGGACGCTGAGCTGAGATTGTTTTGTCAAATGCTGCTGCAAAGGAGGAAGAGCTGCACATTTGACACTGGGATCTGGAAAACTAATCTTCACATGGTAAATGCTTTGCCATGAGATAAATAAATCCCTGTGTGTGTGTGTGTGTGTGTGTGTGTGTGTGCAACACAAAGCTTAAATGTGAATATTCATACTGTGCAATGCAGATTCACCCTGAACAGTGAACCTCTCCATCCCTGCAGTCTGCAGTCCTGATGTTAATCATGTGACAGCAGCTGCATCTCCAGCTCCGTTACCTCCTCCTGGCATCTTCAGTTGACAGATACCCCCCACCCCACCCCCCTCCCCCGCCCCCTCTGCTGCAGTCGAGGAGTGAGCTCGCAGGTTGCTGCATCACCTGGTGAAATGTTCACACCACCGTGCGCTGCTGAGTAATGACTGCTACCCAGAGAGTGACCCCCCCCCCCCCACCACTGAACTCCCCTTAAGATTAATGTGGGCGCAAAGTGCACGCGAAGCAATAAGAAAGAGGGGGAAACTGTTGGAAACAGGAAACAAAGCTGCCATTTTGTGGTGGCACAGGCGCCTGCTGAGCCTCCAGGTACGGAAATTTTAAAATATTAACTCAAATAACAAAGTTGAAGGAAATTGGACTTTACCTTTTTATTTCGCTCTGGTCTGTCTGGCGTTAGTACATAAATACACCCGACTAGGCACCTACTGCTGACCGGATTGACTGGGCTAACTCTGGCTGCATGGCTGCAATAACTTATGGTGGTTGTGGGTGAGAAAAATGGAAAACAACAGAGAGCGCAGCCTGAAGCGAAAGGAAATATTGGCAAAGGCTGAGCTCAAACAAACCACTGTGTCAACAGAAAAATGCATCAACAAATACTGTTTAAAATAAAAATAAAAAAAAACCCAAACTCAATGGAGAGGTAGGTGGAGGACTGAGGAGGCAGGAGGAAGCAGCTCCTTCTTTTTAAGGGCCACTGTGGAGCAGAAGAGAGAAAATGTGAATTCTTGAGCCTCTTCATATCTTAAAAAAAACAACATAAATACACATCAGAAATGATGGAAAATGCTGCTTTTCATACATTTACACTCATGCATTACCATGCAGCACAATGTCAGGTACAGTCACAGATCCATTAGCAACACTGCTCACGCATAAACCTCACAAAATGTCAAATTATCCCATTAACGGGCTGCTTTGTTATTTAGAGGACTATAGCTAAAATGCTGAAATATTTATAAGAGGGTGGCTCATCTCGAAGCGTTTACCCTTGAATTTTCAAGTTTTTCCTTGAAGTGTTTACGAGCTGGCGGCTGAATATATCCTCAGTGTTTCTGCAGCTGACACACACACGAGCACATTGGTTTTTACACACTCTGCAGTTTCTCATTGAAAATGTCCTTTAGGTTCTTTATTTCAGATGAAAACCACTCGTTCATCCATTTGCTTACTCATAACTCAACTCGTTGTGTTTATATTAAGGTAGAAGAGAAAAACTTCAGCGCTGCGGAGCATTTTTTTTATTATTCTTGTGTGATTTTTATCCACTTGTCTTTCATGCAAAGCCAACTGGTGTTCGAGAAACGATTCCCTCAACGAGCTCATGTGCACAGCTGTAAAATCTGATTTAAAACTGTATTAGATACAAGTTCTGCTAAAAGCATTGAAAGGAGTGGTGAATATCACAAACTGAAACTGGCTGTTTGTGGATTTTATTTAGTGTGAGGCTGAAAAACTTCAGTATTTCCATATTTACTGACTGTATATGTTTGTAATGGCGTCACAATGAGCTCTTGTGTTGATGTCGGTGACTGTATTATCATTAATCGGATGGGATGGATTTCATTATATTGTTACTGATAACATTTGCTCTTAATTGATTATTCATCTGCAGCCACTTCATGATGCGCATCATTACATGCGAGAATATTGGCTGGTTGGCAAACACCGGCTTCTCTCTTCTCAGCGCAACAGATTGAAATTGACTGAATTGACAAAGGGAGAGTGACACAGAGATAAACAGGAGGAGGGGGGAGAGATGGAGGAGGTGGAGATAGAAAGGAGCACAAAACACACAAAAGGAAGAAAGGAAAAATCAAGGAGTAGAAAAAGAGGAGGGAGAGAGATTGAAAGGCAGAAAGAGAAGGAGAGAGTTGAGGGGTAGAGAGAGATCGGAAAATAAAGGCGTATAGTGGAGGCATTGCAGGCTCGGCTGCCCGGGTCTGCGGTTTGTTAAATAGCTTTTTGATGGAATTGGTAAAGCAGTGAATCCTGTGACACTGTTAGCTGGCACACCACAGAGAGGAGGAGAGAGCGAGAGGGAGGGAAAGAGAGAGAGAGAAATGGAGAGGTCAACAGCAAGAAAGAAAGGAAGAAAAAGAACAACAGATGCAGGTCGAAGGTAGAGAATAAAAAGAAGGAATGAAAGTGAAGGAGAAAAAGAGCATATTGTCGATTAACTCTGTTTTAACATAGAGTCATTCTGCCCCCAAGAGGAGAGGAGTGTAACTGCAGCTCTGTGACAGATGAAGCACAGTGTTTCCTGGGCTGACTACAACCAGCATCCACCGACTGCTCAGGTCACTGGTTGGAGATATGAGGCAGGCTGTCCAGGACTAGGTCCAGGTCCAGGTTTATTATCAGTTATACATGACAGACTGTACATGGAGGGTCTTGTGGACCACAGGAGACATTAAAGATGAGTGTAGAACAATATATAGATCCAAACAGACTAAAACTGTCGAGTATATCAAGATATTAAACGACCTCGACGACCCCTAAAAGCCCCTCACAGCTAACTACACAATGATCTGTTGAAGGACCAGTATAACCTACAAGACCTTCATAAACTCATAGGAGCTGTAGAAAATCCTCAATGACACAACAACCTTCTACCATCCTCCTGAACCTGATCTTGTCAACTAAAATTTCCAAAAACTACACGAAGACCCTACTCAGAGAAACTCTGAAACACCTCCTCCGAGAACCTGACAACCTCCTCTCGGACCACTTCAGCCTCTAGGACTTTGTTGATGACCTTTTAAAATACACGAGGAACCTTCAGAAACCTCCAAAGCCTTGTCAAGAAATCCACATAGGACCTTTAAAACCTCCTTTGTGATCACTTCAACCTCCTTGAAGATCAGTTGAACCTAATCAAAACCCTCACATCAACCACTAGAGCATCCTAAACAATCCCGAGGACCCACTCAATATCCACTTGAACCTTGTTGAGGAGCACTGGAACCTTAGATCCTGTCGATAATTACCTGAAACTGAACATAAAGTAAAGATCACACAGCAAATGATGTGTCTTTTTGACAGACCTGATTGAAGTTCACAATATTAAACTGATAAACTATCATTTCTATGAAGAAGTGGCGACAGCCTCGAGCCACACATGTTCCCACACTCTGGCTTCACAGATGATCACAGATGTACAGAGACCTTGGCAGCCACCACACACAGCATAATGTACAGACCATGTCTGAGCAGTAATTACTGTCGCACCAGCAGAGGTTTGTTTTACATGAGCCGTCAGTCACGTTTCCTGGAAGACACTTGGCATGAATAAGCCACTGAACTGACGAGGGTGAAAAAAACAGCCACGAAGCACAATATCAATCTGTGTTAATGCAGAAACTTTATTTAATGTCTTTTCATCCAGTTTTGACTGTTTTACAGGCGAGTGAGTGAAATATTTGATGGGACCCTGAACGCAGCACTGCTCTTGTAACTAATAGCTCCCAGACCGCTGCCTATACCCTCCATGATAGACACACACCGACCACACACACACACACACACATTTAAAAATTAAAACACACATAAGCTTCTGCTCTTTTCTGCTCCGAGGGTTAAACTTTGATTCCACTCGGCGGACTGACAAAATAACACATCACAGCATCAAAACGCTATAAAGAAAGTCTATTTTTGCGATTTTTTTTTTTCCCGACCCATTCTCCTCACTTCTCTGTTCCAGATCGATTGGTTTCTTTGAAGACGGATTGTGAGAAGAAAACAGAACGGCTCAATCCATCATGCTGTCTGCCTTGGGGCCCCCGTTGCCGCCATAAACAATACATTACTGGTGGTATCTGAAAGCGCCTGTAGGAGCCCGGCACGGTTCAAAGCCATAACCACAAACAAACAGAATGGAACCACACAAGTTATTTCAGATAATTCATACTGTTATCCGCCTGCGTGCGCGCTTCCTCTGCTTCACACCACTTAGATTCACACCGGAGAGGCATTTAACACATGCGTTTATCTGACACTCTTAATGCGGAACAAGAAGAGGCTTAGTCAGCATTCATGATTCAGTGCCGCCGCCACCGCTTGCCGAAACAAGCCGCCGCCGAGGAACAAGGAGAGCTTGCAGAACAAAAAAAAAACAGGTGGAGGATTACGGCTTCACGGCTTCACAGATTTCAACGCTCTGATGCTAAAAAAAAAAAAAAAAAAACAGGGAAATGGGAGGAATCTGAGGAGCGAGATGTCTGATGATGTTCTCGGGGACGTAAAAAATGTGCCGTGAAAATGAACGTTTGAAATGTTATCTGCCTCTAAGTTGCGGGATCGTCGGAAATCCCCCGCCGAGTCAGCACTTTCAGGTGTTCCTTGCCGTGACAGCTTTAGCTGACGATGAACCACCGAAGCTCATCATAATAACCTGGTTTCACCTGATCAGTGCATTTAAAGGACAAGACAAGCAGTAGCTGACAAGTCCAAGCTTGGAGCAGGAGCTCTGTCGCCTCATCGGAAGAAGGCTCCAGGTTCAATCCCCCTGCTCTGGGGCCCTCTCTCCAGGTTCCCTCGCTTCCTCCGCCCTTGGCCTGTGTCGACCTGAGAAGTTTACAGAATGACAGGTCGTAAAGAGGTCATGACCTGACTGTAACTCTCTCACACTTTGTTGGCGCCTTGGTTTTAATTAAATCTGCCTCCTAAAGAAACACCTGAAATAAAACCCTCCGACTACTTCACCCTGGAACTGAACTTGAGCAGCGAGCTGGGAGAAATTGGAGGATTTAGAGGCACTGTTGGATACAACTCAATATAAAATGAGTGTTTTGATGGGTTTTTGGATTAAGCGCTACTTTAAAACACTCGAGAGAGTCACCATGAAATTCCCTGCCGACAAAGTGTAGCATGTACAGGGTTATTATTAAGAAGAAACTGACTGTGATTCATGTGATCACAAGACGTGACTGATTTCACAGCTCTTACGTTTCAGGTGGTCGTGGCTCCAATACGTTATGTGTCATCTTTCGTGTTCATGAATAAGCTGCAAAGGTACAGAAAACAGTCAAAGCAGCAGGATGAGCACCAAAATGTATCATCACAGGACTGTCACAGTAGTCCCTGACTTGTTGAGCTGCACATGTGACTCTTTGTTCAGACTTGGAGGTAAATGAGTTCAGTAGATTAAACAGTTTCAAAGCAAAGAAACTTTGTGCAGAATGAAAACCTCCTTAAGGACAGATGGGGCATAAACACAGAAATCAATCCCAGCTCTTTCTGATGCACAACATATTCGAGAAAACAATGCATTGTAGAAATATCTCTGTACTTAGCCTTCAGCAAGGTTTTCTCAAACACGTGGAGCTGAAACTAATATGTCTAAGACACACTGGGAAAAAAACAATGAAACAAACCAGTGACTATAAAGTCTGGTCTGTTATTATTACGTCTCATTTTGTGATAAAAGCTTCTGCTCTTTCCAGCAAACGATCAGAGAGGATACCTGCTAAATGAGACACACATCCTTAGTTAACTCTGGGCATTATGGGTAATTAAAATACCTTATTTTCCTGTCATCACAGCAGCCAACCCTCTCAGGAGAGTCCAGATTCACATTAAACACCCATCTGAAATAAAAACTGCACAATCTAGTGTTGATTCAAGGAGTTGCTGTGTGTTTCTGAACTAATGGCTCGCAGCTTTAAGGTGAAATCTGAGCTTAGAGGAGTCTGTTTCCTCAGCAGTTCGCATCGATGAAAACAAAGGAGCGTGTGGGTAAAGGCCGGGGACCTGCGCCCGTCCACGGCCTCATTAACCAGCATCTATCCTGCCCTATTAGCTGTAATGGAAAAGGTCCCTGAAGGTGGCAGTGCTGCTACCCTCAAGTCCCAGAGGCAAAAAAAAAGGCAACCGGTCTCACACTAACACACACACACTGATCCTTCGTGGGCCCCCTGACCAGGTTAGCAGGCACACACTGTTAATGATTAGTGTTTTTAATGAAAACAGGGGTTAGGTGAATCAGAGAAACTCGCTGAGGCAGCGCTGCTACATCTGTCACTCCTCCAGACTAAAGAAAGAAAACACAAGATGTCTGCTTCTCTGTCAGGAGACACAAAAGACGATGGGAAACGTGCTATTTGGTGTTTCACACTCATGTGTTCAGCCACAGATAGACACAGTTTGCAGTTGGTGTTTAACAAAAGCTTTCGTTGCCAAAATGTGGGAACAGGCAAGTTTAGGCCAACAAGAGCGAGACGAGACGAGAGAGAGAGCTTCCTCCAGAATTGCTATAGGCTATCTAAGTACTATGTACGGATGAGCTGTAAAAATGCATTTATGTCAAAATGTAAATAATGTTCGGCCCGACCATGAAATGTTCAGAGATAAACTTGAAGGTTATCTGAGGAAACTGAGACACTGTTGATGATGAATTTTCCAGAATGTCATGTTTCATCGCCTCGAGCAGTGCAAACATCATTTTATTCACTTAACATAAACAATCCAATTACATTTAGCTCATTGCCTCTCATCAGTCATTTTATAATAATAGGTTAATTTTGACTAAACTGGTGTTTTAATTACTGACATGGCAGCTTAATGCTAATTAGAAAATGCAATTAACATTTTTTGACGACAGTTTATTTAATTTTTTTTTTTTTTTTTTTTTTGGTGCAGCCCATTATGAAGATTGTGGAGTGGATGTTTTGTTTTGGTCAGTGCTTGGCTTCAGGTCCGTTCGCCTCTTTCTTCCTGCTGTTGTCTGCACAGGAAAGTAAAGAAATCAAGATTAATTTCATCACTTCCTCCAGCTTCATGATGAAAGTCAGTTATTCAAGGATAAGTGTGAAAAACAAGCTTCCACAGATTGAAAATTGCCTGGGCTCAATAATCCATCGCGGCAAACATGAAGCACTAATTTATTTTTTTGTTGGAGTTCCTGTTTCATCATTATTTCATTGTTGAGCTTTTTCATATCGGTGCGTGTAGATTAAGTAACACTCTGCTTAGTGCCAATCACCTGACGCCCACAGGGGGAAATGAAAAGAACTAATCCCTCAGAAACTCTGACACATCCACACACACAATGAGCTCAGAGACAGATAGTTTCTCTGCAAAAACAAGAGGCTATTCTTACTGAAACCCCTGCTGACACTTCAGCACTACACATGCTTTTATTTAACCCTTTACACCCACTTTTGCCCTTTTACTTTTGCTTAAGTAGCTTTTAAAGTTGCCTCCAGAAAGTAAAGGGCAGCCACTGACTCCATTAGTCTCCACAGGGCTGAAGGGTGAACATGATGCTCAGAGGCAGCTGCTGTTTGTGGGTTGATTGTACTGACTGAACTTGTGATATAAATCACTTGCCAACCGTGCACTGTTAACCCATGTGTTAGATTCGACTCTGTGTCCAGCACGGATCTACATGATTTTATTACAGAAACATCCACAATAAAAATATATCCAAATAAGTCCTGTGTGGTGTCTCAATTGACCTGTGCTCAAAGAGTTATCATGGCCATTTTTGAAACTGTGGCTCCTTTTTTGTTGTAGTCAAAAGCCAAAATATAAAACAGTTGCTTTTTCTTCACAAACTGCAATACTAAAACTATCAATAAATCTCTAATCAAATTGCCTAAATAACCATTTCTGACCATAAAGGTCTGCATTGGCCATTTTCTAAAAGGCTCTAGTATCTATTTGATATTTACACTGACACACATGAGCATTACTTTATGCTTCAATAAAACAATACTTCCACCACACGTGGCAATAAACAAAACAAAGCAATGAAAATAATAGCCAGAGCCCTATGTCACATGGAAATTCATCATATTAAATGTTTTTCAGAATGAAATTTATCCATTTGACACTGATATGGTGCCTGAAAAACTCAATGGCTGACATACATACAAAAAGAGGGAAAATTAAGTGACAAAACTGAAGAAAGGAAAAAACACAATGCTCACAATGAAACCAGCACAGTTAACAACCAGCAACGTGTGGCCCATGAGACATTCTGCTTGAACCAAACACGTAGAGCTTCTATTCATCAGAAACATCGAATACACTGCGGTACCCTTGTATCACGTTTTGCCCGCGGTAAATTATCGCGAGACCCCCTTGACAGGTGTAAACAAACTGAGGACAAGTAGAGTCACCAAGTTGTGAAAGTCATTAGGTTTGTTACCACGTTTGTGTCAAACATAGAAAATCCAACTTACGGTCAGGATGTCCTGGAGGAGAGGAGCCTATGTTGAATAGTCCGAAGGCCACATTGTTATGGTCCTGTTTAACGCTGACGTTAGCCGACCTAGCCAGGTTGGCTAAGACACTGTGGTCAGCTCCTCGCCGCCAGGCGAGGAGCGGAGCCCAATACACAACAGGTAGTCTGAAGTTAGTCCTAACACACCCTCACCGCGCAGTCTGGTGGTTTTAACAGTCCGGTTGGTCTCCAAAAGGTTTCAGAGAGACGGTGGCAGCGGGAGGGGGAAAACAAGCCCGGCAGTACAGCTTGTCCGCGCGTGCGCTGCCCGTTAGCCACAGGTAACGGCTGTAGCTGTTGCTAGCTGGCACTAATTCTGGTACCCGGATGATGCCGCGAAATGAACCCGTCAACAATTTAACAGAATCTGACCGGCTAAGACACCTGTCAGTAGCTGCGTTTACACGCAGTGTTTTCCTCAATCGGATTAAATGAATCTTATTCGATCTGTATACATGAACGCTAAATAAAGCGACCCACATACAGTCGGCGTATATGGCCCCAGTTGAAGCTGATTATATAGTTTCATTGCAAGAGAAGAAGAGGTGCACTTCCGTGTTTACACTTCGAGCCATGGATCCACGTCGTGTTTTGTTTGGGAGTAAGTCATTTATGCTGTGTGGTTATGTGTGTGTTAGCAGTGTCTCATTGCGGCTGATGTTCAACACCTGTTCCTCAGTTCACAGCGTCCACGTTAATTTATTTTACGGCTTAATATTCCTCGGTGGTAAAATGTAAACTGAGACTTGGCCTCCATGGGTCGGTGTTTGTGGCCTGAGATGGTGCGGCCTGCTCCCTGTCTTCCACCCGGACCTGAGGAGAAGAACCGTCCTGGACGTCCTCACCATCGTCTCTCCTCCTCAGCACGTCGTCAGTGTGTGTTCAGTGTACAGTATGCTACGCTAAATGTTCACTTACATTCATTATTAAATTGTTTGAAAAACATGCTTGTGACTTCCCCCCCCTCCCCGAATCCAATATCTGCAGCAGTGTCTGGGGCATTCATGTATATACTGAAATAGCTGGTTGTGTAACAGCTGCATGAGTGGACACTGACGTCCTACGTGTTGTGGAAATACTGTAAGGTTAAACTGTTTAATAACAAAGAGTCACAGCCACCTGAATGCTTAATGATGATGATGAAACTACCTATAAACACACGCAGTAAAGACAAGGAAGATGCTTTTTTCTGATTGTAAGTAAATGAAATTCAAAGAGCTGTAATTTTCCTGAAACACACAGTATGTCTTACAAAAACAAACCACATGTGTCTGAGTTTATAACACCACCACCACCATCCTGTAGATACAACTGTAGATCTGTGCAGCAAAGAAGTTATGTATAGGGTAAATATACTCTTCAATATTGAAAGGTAAGAGAGTAAAGCCCTCATGATAACATAATGAGGTGTTCTGAGCTAATCTGCCATGTTTAGCATTAATTTCTCATTAAAAATACACAAAAGACAGTTGATTGTAGTTTATTGCCCATTGTGATTTAAACTCTACAGGTTCGAATCAACTCATATAATACATACATGGATACACCAAGGGCTCACAGCGGCCTGAAGAGACACACAGACAGCCGTTCAAACACTGGGGCACACTGTGCAGAGCAGGAATCAGGGGGGCGGGGCCGGCTGGCGCTCGCCGGTGGCTCGCGGTAAGAATAGTAAGTGAGCCACGCTGAGCAGGCCGGGCTCAGCAGAGACACACAGACAGCCGTTCAAACACTGGGGCACACTGTGCAGAGCAGGAATCAGGGGGGCGGGGCCGGCTGGCGCTCGCCGGTGGCTCGCGGTAAGAATAGTAAGTGAGCCACGCTGAGCAGGCCGGGCTCAGCAGAGACACACAGACAGCCGTTCAAACACTGGGGCACACTGTGCAGAGCAGGAATCAGGGGGGCGGGGCCGGCTGGCGCTCGCCGGTGGCTCGCGGTAAGAATAGTAAGTGAGCCACGCTGAGCAGGCCGGGCTCAGCAGAGACACACAGACAGCCGTTCAAACACTGGGGCACACTGTGCAGAGCAGGAATCAGGGGGGCGGGGCCGGCTGGCGCTCGCCGGTGGCTCGCGGTAAGAATAGTAAGTGAGCCACGCTGAGCAGGCCGGGCTCAGCAGAGACACACAGACAGCCGTTCAAACACTGGGGCACACTGTGCAGAGCAGGAATCAGGGGGGCGGGGCCGGCTGGCGCTCGCCGGTGGCTCGCGGTAAGAATAGTAAGTGAGCCACGCTGAGCAGGCCGGGCTCAGCAGAGACACACAGACAGCCGTTCAAACACTGGGGCACACTGTGCAGAGCAGGAATCAGGGGGGCGGGGCCGGCTGGCGCTCGCCGGTGGCTCGCGGTAAGAATAGTAAGTGAGCCACGCTGAGCAGGCCGGGCTCAGCAGAGACACACAGACAGCCGTTCAAACACTGGGGCACACTGTGCAGAGCAGGAATCAGGGGGGCGGGGCCGGCTGGCGCTCGCCGGTGGCTCGCGGTAAGAATAGTAAGTGAGCCACGCTGAGCAGGCCGGGCTCAGCAGAGACACACAGACAGCCGTTCAAACACTGGGGCACACTGTGCAGAGCAGGAATCAGGGGGGCGGGGCCGGCTGGCGCTCGCCGGTGGCTCGCGGTAAGAATAGTAAGTGAGCCACGCTGAGCAGGCCGGGCTCAGCAGAGACACACAGACAGCCGTTCAAACACTGGGGCACACTGTGCAGAGCAGGAATCAGGGGGGCGGGGCCGGCTGGCGCTCGCCGGTGGCTCGCGGTAAGAATAGTAAGTGAGCCACGCTGAGCAGGCCGGGCTCAGCAGAGACACACAGACAGCCGTTCAAACACTGGGGCACACTGTGCAGAGCAGGAATCAGGGGGGCGGGGCCGGCTGGCGCTCGCCGGTGGCTCGCGGTAAGAATAGTAAGTGAGCCACGCTGAGCAGGCCGGGCTCAGCAGAGACACACAGACAGCCGTTCAAACACTGGGGCACACTGTGCAGAGCAGGAATCAGGGGGGCGGGGCCGGCTGGCGCTCGCCGGTGGCTCGCGGTAAGAATAGTAAGTGAGCCACGCTGAGCAGGCCGGGCTCAGCAGAGACACACAGACAGCCGTTCAAACACTGGGGCACACTGTGCAGAGCAGGAATCAGGGGGGCGGGGCCGGCTGGCGCTCGCCGGTGGCTCGCGGTAAGAATAGTAAGTGAGCCACGCTGAGCAGGCCGGGCTCAGCAGAGACACACAGACAGCCGTTCAAACACTGGGGCACACTGTGCAGAGCAGGAATCAGGGGGGCGGGGCCGGCTGGCGCTCGCCGGTGGCTCGCGGTAAGAATAGTAAGTGAGCCACGCTGAGCAGGCCGGGCTCAGCAGAGACACACAGACAGCCGTTCAAACACTGGGGCACACTGTGCAGAGCAGGAATCAGGGGGGCGGGGCCGGCTGGCGCTCGCCGGTGGCTCGCGGTAAGAATAGTAAGTGAGCCACGCTGAGCAGGCCGGGCTCAGCAGAGACACACAGACAGCCGTTCAAACACTGGGGCACACTGTGCAGAGCAGGAATCAGGGGGGCGGGGCCGGCTGGCGCTCGCCGGTGGCTCGCGGTAAGAATAGTAAGTGAGCCACGCTGAGCAGGCCGGGCTCAGCAGAGACACACAGACAGCCGTTCAAACACTGGGGCACACTGTGCAGAGCAGGAATCAGGGGGGCGGGGCCGGCTGGCGCTCGCCGGTGGCTCGCGGTAAGAATAGTAAGTGAGCCACGCTGAGCAGGCCGGGCTCAGCAGAGACACACAGACAGCCGTTCAAACACTGGGGCACACTGTGCAGAGCAGGAATCAGGGGGGCGGGGCCGGCTGGCGCTCGCCGGTGGCTCGCGGTAAGAATAGTAAGTGAGCCACGCTGAGCAGGCCGGGCTCAGCAGAGACACACAGACAGCCGTTCAAACACTGGGGCACACTGTGCAGAGCAGGAATCAGGGGGGCGGGGCCGGCTGGCGCTCGCCGGTGGCTCGCGGTAAGAATAGTAAGTGAGCCACGCTGAGCAGGCCGGGCTCAGCAGAGACACACAGACAGCCGTTCAAACACTGGGGCACACTGTACAGAGCAGGAATCAGGGGGGCGGGGCCGGCTGGCGCTCGCCGGTGGCTCGCGGTAAGAATAGTAAGTGAGCCACGCTGAGCAGGCCGGGCTCAGCAGAGACACACAGACAGCCGTTCAAACACTGGGGCACACTGTGCAGAGCAGGAATCAGGGGGGCGGGGCCGGCTGGCGCTCGCCGGTGGCTCGCGGTAAGAATAGTAAGTGAGCCACGCTGAGCAGGCCGGGCTCAGCAGAGACACACAGACAGCCGTTCAAACACTGGGGCACACTGTGCAGAGCAGGAATCAGGGGGGCGGGGCCGGCTGGCGCTCGCCGGTGGCTCGCGGTAAGAATAGTAAGTGAGCCACGCTGAGCAGGCCGGGCTCAGCAGAGACACACAGACAGCCGTTCAAACACTGGGGCACACTGTGCAGAGCAGGAATCAGGGGGGCGGGGCCGGCTGGCGCTCGCCGGTGGCTCGCGGTAAGAATAGTAAGTGAGCCACGCTGAGCAGGCCGGGCTCAGCAGAGACACACAGACAGCCGTTCAAACACTGGGGCACACTGTACAGAGCAGGAATCAGGGGGGCGGGGCCGGCTGGCGCTCGCCGGTGGCTCGCGGTAAGAATAGTAAGTGAGCCACGCTGAGCAGGCCGGGCTCAGCAGAGACACACAGACAGCCGTTCAAACACTGGGGCACACTGTGCAGAGCAGGAATCAGGGGGGCGGGGCCGGCTGGCGCTCGCCGGTGGCTCGCGGTAAGAATAGTAAGTGAGCCACGCTGAGCAGGCCGGGCTCAGCAGAGACACACAGACAGCCGTTCAAACACTGGGGCACACTGTACAGAGCAGGAATCAGGGGGGCGGGGCCGGCTGGCGCTCGCCGGTGGCTCGCGGTAAGAATAGTAAGTGAGCCACGCTGAGCAGGCCGGGCTCAGCAGAGACACACAGACAGCCGTTCAAACACTGGGGCACACTGTGCAGAGCAGGAATCAGGGGGGCGGGGCCGGCTGGCGCTCGCCGGTGGCTCGCGGTAAGAATAGTAAGTGAGCCACGCTGAGCAGGCCGGGCTCAGCAGAGACACACAGACAGCCGTTCAAACACTGGGGCACACTGTACAGAGCAGGAATCAGGGGGGCGGGGCCGGCTGGCGCTCGCCGGTGGCTCGCGGTAAGAATAGTAAGTGAGCCACGCTGAGCAGGCCGGGCTCAGCAGAGACACACAGACAGCCGTTCAAACACTGGGGCACACTGTACAGAGCAGGAATCAGGGGGGCGGGGCCGGCTGGCGCTCGCCGGTGGCTCGCGGTAAGAATAGTAAGTGAGCCACGCTGAGCAGGCCGGGCTCAGCAGAGACACACAGACAGCCGTTCAAACACTGGGGCACACTGTGCAGAGCAGGAATCAGGGGGGCGGGGCCGGCTGGCGCTCGCCGGTGGCTCGCGGTAAGAATAGTAAGTGAGCCACGCTGAGCAGGCCGGGCTCAGCAGAGACACACAGACAGCCGTTCAAACACTGGGGCACACTGTGCAGAGCAGGAATCAGGGGGGCGGGGCCGGCTGGCGCTCGCCGGTGGCTCGCGGTAAGAATAGTAAGTGAGCCACGCTGAGCAGGCCGGGCTCAGCAGAGACACACAGACAGCCGTTCAAACACTGGGGCACACTGTGCAGAGCAGGAATCAGGGGGGCGGGGCCGGCTGGCGCTCGCCGGTGGCTCGCGGTAAGAATAGTAAGTGAGCCACGCTGAGCAGGCCGGGCTCAGCAGAGACACACAGACAGCCGTTCAAACACTGGGGCACACTGTACAGAGCAGGAATCAGGGGGGCGGGGCCGGCTGGCGCTCGCCGGTGGCTCGCGGTAAGAATAGTAAGTGAGCCACGCTGAGCAGGCCGGGCTCAGCAGAGACACACAGACAGCCGTTCAAACACTGGGGCACACTGTACAGAGCAGGAATCAGGGGGGCGGGGCCGGCTGGCGCTCGCCGGTGGCTCGCGGTAAGAATAGTAAGTGAGCCACGCTGAGCAGGCCGGGCTCAGCAGAGACACACAGACAGCCGTTCAAACACTGGGGCACACTGTGCAGAGCAGGAATCAGGGGGGCGGGGCCGGCTGGCGCTCGCCGGTGGCTCGCGGTAAGAATAGTAAGTGAGCCACGCTGAGCAGGCCGGGCTCAGCAGAGACACACAGACAGCCGTTCAAACACTGGGGCACACTGTGCAGAGCAGGAATCAGGGGGGCGGGGCCGGCTGGCGCTCGCCGGTGGCTCGCGGTAAGAATAGTAAGTGAGCCACGCTGAGCAGGCCGGGCTCAGCAGAGACACACAGACAGCCGTTCAAACACTGGGGCACACTGTGCAGAGCAGGAATCAGGGGGGCGGGGCCGGCTGGCGCTCGCCGGTGGCTCGCGGTAAGAATAGTAAGTGAGCCACGCTGAGCAGGCCGGGCTCAGCAGAGACACACAGACAGCCGTTCAAACACTGGGGCACACTGTGCAGAGCAGGAATCAGGGGGGCGGGGCCGGCTGGCGCTCGCCGGTGGCTCGCGGTAAGAATAGTAAGTGAGCCACGCTGAGCAGGCCGGGCTCAGCAGAGACACACAGACAGCCGTTCAAACACTGGGGCACACTGTGCAGAGCAGGAATCAGGGGGGCGGGGCCGGCTGGCGCTCGCCGGTGGCTCGCGGTAAGAATAGTAAGTGAGCCACGCTGAGCAGGCCGGGCTCAGCAGAGACACACAGACAGCCGTTCAAACACTGGGGCACACTGTGCAGAGCAGGAATCAGGGGGGCGGGGCCGGCTGGCGCTCGCCGGTGGCTCGCGGTAAGAATAGTAAGTGAGCCACGCTGAGCAGGCCGGGCTCAGCAGAGACACACAGACAGCCGTTCAAACACTGGGGCACACTGTGCAGAGCAGGAATCAGGGGGGCGGGGCCGGCTGGCGCTCGCCGGTGGCTCGCGGTAAGAATAGTAAGTGAGCCACGCTGAGCAGGCCGGGCTCAGCAGAGACACACAGACAGCCGTTCAAACACTGGGGCACACTGTACAGAGCAGGAATCAGGGGGGCGGGGCCGGCTGGCGCTCGCCGGTGGCTCGCGGTAAGAATAGTAAGTGAGCCACGCTGAGCAGGCCGGGCTCAGCAGAGACACACAGACAGCCGTTCAAACACTGGGGCACACTGTGCAGAGCAGGAATCAGGGGGGCGGGGCCGGCTGGCGCTCGCCGGTGGCTCGCGGTAAGAATAGTAAGTGAGCCACGCTGAGCAGGCCGGGCTCAGCAGAGACACACAGACAGCCGTTCAAACACTGGGGCACACTGTGCAGAGCAGGAATCAGGGGGGCGGGGCCGGCTGGCGCTCGCCGGTGGCTCGCGGTAAGAATAGTAAGTGAGCCACGCTGAGCAGGCCGGGCTCAGCAGAGACACACAGACAGCCGTTCAAACACTGGGGCACACTGTGCAGAGCAGGAATCAGGGGGGCGGGGCCGGCTGGCGCTCGCCGGTGGCTCGCGGTAAGAATAGTAAGTGAGCCACGCTGAGCAGGCCGGGCTCAGCAGAGACACACAGACAGCCGTTCAAACACTGGGGCACACTGTGCAGAGCAGGAATCAGGGGGGCGGGGCCGGCTGGCGCTCGCCGGTGGCTCGCGGTAAGAATAGTAAGTGAGCCACGCTGAGCAGGCCGGGCTCAGCAGAGACACACAGACAGCCGTTCAAACACTGGGGCACACTGTGCAGAGCAGGAATCAGGGGGGCGGGGCCGGCTGGCGCTCGCCGGTGGCTCGCGGTAAGAATAGTAAGTGAGCCACGCTGAGCAGGCCGGGCTCAGCAGAGACACACAGACAGCCGTTCAAACACTGGGGCACACTGTGCAGAGCAGGAATCAGGGGGGCGGGGCCGGCTGGCGCTCGCCGGTGGCTCGCGGTAAGAATAGTAAGTGAGCCACGCTGAGCAGGCCGGGCTCAGCAGAGACACACAGACAGCCGTTCAAACACTGGGGCACACTGTGCAGAGCAGGAATCAGGGGGGCGGGGCCGGCTGGCGCTCGCCGGTGGCTCGCGGTAAGAATAGTAAGTGAGCCACGCTGAGCAGGCCGGGCTCAGCAGAGACACACAGACAGCCGTTCAAACACTGGGGCACACTGTGCAGAGCAGGAATCAGGGGGGCGGGGCCGGCTGGCGCTCGCCGGTGGCTCGCGGTAAGAATAGTAAGTGAGCCACGCTGAGCAGGCCGGGCTCAGCAGAGACACACAGACAGCCGTTCAAACACTGGGGCACACTGTGCAGAGCAGGAATCAGGGGGGCGGGGCCGGCTGGCGCTCGCCGGTGGCTCGCGGTAAGAATAGTAAGTGAGCCACGCTGAGCAGGCCGGGCTCAGCAGAGACACACAGACAGCCGTTCAAACACTGGGGCACACTGTGCAGAGCAGGAATCAGGGGGGCGGGGCCGGCTGGCGCTCGCCGGTGGCTCGCGGTAAGAATAGTAAGTGAGCCACGCTGAGCAGGCCGGGCTCAGCAGAGACACACAGACAGCCGTTCAAACACTGGGGCACACTGTGCAGAGCAGGAATCAGGGGGGCGGGGCCGGCTGGCGCTCGCCGGTGGCTCGCGGTAAGAATAGTAAGTGAGCCACGCTGAGCAGGCCGGGCTCAGCAGAGACACACAGACAGCCGTTCAAACACTGGGGCACACTGTGCAGAGCAGGAATCAGGGGGGCGGGGCCGGCTGGCGCTCGCCGGTGGCTCGCGGTAAGAATAGTAAGTGAGCCACGCTGAGCAGGCCGGGCTCAGCAGAGACACACAGACAGCCGTTCAAACACTGGGGCACACTGTGCAGAGCAGGAATCAGGGGGGCGGGGCCGGCTGGCGCTCGCCGGTGGCTCGCGGTAAGAATAGTAAGTGAGCCACGCTGAGCAGGCCGGGCTCAGCAGAGACACACAGACAGCCGTTCAAACACTGGGGCACACTGTGCAGAGCAGGAATCAGGGGGGCGGGGCCGGCTGGCGCTCGCCGGTGGCTCGCGGTAAGAATAGTAAGTGAGCCACGCTGAGCAGGCCGGGCTCAGCAGAGACACACAGACAGCCGTTCAAACACTGGGGCACACTGTGCAGAGCAGGAATCAGGGGGGCGGGGCCGGCTGGCGCTCGCCGGTGGCTCGCGGTAAGAATAGTAAGTGAGCCACGCTGAGCAGGCCGGGCTCAGCAGAGACACACAGACAGCCGTTCAAACACTGGGGCACACTGTGCAGAGCAGGAATCAGGGGGGCGGGGCCGGCTGGCGCTCGCCGGTGGCTCGCGGTAAGAATAGTAAGTGAGCCACGCTGAGCAGGCCGGGCTCAGCAGAGACACACAGACAGCCGTTCAAACACTGGGGCACACTGTGCAGAGCAGGAATCAGGGGGGCGGGGCCGGCTGGCGCTCGCCGGTGGCTCGCGGTAAGAATAGTAAGTGAGCCACGCTGAGCAGGCCGGGCTCAGCAGAGACACACAGACAGCCGTTCAAACACTGGGGCACACTGTGCAGAGCAGGAATCAGGGGGGCGGGGCCGGCTGGCGCTCGCCGGTGGCTCGCGGTAAGAATAGTAAGTGAGCCACGCTGAGCAGGCCGGGCTCAGCAGAGACACACAGACAGCCGTTCAAACACTGGGGCACACTGTGCAGAGCAGGAATCAGGGGGGCGGGGCCGGCTGGCGCTCGCCGGTGGCTCGCGGTAAGAATAGTAAGTGAGCCACGCTGAGCAGGCCGGGCTCAGCAGAGACACACAGACAGCCGTTCAAACACTGGGGCACACTGTGCAGAGCAGGAATCAGGGGGGCGGGGCCGGCTGGCGCTCGCCGGTGGCTCGCGGTAAGAATAGTAAGTGAGCCACGCTGAGCAGGCCGGGCTCAGCAGAGACACACAGACAGCCGTTCAAACACTGGGGCACACTGTGCAGAGCAGGAATCAGGGGGGCGGGGCCGGCTGGCGCTCGCCGGTGGCTCGCGGTAAGAATAGTAAGTGAGCCACGCTGAGCAGGCCGGGCTCAGCAGAGACACACAGACAGCCGTTCAAACACTGGGGCACACTGTGCAGAGCAGGAATCAGGGGGGCGGGGCCGGCTGGCGCTCGCCGGTGGCTCGCGGTAAGAATAGTAAGTGAGCCACGCTGAGCAGGCCGGGCTCAGCAGAGACACACAGACAGCCGTTCAAACACTGGGGCACACTGTGCAGAGCAGGAATCAGGGGGGCGGGGCCGGCTGGCGCTCGCCGGTGGCTCGCGGTAAGAATAGTAAGTGAGCCACGCTGAGCAGGCCGGGCTCAGCAGAGACACACAGACAGCCGTTCAAACACTGGGGCACACTGTGCAGAGCAGGAATCAGGGGGGCGGGGCCGGCTGGCGCTCGCCGGTGGCTCGCGGTAAGAATAGTAAGTGAGCCACGCTGAGCAGGCCGGGCTCAGCAGAGACACACAGACAGCCGTTCAAACACTGGGGCACACTGTGCAGAGCAGGAATCAGGGGGGCGGGGCCGGCTGGCGCTCGCCGGTGGCTCGCGGTAAGAATAGTAAGTGAGCCACGCTGAGCAGGCCGGGCTCAGCAGAGACACACAGACAGCCGTTCAAACACTGGGGCACACTGTGCAGAGCAGGAATCAGGGGGGCGGGGCCGGCTGGCGCTCGCCGGTGGCTCGCGGTAAGAATAGTAAGTGAGCCACGCTGAGCAGGCCGGGCTCAGCAGAGACACACAGACAGCCGTTCAAACACTGGGGCACACTGTGCAGAGCAGGAATCAGGGGGGCGGGGCCGGCTGGCGCTCGCCGGTGGCTCGCGGTAAGAATAGTAAGTGAGCCACGCTGAGCAGGCCGGGCTCAGCAGAGACACACAGACAGCCGTTCAAACACTGGGGCACACTGTGCAGAGCAGGAATCAGGGGGGCGGGGCCGGCTGGCGCTCGCCGGTGGCTCGCGGTAAGAATAGTAAGTGAGCCACGCTGAGCAGGCCGGGCTCAGCAGAGACACACAGACAGCCGTTCAAACACTGGGGCACACTGTGCAGAGCAGGAATCAGGGGGGCGGGGCCGGCTGGCGCTCGCCGGTGGCTCGCGGTAAGAATAGTAAGTGAGCCACGCTGAGCAGGCCGGGCTCAGCAGAGACACACAGACAGCCGTTCAAACACTGGGGCACACTGTGCAGAGCAGGAATCAGGGGGGCGGGGCCGGCTGGCGCTCGCCGGTGGCTCGCGGTAAGAATAGTAAGTGAGCCACGCTGAGCAGGCCGGGCTCAGCAGAGACACACAGACAGCCGTTCAAACACTGGGGCACACTGTGCAGAGCAGGAATCAGGGGGGCGGGGCCGGCTGGCGCTCGCCGGTGGCTCGCGGTAAGAATAGTAAGTGAGCCACGCTGAGCAGGCCGGGCTCAGCAGAGACACACAGACAGCCGTTCAAACACTGGGGCACACTGTGCAGAGCAGGAATCAGGGGGGCGGGGCCGGCTGGCGCTCGCCGGTGGCTCGCGGTAAGAATAGTAAGTGAGCCACGCTGAGCAGGCCGGGCTCAGCAGAGACACACAGACAGCCGTTCAAACACTGGGGCACACTGTGCAGAGCAGGAATCAGGGGGGCGGGGCCGGCTGGCGCTCGCCGGTGGCTCGCGGTAAGAATAGTAAGTGAGCCACGCTGAGCAGGCCGGGCTCAGCAGAGACACACAGACAGCCGTTCAAACACTGGGGCACACTGTGCAGAGCAGGAATCAGGGGGGCGGGGCCGGCTGGCGCTCGCCGGTGGCTCGCGGTAAGAATAGTAAGTGAGCCACGCTGAGCAGGCCGGGCTCAGCAGAGACACACAGACAGCCGTTCAAACACTGGGGCACACTGTGCAGAGCAGGAATCAGGGGGGCGGGGCCGGCTGGCGCTCGCCGGTGGCTCGCGGTAAGAATAGTAAGTGAGCCACGCTGAGCAGGCCGGGCTCAGCAGAGACACACAGACAGCCGTTCAAACACTGGGGCACACTGTGCAGAGCAGGAATCAGGGGGGCGGGGCCGGCTGGCGCTCGCCGGTGGCTCGCGGTAAGAATAGTAAGTGAGCCACGCTGAGCAGGCCGGGCTCAGCAGAGACACACAGACAGCCGTTCAAACACTGGGGCACACTGTGCAGAGCAGGAATCAGGGGGGCGGGGCCGGCTGGCGCTCGCCGGTGGCTCGCGGTAAGAATAGTAAGTGAGCCACGCTGAGCAGGCCGGGCTCAGCAGAGACACACAGACAGCCGTTCAAACACTGGGGCACACTGTGCAGAGCAGGAATCAGGGGGGCGGGGCCGGCTGGCGCTCGCCGGTGGCTCGCGGTAAGAATAGTAAGTGAGCCACGCTGAGCAGGCCGGGCTCAGCAGAGACACACAGACAGCCGTTCAAACACTGGGGCACACTGTGCAGAGCAGGAATCAGGGGGGCGGGGCCGGCTGGCGCTCGCCGGTGGCTCGCGGTAAGAATAGTAAGTGAGCCACGCTGAGCAGGCCGGGCTCAGCAGAGACACACAGACAGCCGTTCAAACACTGGGGCACACTGTGCAGAGCAGGAATCAGGGGGGCGGGGCCGGCTGGCGCTCGCCGGTGGCTCGCGGTAAGAATAGTAAGTGAGCCACGCTGAGCAGGCCGGGCTCAGCAGAGACACACAGACAGCCGTTCAAACACTGGGGCACACTGTGCAGAGCAGGAATCAGGGGGGCGGGGCCGGCTGGCGCTCGCCGGTGGCTCGCGGTAAGAATAGTAAGTGAGCCACGCTGAGCAGGCCGGGCTCAGCAGAGACACACAGACAGCCGTTCAAACACTGGGGCACACTGTGCAGAGCAGGAATCAGGGGGGCGGGGCCGGCTGGCGCTCGCCGGTGGCTCGCGGTAAGAATAGTAAGTGAGCCACGCTGAGCAGGCCGGGCTCAGCAGAGACACACAGACAGCCGTTCAAACACTGGGGCACACTGTGCAGAGCAGGAATCAGGGGGGCGGGGCCGGCTGGCGCTCGCCGGTGGCTCGCGGTAAGAATAGTAAGTGAGCCACGCTGAGCAGGCCGGGCTCAGCAGAGACACACAGACAGCCGTTCAAACACTGGGGCACACTGTGCAGAGCAGGAATCAGGGGGGCGGGGCCGGCTGGCGCTCGCCGGTGGCTCGCGGTAAGAATAGTAAGTGAGCCACGCTGAGCAGGCCGGGCTCAGCAGAGACACACAGACAGCCGTTCAAACACTGGGGCACACTGTGCAGAGCAGGAATCAGGGGGGCGGGGCCGGCTGGCGCTCGCCGGTGGCTCGCGGTAAGAATAGTAAGTGAGCCACGCTGAGCAGGCCGGGCTCAGCAGAGACACACAGACAGCCGTTCAAACACTGGGGCACACTGTGCAGAGCAGGAATCAGGGGGGCGGGGCCGGCTGGCGCTCGCCGGTGGCTCGCGGTAAGAATAGTAAGTGAGCCACGCTGAGCAGGCCGGGCTCAGCAGAGACACACAGACAGCCGTTCAAACACTGGGGCACACTGTGCAGAGCAGGAATCAGGGGGGCGGGGCCGGCTGGCGCTCGCCGGTGGCTCGCGGTAAGAATAGTAAGTGAGCCACGCTGAGCAGGCCGGGCTCAGCAGAGACACACAGACAGCCGTTCAAACACTGGGGCACACTGTGCAGAGCAGGAATCAGGGGGGCGGGGCCGGCTGGCGCTCGCCGGTGGCTCGCGGTAAGAATAGTAAGTGAGCCACGCTGAGCAGGCCGGGCTCAGCAGAGACACACAGACAGCCGTTCAAACACTGGGGCACACTGTGCAGAGCAGGAATCAGGGGGGCGGGGCCGGCTGGCGCTCGCCGGTGGCTCGCGGTAAGAATAGTAAGTGAGCCACGCTGAGCAGGCCGGGCTCAGCAGAGACACACAGACAGCCGTTCAAACACTGGGGCACACTGTGCAGAGCAGGAATCAGGGGGGCGGGGCCGGCTGGCGCTCGCCGGTGGCTCGCGGTAAGAATAGTAAGTGAGCCACGCTGAGCAGGCCGGGCTCAGCAGAGACACACAGACAGCCGTTCAAACACTGGGGCACACTGTGCAGAGCAGGAATCAGGGGGGCGGGGCCGGCTGGCGCTCGCCGGTGGCTCGCGGTAAGAATAGTAAGTGAGCCACGCTGAGCAGGCCGGGCTCAGCAGAGACACACAGACAGCCGTTCAAACACTGGGGCACACTGTACAGAGCAGGAATCAGGGGGGCGGGGCCGGCTGGCGCTCGCCGGTGGCTCGCGGTAAGAATAGTAAGTGAGCCACGCTGAGCAGGCCGGGCTCAGCAGAGACACACAGACAGCCGTTCAAACACTGGGGCACACTGTGCAGAGCAGGAATCAGGGGGGCGGGGCCGGCTGGCGCTCGCCGGTGGCTCGCGGTAAGAATAGTAAGTGAGCCACGCTGAGCAGGCCGGGCTCAGCAGAGACACACAGACAGCCGTTCAAACACTGGGGCACACTGTGCAGAGCAGGAATCAGGGGGGCGGGGCCGGCTGGCGCTCGCCGGTGGCTCGCGGTAAGAATAGTAAGTGAGCCACGCTGAGCAGGCCGGGCTCAGCAGAGACACACAGACAGCCGTTCAAACACTGGGGCACACTGTGCAGAGCAGGAATCAGGGGGGCGGGGCCGGCTGGCGCTCGCCGGTGGCTCGCGGTAAGAATAGTAAGTGAGCCACGCTGAGCAGGCCGGGCTCAGCAGAGACACACAGACAGCCGTTCAAACACTGGGGCACACTGTGCAGAGCAGGAATCAGGGGGGCGGGGCCGGCTGGCGCTCGCCGGTGGCTCGCGGTAAGAATAGTAAGTGAGCCACGCTGAGCAGGCCGGGCTCAGCAGAGACACACAGACAGCCGTTCAAACACTGGGGCACACTGTACAGAGCAGGAATCAGGGGGGCGGGGCCGGCTGGCGCTCGCCGGTGGCTCGCGGTAAGAATAGTAAGTGAGCCACGCTGAGCAGGCCGGGCTCAGCAGAGACACACAGACAGCCGTTCAAACACTGGGGCACACTGTGCAGAGCAGGAATCAGGGGGGCGGGGCCGGCTGGCGCTCGCCGGTGGCTCGCGGTAAGAATAGTAAGTGAGCCACGCTGAGCAGGCCGGGCTCAGCAGAGACACACAGACAGCCGTTCAAACACTGGGGCACACTGTGCAGAGCAGGAATCAGGGGGGCGGGGCCGGCTGGCGCTCGCCGGTGGCTCGCGGTAAGAATAGTAAGTGAGCCACGCTGAGCAGGCCGGGCTCAGCAGAGACACACAGACAGCCGTTCAAACACTGGGGCACACTGTGCAGAGCAGGAATCAGGGGGGCGGGGCCGGCTGGCGCTCGCCGGTGGCTCGCGGTAAGAATAGTAAGTGAGCCACGCTGAGCAGGCCGGGCTCAGCAGAGACACACAGACAGCCGTTCAAACACTGGGGCACACTGTACAGAGCAGGAATCAGGGGGGCGGGGCCGGCTGGCGCTCGCCGGTGGCTCGCGGTAAGAATAGTAAGTGAGCCACGCTGAGCAGGCCGGGCTCAGCAGAGACACACAGACAGCCGTTCAAACACTGGGGCACACTGTGCAGAGCAGGAATCAGGGGGGCGGGGCCGGCTGGCGCTCGCCGGTGGCTCGCGGTAAGAATAGTAAGTGAGCCACGCTGAGCAGGCCGGGCTCAGCAGAGACACACAGACAGCCGTTCAAACACTGGGGCACACTGTGCAGAGCAGGAATCAGGGGGGCGGGGCCGGCTGGCGCTCGCCGGTGGCTCGCGGTAAGAATAGTAAGTGAGCCACGCTGAGCAGGCCGGGCTCAGCAGAGACACACAGACAGCCGTTCAAACACTGGGGCACACTGTGCAGAGCAGGAATCAGGGGGGCGGGGCCGGCTGGCGCTCGCCGGTGGCTCGCGGTAAGAATAGTAAGTGAGCCACGCTGAGCAGGCCGGGCTCAGCAGAGACACACAGACAGCCGTTCAAACACTGGGGCACACTGTGCAGAGCAGGAATCAGGGGGGCGGGGCCGGCTGGCGCTCGCCGGTGGCTCGCGGTAAGAATAGTAAGTGAGCCACGCTGAGCAGGCCGGGCTCAGCAGAGACACACAGACAGCCGTTCAAACACTGGGGCACACTGTACAGAGCAGGAATCAGGGGGGCGGGGCCGGCTGGCGCTCGCCGGTGGCTCGCGGTAAGAATAGTAAGTGAGCCACGCTGAGCAGGCCGGGCTCAGCAGAGACACACAGACAGCCGTTCAAACACTGGGGCACACTGTGCAGAGCAGGAATCAGGGGGGCGGGGCCGGCTGGCGCTCGCCGGTGGCTCGCGGTAAGAATAGTAAGTGAGCCACGCTGAGCAGGCCGGGCTCAGCAGAGACACACAGACAGCCGTTCAAACACTGGGGCACACTGTGCAGAGCAGGAATCAGGGGGGCGGGGCCGGCTGGCGCTCGCCGGTGGCTCGCGGTAAGAATAGTAAGTGAGCCACGCTGAGCAGGCCGGGCTCAGCAGAGACACACAGACAGCCGTTCAAACACTGGGGCACACTGTACAGAGCAGGAATCAGGGGGGCGGGGCCGGCTGGCGCTCGCCGGTGGCTCGCGGTAAGAATAGTAAGTGAGCCACGCTGAGCAGGCCGGGCTCAGCAGAGACACACAGACAGCCGTTCAAACACTGGGGCACACTGTACAGAGCAGGAATCAGGGGGGCGGGGCCGGCTGGCGCTCGCCGGTGGCTCGCGGTAAGAATAGTAAGTGAGCCACGCTGAGCAGGCCGGGCTCAGCAGAGACACACAGACAGCCGTTCAAACACTGGGGCACACTGTGCAGAGCAGGAATCAGGGGGGCGGGGCCGGCTGGCGCTCGCCGGTGGCTCGCGGTAAGAATAGTAAGTGAGCCACGCTGAGCAGGCCGGGCTCAGCAGAGACACACAGACAGCCGTTCAAACACTGGGGCACACTGTACAGAGCAGGAATCAGGGGGGCGGGGCCGGCTGGCGCTCGCCGGTGGCTCGCGGTAAGAATAGTAAGTGAGCCACGCTGAGCAGGCCGGGCTCAGCAGAGACACACAGACAGCCGTTCAAACACTGGGGCACACTGTGCAGAGCAGGAATCAGGGGGGCGGGGCCGGCTGGCGCTCGCCGGTGGCTCGCGGTAAGAATAGTAAGTGAGCCACGCTGAGCAGGCCGGGCTCAGCAGAGACACACAGACAGCCGTTCAAACACTGGGGCACACTGTACAGAGCAGGAATCAGGGGGGCGGGGCCGGCTGGCGCTCGCCGGTGGCTCGCGGTAAGAATAGTAAGTGAGCCACGCTGAGCAGGCCGGGCTCAGCAGAGACACACAGACAGCCGTTCAAACACTGGGGCACACTGTGCAGAGCAGGAATCAGGGGGGCGGGGCCGGCTGGCGCTCGCCGGTGGCTCGCGGTAAGAATAGTAAGTGAGCCACGCTGAGCAGGCCGGGCTCAGCAGAGACACACAGACAGCCGTTCAAACACTGGGGCACACTGTGCAGAGCAGGAATCAGGGGGGCGGGGCCGGCTGGCGCTCGCCGGTGGCTCGCGGTAAGAATAGTAAGTGAGCCACGCTGAGCAGGCCGGGCTCAGCAGAGACACACAGACAGCCGTTCAAACACTGGGGCACACTGTGCAGAGCAGGAATCAGGGGGGCGGGGCCGGCTGGCGCTCGCCGGTGGCTCGCGGTAAGAATAGTAAGTGAGCCACGCTGAGCAGGCCGGGCTCAGCAGAGACACACAGACAGCCGTTCAAACACTGGGGCACACTGTACAGAGCAGGAATCAGGGGGGCGGGGCCGGCTGGCGCTCGCCGGTGGCTCGCGGTAAGAATAGTAAGTGAGCCACGCTGAGCAGGCCGGGCTCAGCAGAGACACACAGACAGCCGTTCAAACACTGGGGCACACTGTGCAGAGCAGGAATCAGGGGGGCGGGGCCGGCTGGCGCTCGCCGGTGGCTCGCGGTAAGAATAGTAAGTGAGCCACGCTGAGCAGGCCGGGCTCAGCAGAGACACACAGACAGCCGTTCAAACACTGGGGCACACTGTGCAGAGCAGGAATCAGGGGGGCGGGGCCGGCTGGCGCTCGCCGGTGGCTCGCGGTAAGAATAGTAAGTGAGCCACGCTGAGCAGGCCGGGCTCAGCAGAGACACACAGACAGCCGTTCAAACACTGGGGCACACTGTACAGAGCAGGAATCAGGGGGGCGGGGCCGGCTGGCGCTCGCCGGTGGCTCGCGGTAAGAATAGTAAGTGAGCCACGCTGAGCAGGCCGGGCTCAGCAGAGACACACAGACAGCCGTTCAAACACTGGGGCACACTGTACAGAGCAGGAATCAGGGGGGCGGGGCCGGCTGGCGCTCGCCGGTGGCTCGCGGTAAGAATAGTAAGTGAGCCACGCTGAGCAGGCCGGGCTCAGCAGAGACACACAGACAGCCGTTCAAACACTGGGGCACACTGTGCAGAGCAGGAATCAGGGGGGCGGGGCCGGCTGGCGCTCGCCGGTGGCTCGCGGTAAGAATAGTAAGTGAGCCACGCTGAGCAGGCCGGGCTCAGCAGAGACACACAGACAGCCGTTCAAACACTGGGGCACACTGTGCAGAGCAGGAATCAGGGGGGCGGGGCCGGCTGGCGCTCGCCGGTGGCTCGCGGTAAGAATAGTAAGTGAGCCACGCTGAGCAGGCCGGGCTCAGCAGAGACACACAGACAGCCGTTCAAACACTGGGGCACACTGTGCAGAGCAGGAATCAGGGGGGCGGGGCCGGCTGGCGCTCGCCGGTGGCTCGCGGTAAGAATAGTAAGTGAGCCACGCTGAGCAGGCCGGGCTCAGCAGAGACACACAGACAGCCGTTCAAACACTGGGGCACACTGTGCAGAGCAGGAATCAGGGGGGCGGGGCCGGCTGGCGCTCGCCGGTGGCTCGCGGTAAGAATAGTAAGTGAGCCACGCTGAGCAGGCCGGGCTCAGCAGAGACACACAGACAGCCGTTCAAACACTGGGGCACACTGTGCAGAGCAGGAATCAGGGGGGCGGGGCCGGCTGGCGCTCGCCGGTGGCTCGCGGTAAGAATAGTAAGTGAGCCACGCTGAGCAGGCCGGGCTCAGCAGAGACACACAGACAGCCGTTCAAACACTGGGGCACACTGTGCAGAGCAGGAATCAGGGGGGCGGGGCCGGCTGGCGCTCGCCGGTGGCTCGCGGTAAGAATAGTAAGTGAGCCACGCTGAGCAGGCCGGGCTCAGCAGAGACACACAGACAGCCGTTCAAACACTGGGGCACACTGTGCAGAGCAGGAATCAGGGGGGCGGGGCCGGCTGGCGCTCGCCGGTGGCTCGCGGTAAGAATAGTAAGTGAGCCACGCTGAGCAGGCCGGGCTCAGCAGAGACACACAGACAGCCGTTCAAACACTGGGGCACACTGTGCAGAGCAGGAATCAGGGGGGCGGGGCCGGCTGGCGCTCGCCGGTGGCTCGCGGTAAGAATAGTAAGTGAGCCACGCTGAGCAGGCCGGGCTCAGCAGAGACACACAGACAGCCGTTCAAACACTGGGGCACACTGTGCAGAGCAGGAATCAGGGGGGCGGGGCCGGCTGGCGCTCGCCGGTGGCTCGCGGTAAGAATAGTAAGTGAGCCACGCTGAGCAGGCCGGGCTCAGCAGAGACACACAGACAGCCGTTCAAACACTGGGGCACACTGTGCAGAGCAGGAATCAGGGGGGCGGGGCCGGCTGGCGCTCGCCGGTGGCTCGCGGTAAGAATAGTAAGTGAGCCACGCTGAGCAGGCCGGGCTCAGCAGAGACACACAGACAGCCGTTCAAACACTGGGGCACACTGTGCAGAGCAGGAATCAGGGGGGCGGGGCCGGCTGGCGCTCGCCGGTGGCTCGCGGTAAGAATAGTAAGTGAGCCACGCTGAGCAGGCCGGGCTCAGCAGAGACACACAGACAGCCGTTCAAACACTGGGGCACACTGTGCAGAGCAGGAATCAGGGGGGCGGGGCCGGCTGGCGCTCGCCGGTGGCTCGCGGTAAGAATAGTAAGTGAGCCACGCTGAGCAGGCCGGGCTCAGCAGAGACACACAGACAGCCGTTCAAACACTGGGGCACACTGTGCAGAGCAGGAATCAGGGGGGCGGGGCCGGCTGGCGCTCGCCGGTGGCTCGCGGTAAGAATAGTAAGTGAGCCACGCTGAGCAGGCCGGGCTCAGCAGAGACACACAGACAGCCGTTCAAACACTGGGGCACACTGTGCAGAGCAGGAATCAGGGGGGCGGGGCCGGCTGGCGCTCGCCGGTGGCTCGCGGTAAGAATAGTAAGTGAGCCACGCTGAGCAGGCCGGGCTCAGCAGAGACACACAGACAGCCGTTCAAACACTGGGGCACACTGTGCAGAGCAGGAATCAGGGGGGCGGGGCCGGCTGGCGCTCGCCGGTGGCTCGCGGTAAGAATAGTAAGTGAGCCACGCTGAGCAGGCCGGGCTCAGCAGAGACACACAGACAGCCGTTCAAACACTGGGGCACACTGTGCAGAGCAGGAATCAGGGGGGCGGGGCCGGCTGGCGCTCGCCGGTGGCTCGCGGTAAGAATAGTAAGTGAGCCACGCTGAGCAGGCCGGGCTCAGCAGAGACACACAGACAGCCGTTCAAACACTGGGGCACACTGTGCAGAGCAGGAATCAGGGGGGCGGGGCCGGCTGGCGCTCGCCGGTGGCTCGCGGTAAGAATAGTAAGTGAGCCACGCTGAGCAGGCCGGGCTCAGCAGAGACACACAGACAGCCGTTCAAACACTGGGGCACACTGTGCAGAGCAGGAATCAGGGGGGCGGGGCCGGCTGGCGCTCGCCGGTGGCTCGCGGTAAGAATAGTAAGTGAGCCACGCTGAGCAGGCCGGGCTCAGCAGAGACACACAGACAGCCGTTCAAACACTGGGGCACACTGTGCAGAGCAGGAATCAGGGGGGCGGGGCCGGCTGGCGCTCGCCGGTGGCTCGCGGTAAGAATAGTAAGTGAGCCACGCTGAGCAGGCCGGGCTCAGCAGAGACACACAGACAGCCGTTCAAACACTGGGGCACACTGTGCAGAGCAGGAATCAGGGGGGCGGGGCCGGCTGGCGCTCGCCGGTGGCTCGCGGTAAGAATAGTAAGTGAGCCACGCTGAGCAGGCCGGGCTCAGCAGAGACACACAGACAGCCGTTCAAACACTGGGGCACACTGTGCAGAGCAGGAATCAGGGGGGCGGGGCCGGCTGGCGCTCGCCGGTGGCTCGCGGTAAGAATAGTAAGTGAGCCACGCTGAGCAGGCCGGGCTCAGCAGAGACACACAGACAGCCGTTCAAACACTGGGGCACACTGTGCAGAGCAGGAATCAGGGGGGCGGGGCCGGCTGGCGCTCGCCGGTGGCTCGCGGTAAGAATAGTAAGTGAGCCACGCTGAGCAGGCCGGGCTCAGCAGAGACACACAGACAGCCGTTCAAACACTGGGGCACACTGTGCAGAGCAGGAATCAGGGGGGCGGGGCCGGCTGGCGCTCGCCGGTGGCTCGCGGTAAGAATAGTAAGTGAGCCACGCTGAGCAGGCCGGGCTCAGCAGAGACACACAGACAGCCGTTCAAACACTGGGGCACACTGTGCAGAGCAGGAATCAGGGGGGCGGGGCCGGCTGGCGCTCGCCGGTGGCTCGCGGTAAGAATAGTAAGTGAGCCACGCTGAGCAGGCCGGGCTCAGCAGAGACACACAGACAGCCGTTCAAACACTGGGGCACACTGTGCAGAGCAGGAATCAGGGGGGCGGGGCCGGCTGGCGCTCGCCGGTGGCTCGCGGTAAGAATAGTAAGTGAGCCACGCTGAGCAGGCCGGGCTCAGCAGAGACACACAGACAGCCGTTCAAACACTGGGGCACACTGTGCAGAGCAGGAATCAGGGGGGCGGGGCCGGCTGGCGCTCGCCGGTGGCTCGCGGTAAGAATAGTAAGTGAGCCACGCTGAGCAGGCCGGGCTCAGCAGAGACACACAGACAGCCGTTCAAACACTGGGGCACACTGTGCAGAGCAGGAATCAGGGGGGCGGGGCCGGCTGGCGCTCGCCGGTGGCTCGCGGTAAGAATAGTAAGTGAGCCACGCTGAGCAGGCCGGGCTCAGCAGAGACACACAGACAGCCGTTCAAACACTGGGGCACACTGTGCAGAGCAGGAATCAGGGGGGCGGGGCCGGCTGGCGCTCGCCGGTGGCTCGCGGTAAGAATAGTAAGTCAGCCACGCTGAGCAGGCCGGGCTCAGCAGAGACACACAGACAGCCGTTCAAACACTGGGGCACACTGTGCAGAGCAGGAATCAGGGGGGCGGGGCCGGCTGGCGCTCGCCGGTGGCTCGCGGTAAGAATAGTAAGTCAGCCACGCTGAGCAGGCCGGGCTCAGCAGAGACACACAGACAGCCGTTCAAACACTGGGGCACACTGTGCAGAGCAGGAATCAGGGGGGCGGGGCCGGCTGGCGCTCGCCGGTGGCTCGCGGTAAGAATAGTAAGTCAGCCACGCTGAGCAGGCCGGGCTCAGCAGAGACACACAGACAGCCGTTCAAACACTGGGGCACACTGTGCAGAGCAGGAATCAGGGGGGCGGGGCCGGCTGGCGCTCGCCGGTGGCTCGCGGTAAGAATAGTAAGTCAGCCACGCTGAGCAGGCCGGGCTCAGCAGAGACACACAGACAGCCGTTCAAACACTGGGGCACACTGTGCAGAGCAGGAA